>JACJUY010000001.1:629545-1044244 GCA_014220935.1 Platorchestia sp. MABIK | reverse complement strand
AGAAACCTATACTGAATGACACCCAAAGTGCTTTCCCGCTTCATATTGCCAACACCTAATTCAGCTACTCAGTTTTTCCTCTTTTATTATTTTACCGTTGTTAGTGTTTATTCAAAGTTTAGATTTTTATAGAGATACATCTTAAGTGTATTAATTTTTTCCTGTTTGGTTTCGTTTTACAGAAATGTTTTGCTGAAGATGGACAGTTAGTCCGAAACGTCAGTTTTAGATGATCATTTATAATAAAAATGTCTATACTTGTAGCGATTTTCGCCTTGCTTTTTATTCCCAAGCTTAGAAGCATCAATACTTGAGTTATTTTAGAAAGATTTGACTGCCGGAGTTGCAGGGAGTTTGAGCAGGGAGCAAAGCGACAACATGCAATGAAAAATAACTTGAAGCCATTTACTCTTTTCCTATTCGTAGTCTTCCGTTTTAACAAAGCTGAACACGTTGCGTGTCAGCATCCAATGAACGGATGGAAAAGTGGTAAACAACTGTGCTACCGTTGTGATCATTCATTTGATTATTTTCAAAGTTCTCTTTTCAGTTAAGTACAACAGTCAGACAGCTATGACGGTATATTTTTAGCAACATCTGTGGAACACCCCTTCTCCAGAATAGATTTTCATTATTGCTTTCTTCATTGCCTATTTCATGAATCCTTTCTCCTATTGAATCTTACGCAAGTTGTTTGCATTGTGATGAATCCCGAAATTCAGATACGAGTATAATTATTTAAAATATCTAAGCTTACGGGTCAAACTTTTCTGTCCATAACTCGACCCAAACTACCTCGTAGACGTTTCTCAAGCTCTGCTCAAATTAGGTCGAAACTCCAAGCCAGGGGGCTGGGTTCGCCAGCGCAGGAAGTTAACTCAACGACGTGAGAGTAATGCATGTGAAATGGGATTTGGAACTCTATACTGGTGAAAACTAACGTTCCTACGAATATTCATTGAAGTAAATCGTTGTCGCGTAGATTCATGTCTTCAAGCTGACGCCGGTGCTTTGTACCTTGAATGCGACTAGTGAACCCGTCCCAATACACTGCAAGACTTTCCAAACGAAGACAGTGCTTCCGCCGTGCGTCATAGTGGGAGTGAGGTTATTGTTTCAAAGCTAGTGTCAGTTAGACGTCAGATAAACTTCACCTCGTCTGTACCAAAATCTTTCTACTTCAATTCGTCGCTGCAGACAGCTACTTCCGCATTCGTTCAATAGATGTGCCCTTCGATTTTTATTTAATTTCGAATTTTTCGATTTTCTTTAGAGGTAAAATAGTTTTTTGACCACTATTGTTTCAAGGAAACCTGATGTACGTAAATGTCTTTTGGTCTTTTGTGTGTGATAAAGTATTTGGGTCTTGCGCGTCAATAATTTTTTCGTTGGATTTTTTCTCTGTTAAACCTTAGTTAGATTGGCTTCTAAATAGGCGTATCATTCTTCCATCGATCAATCGATCAGCAATTCGGATTTTACTTGTCTTGCGTGGCTTGAATTTTTTTTTTTCGTGTAACTTAACGAGTTGAGAGTTCGTAGAACTATTTTACCAAATGTGCAAAGAAATTCCAGCTTTTCTCGAATGCGGGGTGACTTTCTGCTCAGGTGTACAAAATATTCAAAGTTTATGCAAGTTTCTCACCACATTAAAAGGCTTTTTTAAAAAAATTTGCAGAAAATGTATGAAAAAGTGCGAGCAATCGAATACAAGAAACAAAAATAGGAATGGGTCAGTTTGATGAAGCTGACAAAAAAGGTTGTTCAAATCATTTCGAAAATCAGGTACAGCTCTGCACGATGATTTCATCTTTTATTGCTTTCTAATTTTATGATGTAGATAGTTTGTTTTTATGTAAAATTATGAAGAACATATGTTAAGAAAGCCAAAAGTAGTTATAACTATGTTCCCTACTGTATTTTAGGCTAAGTGTTTTCCTTAGTCACAAAGCTCCATTACAATCGCAGAAATTATGCGGTTGTTCCTCTCACCGAATATTACAGGAATACTATGGAGGTTTGCTAAATCGTCAGCTCACCACGCTATTCAACTTTTAGTTTTGGAAGTGGAAACGGTGTGGTGGCTTTACCATGGCTAAGATCGTCTCGCCCAAAGTCAGCAGCATTTGGTTACCAGAAACTGTCGCTAGATTGGATCACTTATGTGCAAAGCTTAAGGCTGACTGTACAATTTTGATGGCGAAAGAACGAGCTGAGATTATTAGCATGTTTTCGTAGCTGTTCTCCAAACGCCAAAACGTTGCCGTTATTTAAATAGCAGTCAATTGCCTTGAAATCGTCCTAGTCCCCCTGAAATGTCTTTCAATCATAAGACCTGAAATGGGGAAAAGGAGGAGGGAGGTAGGGAGGGTGAGATGTAGCGGCAGGGTGATTTCGGCAGAGGAAAGGGACGACTGGAGCAATTTAGAGTAAATTTCTCCAGGTCACGCATAACAGTTGGGAATGATTGCAATTGACGCCATAGCGCGAGGTGGGATGGCCTCCCTTAGTGTCACCAATGAAGCCTGCAGTGACAAGAACGGCGGTCGCGCAGCACCGGCACAACAGCAGCAGGCGACTAGATTTCAGAAACACGGAGATCAACCAACTGTTTTGCATGATGTTTCTCTGATATCTCGGGTAAAAAACGGGAAGGAGCCCTTGCTTATGAAAAGACGTAATGATGGAGATTCCCTTAACTCACACGTGTAAATGATCGTGTACATGCGGATTATTTTCCCTCTCTTCATGGACGCATGTGTTCATAAAATGTTAAATTCTGGATTGAAATCCATAGTAAACAACGAATACATTTTTTAGTCATATTGTGTGAATAGCGTTGTGATACAAAATTTTTCTTTTTGCAATTTTTAGCTTGAAAATATCTCTATGGACATTATTTCGTTTCTACGTTCAATAAGTTTAGCGATCTTCCTATTATACACTAAATTTGTATATCTATTGAATTGTGCTGCGAGTATGAATACTTTTATTATGGAATGTTTCAAAACTTTGCGCAATTCTCAAGTTCATTGCAGATTTCCACGGCCAGCTCACCAGCTCACTAACGGCGGCTGGAAACAGCAGCAGCGTCAGAGGCGGCGCGGGTGCCATTGCAGCATCAGCAATACCCGCACTCGGGCAACAGAGCAATATCACGCAAATAGCAAAGCCATTTTTCCGAGGCGCGCGAATAAGAAGTGTTAAGAAGGTGCAGTTAAGACGAAATTCACGACCTATTTACCTCAGGAGCGCAAACAGCGCAGCACTTAAATGAAGGGGAGTGACTCAAAGACGGAACTTCTCGTGTCGGAGTCCCATCATCAAACGTTCAACATGATCCTGTTGTGACCTACACGAGCTCGTGCACTTCCAGTACCTGAAATTCCGTCGACTCTACAAAGAAAATGATTCAAAAGATGCCTGCACGGCGCATTTAGTTGTAGAGAAATAAAAACCACCAGTTTCGGATCGAGCTGGTGTTAAAAGTTTCGGAAAGGCATGCAAGGGACCTATTTGAATGTAAATGAAAATGTTATTTCACTATCATATGATCTTGATGCTAATATTTTGAAGTTGGTATATGTATTTGATGGAATGAATTTAATGTAAAATGCTGCAACACTGAGTCAATAATATTTAGTGGGAGATCAACAAATTTTTGTCGACTTTAGGCTGCCGAGCCAAGTGAAGAAGACTTATGCTTGTCATATATTAGGCCGGAGTCATTCACGCTTTTCAGAAAGCTGACATCACAACGGAAGCGTTTATAAATCTGCGAAGCTTGTTGATGGCTCGGAACGTCTCTGATTAGTTATGTAATTTCTTTCACAAGAGTTGCTGTTTTTCAATCCCTTAGCTGCCATGATTTTTGAGCTTTTAATCTTTCTCATGACGTTTCATATCGGTAATGCAAAGTGCAATCATTTATGACGGCAAGTTTGCCAAACACTGTAAATTGAGTTAGCTCCATGATTGAGTCCTTTGCATGTAGGAGGGAAACATCAGTCAAGCTTACAGAACCTCTTGAAGAAAGTTCTCAAACGCTGAAATATAACGACTCGAGGAAAGATTATGACATAAATGTAAAGGTTTATGCTAAACTACGAAATTCAAAGCATAAAGCCCTGAACTTAGTTTATGTTCTAAAAAAGAAACCTCAGAAAAGCTCAAGTTCATATTTATGCTGTAAATTGAATGTTGCCGGTAATAGTTAAAATTGAATTTTATTGAAAGATCAGAATTTTTAAGTAATATTGTGTAAAATTAAGAATTATAATTGAAAAATAATCGTCAGTATTCTACCTTTCGGTAAGTAACTCACTAAATTATTCGCTTACAAAATTTTTCGCTTCCCAGTAATATGCTGACGAACCGGATCACGGAGCATTTGATGCAATATGTATGTAGAATCAAGTGCTAATTTTTCATACATTTATAACTGCTGCTCAAATGCTATATGAAAATCGTTCCAGTTTCTTAAAATGCTAGGAAACACTCTTTTGGTGACAATCGATGAATCAGGCAATGAATCCTAGTGCAAATGATGCACAGGAAACTCAGATTCATTTCCTCTTTTCAAAATGCTAAGATGAAAAAATTGGTTACATTTTCAATTAGGCTCTCCTCTTGGGGGTACAACTATTGTAGCTATGGGAATTAACACTTCGAGAGGAAGAAGTCAGATCTCGAGCTGGAGGTTAGGAAGGCCTTCCTTTTGTTGCAGTTGAAATAGAACAGGCTTTCATTTTGTTGTGGATTATGTTTTTAAGGTCACTGCTGTCCAGTATTTCAGCACTTCCTCCTTCAACTTTTGTCTTGTCATACAAACTTTCTTCCCAATTTACTGTTTCTATGCGCAGGGGACCTTGTATGGAAACACACCTTTTTCCATTCTCAGAATTCTATACTAAATAGAACTTTGCTCATCCCTGTCTTTGGAATACTCTACATTTGTGTGGGATTAGACAGGCTTTAACTAGCTAATCTAATCTAATAATCAATCAGGTCCGAACTAATAACACAAAAATGCTCTGCAACCATAAAATTTATGAGTGATAAATCTCGTATAAAGTCATAAATAATTGTTCATCCGAAGATCATTTTCTCTTGCCCCTTCAATTGGTTTCAAAAATCCCTGCTAAGTTTATTGTTACAATTAAAACGGTTCGTTAGCATGGCTCTGGCCAGTAAAGCTTCGATGCACCTTTTTGGGAATTAAATTATCCGCAGCTGATTTTTTTTACGTTGTGATTTCCTTCATTATAGTATTTTATTGAGAGAATGGGATTTGAAAGGTAGGGGGGCAAATAATAGTGAGCTTTGAAAATGACAAGCTTGAGACGTTTGCAAACTTATATTTTGTCTACTCGCTACAAAACAAATGAAAGACTTTGGAAAACATCGATTTATGGGCATTCAAGGTAATTTCGCTACCGTCAGTCAAAACCCACCTTCACTAGCGAGATGAATTTATTCGATAAGAAGAACTTTTAATGCATCACAATAACGATCACCACAAAATACGATCAGCCTGGGACAAATAAATTCGCTTCCTGTCAGCGTTAGTGTTTGAATTTCGATAGGCAATACCGACAGATGCTCGCAGAATAAATGTATTAGTGCGATGAATGTAAATGATACAGTGGTGATGAACAAAAAGACGAACGATGCAGTAGTGTGATGAGCAGGTAAAATTGAAGGATTTCCATATTTAGTGAACAGACATAAAATTTAGACATCTGAACTCTGTAAGCGTAGAATTTCTAAGCTGGCAAGTCATGGCCAAGATAACACGAGAAGATATCCCCACGATACAAACATACAATTGCCACAGCGCCGAGTCATGTTTGAGCTAACGCGAGACGCTACAATTGAACCCTAAACAATTCAGAATTGCCAGAGGATTCAATTGACGCAGTTGCGTGCTCATCAGCCGTCTAGGGAGGAAGACGGCTCAGCGTCTCCTTGCGCATCTCTGCATCGCGGGGAGTTACTCATGCACCGCCTTAACTCACGCGTGAACAAGGTTTCTCATAAAATCGGACATAATAGATCAAATTAAATGACTGCGAAGATGTAGGCACAGCAGTGCAACAGCATATTGAGCACCAATAGATAAGTTTTTATAAAGACAGTTTGCCGTGTTCGTAGATCCTCGAGTTTCAGGAGTGTGGAAATACGCATTTCAATCCTATGATCTACCATGAAATTCATGATACACGATTCAATAAATAAACTGCGAAGGAGACAGATGGTTACTCACACAGTTGGGTGATAAATCAGACAGTTATAGACACTATCTCAAGATTTTTATTCAAAACTACTTCATCTTATAGTATGACAAACTTGTACTCTGAAAAGGACATTGATTCCCTCAATCAGGAATTGAATTGATACAGAGAAACAAAAAGATTCTAATGAGAGCTTTCAGAGCAGTCCATTCAATTGCTGTTTATGTTACCAACTGTGAATCCCCATCTCGCTGTACATCATCATTAAGTTTTGAGGTTTCATTGATTTTTAATTCCCCAATATTGCCTAGCATTTGATGACTTCATCAGTAAGTGGACAGGATTTTATCAATATTTGGATTGTGTCACGTTACAAATATGTGCTGGGGTAAATTTCAGTCACGTTCTGAGAAGAGAAACACCCCGGAAAAATGCAATGAATAAACAACGTTATAAATAGTTCCGCACAGACCAAAAGACTATCAAAATTCCCTAAAAACAGCGAACGAAAATAATTTCTGTGGTGTAACTTTTCCAACGCATTCATGAACTGAGAGAGGCCTCAGGCAACTCCTACATTGTCTCTTACTCTGCCAGGCTTACTGAATGAGCTTCTTGCGTAAATGGGATTTCGGAAGGAGATAAACCATAAAACGATTTTTCAGATCAAACAGAAAATAACGTGAGACGAAAGAAACTCAGCAATAGAGAAGTTATGTATAACAATCAACAATATGCGTTCAGTAAAAAGAAAACATAGCTTCAAATTTTTCACCAATGCAAGTAGTTCGGTTTAGCTGTTTTTACCTCCACAAGACCCCATTATTCTGCTGGCATCGCCCGCAGCTCGCTCCCCCCAAGTGCCGGGTTACACGACGCATCGATAAGTTGCCCCTCGCCCGACCTTGTTAGTCCCAGGCCACAATGGTACACGAGAATCCGCTCTCTTTTTACGCCGAGTTTGAGGTACATTGAAACTCGGCTAACATTTCCAAACTAATCACGCGAAAATTACGAGCACATGGACTGACGCGTTATTTTTTATTCAAACTTTCCGCAAAACGGAGGCTCACCAATTATACAGACGAGGGATCTTTCCGACCCGTAATGATGCATCATCTCTAAACAATTAGATTGGCTCATAGGTCGAGTCCAGTAGCCAACGGCAGCATTGCAATGAAGCCGCACGGTTTTGTCAGTCAGGTCTCCAATTAAGGCAACTGAGCGGGATGTTGTTGGGAGGAGCATGTGTCGTACACAACAGTAATTAGCCTAATGGTCAGACGAAAGATGCAGCAGCGCGCTGGACAATGTTCACTCGTTTGTATCGAGAATTTTTGTGAGCGAGCTGCGTTTCGCTGTAATCAACAAATCGCTTTCAATGCGGAAGTTGCATTCTGTTTAGCAAAAGTTTATCACTGTAGTTAAATGAATGCTTGAATGCAGATGTCGGTAGAGTCATACGAAACCTTTGAATTACAGAATTTGCTTGCATATCACATTGAAGTTCTAGGATAAAAGAATCGTTGAATTTTTGACAACCTTTCCGTCTGTATACTGTATGTCAGCACCAATGCAAGTTTGTCCCTTTTGTTCAGAGAGCTTTCTCGTTGCAGCTGTCTAGTTGATAGGGTATTTTAAAATGTTTTAAATCGTTTTATCTCAGAAAGTAAAAGTTCTGTTTGAATTCTTTCTCTGATTTATTCCATTATTGATAACGCTGCACCATGACTTGCATGAACCTTTTTTTTCATTGGTGCCATTAATAATTTACCACACCAATTCTTTTGAACATGGAATGATTTGCGATGAATTAGCTGGCAGAAAATTGACGTCAAACGATTTGAGAGGCGCTAATTCTCTGATGAAATCATTTTATCCCATGTATTTTACAAACACAGTACAGTGACCATAGTGCCGAACTTTTTGCACATGCTTGGATAAATATTCAGAGCCATGATCTACCGGACGACATTCCGGTAGATATCGACGTCTAAACGTAAAACTTTACACTCCGATTCATTTGCTGACCGAAAATTGACATTAAATGAATTAAGAGTCGGTAATTCTTTCATAAAATATTTGTTTCCCATGTATTCTACAAACTGTTTAACTGATTCATCTTAAGAAAACAGTTTATCACTTGGATAACAAATTACCAATATACCTCTGACTTAATAAAACTTAAGTACACCGTGAACAATAAAGCTATGAAGTCATAACTCAAACGAGGATTATGTAGGGATGATGATGTCTCGATGAAGGTCAGACTCACAGGGACGAGGCAGGAGCCATCAATGTGTATTTAACGTTGATGCTGAGCTGAGTGGGCGGAATAGATGTGCTCGTTATAGAACGCATTCCATTGGATGATAATAAACGTTAATTTAATTCACGTCTCAAATTCTGGGGCAGCATCAACACTTATTACGATACGTAAAGTGAGGTGAGCAAATGGCTCCTTCTTGAGAACCTAAAGATCGTTGCCATGTTAGCAAAATCGTCACAATTTTGAATGATTGCTGGCCATTGCATACCTTCCATTTACAGCATTCGATCTCCATGAGTGCGAAAAGGATCTTTAACCATCGTCATCACTCTTCCAAGTCGTCATTCTCTGTCTCACTTCGTCAACGGGTCTATGTAGTGCGAGGGGTGTTGTAAGCCGTTGTGTGTGCGTCACCCTACAGTAAATTTACTACCTTCAAATGATGTATGATCGATGTGAAAAAAGGGGTCATATGCATTTTAACCAGCGTAAAATTCTCTAAAATTAGTTGGGGTTAATTTAGAAGTTGCATTCTATAAAACGACTATCCAAAATATATTCATTTTTAAATAATTATAAAAAGAATTATTCAAATCAATCATTTCGATCGAAGAGATCCGCGGAATTTTGAAATGGCCACAAACGAGAGAAATGAGTAATATTAACAAGACGACACATGGACGTAAGTTGAGCACGACGAGGCGCTATGCTTGTTTGGACTTAAAACTGTTCAAATAAAGCTTAGCGTCATGTGGAATTCCAAGCGAATTTTTTTTCACCACAGTGCTAACTTTTTGCACACGCTTGGCTAAATATTGTACTAAGCCCTAACTCTATCCGACGTGATTCAGGTGGATATCGACGTATAAATATGAAACTTTGCGTTCCGATTCATTAGTCAACCAATTTGGAGATGCACTTAGTTGATGCACTCAAATCAAATGGAGATGCACTTAAATCAAATGGATATGCACTTAGTTGCATTTCACAGTACTAAATAACTTACTTAGTCAATCTAGTTCTCGGGTAAGAGTGCATTACTGCTATGTTTCGGGTTGCTGAAGTTAAGATTAATATACTGTTCAAAAACGTGTTTGTTTTTCATGAAAAATGCGTTTTAGTTATAAAAGCATCATAAATATTCGCTGTTATAATCTGAGATCTTGTTTTATTTACCCTGACAATGGTAGCACGAAATTGAAACATGTGATTCTCTGATCGATTAAAATATTATGCAGTGTGAAAAATAGACGAATCGAGTCTATATCATCGTATTACAAAAGACATTTATTCGACCAACAGCCCCATTACTACGGCAACTCCGTCCCGAGCTCGCGATGGGAGCATCATCTTACACCCAATCCCAAATCGTTCGTATGCCGCGCTGCTCACAAGATAGAAATCTCACCAGCATGACCATTACTTGCGAAGACGCAGAATGAGCCGTAAACGCCACGATATCGCTTGGTCGTTAAGGCCACGAATCGTTAGCCTTATTGTAGTGTCCAGTATCATCGCAGCAACAATGTGAGGTCAATAGCGTCGCCTCTGCAGCCCGTAAACATGGCTGCCTAAATAATTGTAGCTCTGTAGATCCAAAAAATGCTCAGAAGAATTCCGAAACGATGGCAAACAAGCGATTGTTGGCTGCACGGTAGATGCCAAGATGCCGCATTATTAGTCAGTAATAAATCCTATACACTTGTCATGTTTGTATCATAGACGTTTCGATCTCATTCATAACATTTGATGTGGATTTCAATGCGGCTAGTTAAATTGTGGTGGCAGACATGAGTTCGGATTTCATTATCCTCAGATTTTACGGTTTTGTAAACATGTAAAAAGACATTCAGCACCTTAATCGCTTAAATAATTTTTTGATCTCAAATAGAACCAAGCAGGATTATTGTCCCGATATTTTTTATTAATTTTTTTCAATTGAATAATGACCGTTGGTGACTAAAGTTCCTCATTAATCTCATCGATATCTTTTCCTTTAAATAAAATTTGGCCTACATTTCTGCAACGATATTTAAGCAACTTAGATGAGAACTGAAATAAATATTATCTAGTGAGTTTGAAATAATATAAATATGTAGCTTTTTCAAAAAATTTTCTTTGAATTTCGGTACAAAAAATGTAATTTCAGACATAAAAATCTCGGGCTTACATAAATGTGTCATCAAAGGCATTTTTGTGTTGAATTTATGAAAAGAATTGATTCGTGAGAGAAGGCTTGGATGACGGGATGTTCGGATGAATTGATATAAACTGAAAACTTGTGAATGATAACGGAGAAGTTTCAGAAAAGATAATGATTTTTTCAGTGTTATAAGGTTTGAAAACTCTTCAACTATAGAAATTAAATATGCTTGGAATGAAAAAAAAGGTTTGAATAATTACAGGAGCAAAGAAATTTTAAAATTTTAAACCTACTGTTCAAGCCGAGTGGAAAATAGATTTTCGCATACTTTTTTGGGACAGTTAAAGCAGACAATGGAGCTTTTGCAATTAGAATGTAGGTTACTTATGTTGAGATTGTATTGTGCCAATCTACTACAACGTTTTGAGATCGCATAAGTGCCAAAATTTGAATACTATTCATAACAACTCCCGAAGAACAAGTGTGAAAGTTAAATGATGCAGGAAATCACTGCAAAAAGTACGTCTGTACAAAACATGACAGAACTAGTCAGAAAAAATGCGATGATTTTATTAAAACAATCAAAATTATTCGTTGATTCAGCCAATAGCTCGGTGAGTGGCAGGACAGCCGAAATGTGCACACACTGCGAGCTTAAGTTGAATATTTTCTTATTCATGTCAAATTTCCATTATCGATGGTTTGCACACGATTTGAAGGCTATTTTAGGTCATTTCTCGTACATTAAATGAACAACAATAATCTAAGAAAAAATGCCTGTATTGGATTCAAATATATACAAATATCCTAGCTGATATTTTTTCAGTAAATTATTGTATGACAGATTCCATTCAATGTATGTTTCTGTTTGGGTCCGAAACCATTGACAAACTGAAATTAAATGGATTTTATTCATTTCAACATCGCCTGGACAACTGAGGTCTTCAGTGAAGTTATGACACTTTGAGGATGTCAATTAGTCCCCCTTTCAACGATGTTCTATTTTTAATAGTCCATAGGATCCAAATGTAGCAAGTATGGGGCCACATGTTGGGGTTCATTTGATCGTAAAAATATTCTGATAAACAGTCTAGGCTTACTATGGCTTTGTGAGATGGGGCTGAATCTGGCTGAAAGATGTATTGCCTTTCATTAGATGCTCTATCAACCAAGGGCTTAACAACTGCTTTTAGAACACCAACGTATCCAGCAGCATCAACACTAAGACCCTGTGGCAAAATATAAGGTTGCATGACATGATCTTCACTACTCACAGATACCAAAATCATCACAGTAGTTGGAAATTGTATGTGCATCATCTTGGGTACTGCAGAAGGATCTATATAACGACGTGTCATTCGGTTTGTTAGTTTTCTGTTCCTAGTCGAAGTTCGAAGTTTTTTAGTGAGAGAAAAACCAAGCATGCGATGTTCGTAGAGCTCTTGAGTTTATTGAATAATAATTTTGCGCGCATGAGATTGTTTTTCTGCGTCTTTGCTGATATGAATTGACCGGTCTTTATAACATATGACTGGTGTAACTTGTCCTGATGTGCCATAGTTCTGATAGTCCACTCTGATACCAGAAGTTCTTTGGCAATGACAAACCACATTGATCTTCCAGGGTCCTCATCGAAAATGTTTTGAACATTCTTTTTGAATTCTGGTGTTCTTATGACATCAGTGCTTTGGGAATGATTTTCTCTTTGCCACAGGGGAAACATTGCCATTACATCCCTTCATCTTCAACTGAACCTTATGAAAAATGTTCTGACAACGTCTAAAATGTTGATTCCTAAATCGCTATGTTTTGTATTTACAACAACTCTGACTGCATACCTATTCATTACTTTAGTTAACATCTTATTAGAAATGGGTTATCAGAAAAAAAAAATGTCATAAATGATTTAATTTTGAGAGTGTAATGAACCAAAATGACATGTCCTGAAACAGGCACCGCTTCCTGCGCACAGACCATGAAGCACAACACTCACCGGTCCTGTGGCTGCCCCTGCGAGGTCGCCGGAGATCGGCTGGCGTGTCCTCGTCTTCGCTACTGGAGAACTGGTTGCCTCCGGACGAAGAAGACACCGCCCTCGCTCCTGCTATTGAGGGGGCCCCACGCCTGCTGCTGCTACGGCTGCCTGCTGACCGGGAGCTTTCTACCTCCATCTCACTCGGCGACTGCAGCCGACATCTGCAACGTTATGCTGTGTTAAGCCCGCGGCCTCACAGCACGCGAGTGGGCAGCAGAAAAGGCATTGGACCGTTTCATACAACGGACTTCATGAAACAATGACCACTTCAGCGCTCTAAAACTCCGTAAGGAAGTGTTTCATGAATGTTAGATGATCACGTTATGTATGCTCAATTTTCAGAAATAATTTAAAATTGTATAACTAAATTATGATTAGATTAGAGATTCGTTCTTCTTCAAGTTGTAATGTTTCGTCTTGAATATAAGTAAGAAAGAAAAACAATTTATTTCGTGATGATACTGATTCATAAAATATACTGCCACAGATTGTGTTTTAAAAGCGACCAAACAGTCTCTGGTGTACTGCTTAAACTGTTCGGAAAAATATAACGGAATTATTGTTGCGCACCGAGTGAGTTTTGATTTTTCTGCTGAATACGTAACCGAAAAATCGATTAAAATCAATTTGAAGATGAAATGGAAAACAACAAGAACGAGTTAGCACTTAAGTTTCACAGAAAATCAATATTGAAATATCCATGCACTTATTCTCCAGAGACTTCAAACCCCTCATTGGTAAATTCAGTAACTGGAATAGCTGAACACGCTCTGAAATAACAGCACTTCAAAAGCTTTAAAATAACAGCACTCGAAACAATTGCCATTTAAAACGAACTCAGCTTTCGACTTGCCGTTTCGTTCAATTCGATTTTGAGAAACTGTTTCTAAACGTTTTCTCATGAAAGCCGTGGTACCTTTGATTTTATAATCATACCAGTCGATACATTCTGACACAACTACAACGTGCCTAGAGAAGGGCATTCTAAAATCGAGGTTGTTTTTCGATAAAGAAATGCAGTGGTTGCTTAGAGTGAAATAAAAATTGTGGCAATTTACCAATGGAAACGATTTTTCCACTTTCAATCAACCACAAAAGTGTAACAACTTCTGCGTCTAACACATTCACTAAAACCGTTGCTTAATTTTACGACGAAAACCTTCAAACATAGTTGTAATAGCAAAATCTATTTCTTAAAATGACATTAGATCAATTTCTGAAATTTTTACAGTTCTCAATTATAGAACAAAAACTTAATAATAACAAAACTTTAATATACATTTTAAAATCAATTCATGAATGCTGGCAAAAGGAACATTGGCGCAAATTTTGAGTGCTCTTCTATTAGGCATCTTATTGAGCAAAATAAAAGGTACTTGTGTAGGAATGACGTTGGAAGTCATACTCTAGTATTTTTGTTACTTCTAATCGGGTGTGTATGAAGTGTATGAAGTGTCGGGTGTTAGCGGGTGTGTTTGAAGTGTGTTGATTTTCTTAGGTAAAATCAACCCGTCTATTTTCGAAATAATGTTCATAAACATTTCACCCAATTTTGTTATACTTTTCATTATTTAGAGCATTTTGTAGTGAGCTAAAACATGAAAAAACTTAATCAAGATCTAGCGATCATGGCGAGAGAAGAAGTTCAAGTTATTTCGACATTTCACTGTAATGTGAATTTCGCTGAATGTAGTCTACCATCATCATGACGCACAACGCTTCTTTTTTAGCGGTTAAGGAAGGGAAATTTCTTAGATGATTTTCGTGCGCACGTTGCATCGCCGGCGGTATAAGTTTGCTTTTAGTGTCGGATTGCGCAAAAAAACTTGAGAAGGCCAATATGTACAATGGTGATCCTGTCTTACACAAACTGTAGTCATTTCAACTACATTTTCAATTTACAATATAATTCATTATTCCTTCAAACAAATGAGGGAAAAGAAGTAAAATTGAAATGGAAATTTAAAAGGCATATCTAAATTTTGCTTTCATCACATACTCTATGCCCAATAACTTTACTGATAGAATTGGAGTGGAACATTTGAGACTTTTCAAGGTCCGATTGCATGAGTTAGGTATACACAAATTCAAGTTGAGATAAATCACAGAAAATACCGTTACATTTGTCGGAAAACGTAAAAAACAAGCCGAATATTGCCTTTAAATTGAATTTAAAACCCTTGTTTTACGGGCCAAATTGGACTGTTGTGTGGGAAAACAGCTCACAAAAAGGCAGCAAAGCCTCAATCGCCACTGAGAGTGGCGCTCATTAACTGGCAGATCCAAGTAATTAGTGGCAAAAATCCCCCAGTGTGATTGCTATACTCTGTGGAGCGCATTTTTCTCACCGCCACAAAACAATGGAGAGCTGAATGAGAGCTAATGAGTTACCTGCCCTGAGGGAATAATTATCTTCGGAGCGATAAGATAGCGAAGCATTCAATTCAGGCTTAGGATAAAGAGAAGTAAGTGAGAGGAAATGTTTGCGCGAGATGGGAAAGGGCCTGAAAATCCTTCTTTCATCAAATGAGATGAATTGGTTGTGGTCTTTCAATAATTTTGTAATGGCAACACTCAATCTAAAATTAAGTATTCAGTGATGACACTGTATTGAGTTCTTCCGTTCTCTTACGTATAAATCTAGCTAAAAAGCAATGTCGTGGCCTGGCCATTCTCCCTCGCCTTCTTCGAAAGCTATTCATCACCTTCATTTTAATATGTTGAGCAGTCACGTCAATTTATAAGAAAAATTTTCCCCATAAGACTAAAAGAAGCGCAGAAAGCAACAAGCTGGTAGTAAGTTCGGCGCTCGAGCGCAAATAATGCAAAGATCGTAAACAAGTCCGAGAGAGCGTTAGACGGCAGCTACCATGCAAACTACTGTAATAAAATCTAGATCCATGTATTATTCATCGAGGCTGAGAGCGAAATGTTCGTGTCTAAGCGCCTGAAGGAAGCAATGAGCGAAGATACTACACAGTGTCTCATCTTTCGTGTCTTTCGTATGCGCGCCAACAGGAGGATTAAAGTTCACTGCTCCTCGTGAGAAGATGAAACATCCGGAAATTCCCAAACCCATGCCAAAATGCGCTAAGCCGACGCACAAAAGTGGGTGTAAACTCGAATTCTTAACTTAGAGAGACATTCCACTTTCCTTGAATTGGTAAGAACCCTGTTTTTAAACGTGATGTTTTTAGGATAATAGCTAACATTTAGCGATGCAGATCACTGCGGCTTGAACGAACATTGCTTAGACTCAAGATCTAATAAAAATAAATTCGATGCAATGGAAGCAGTGAGTATAAAAACTCCTGCAGACTACAGAAATTTCGATACCACAAGCAGCTGCATAACACATTCGAACTGCTTCATACCAAGTGTGACTACCGACATCCACTTGATTTCTGCAGCAAATGAAAATAAAATAGTTTTCATTTTTGAATTTTCCAATTTTTTTTATTCGTTTACAGGGATTGATTCATATTGTTGTTTTAGACGCATACTCAAAGGGAGACATAATTATCAGGTGGAGACATGTAGAACGTCATCAATCAGAAAAATGTTCAGAATTGGGAAAACGTATTACAGTTGATTGAAAGTAAGACAAAGTCGAAGTATGATACTTAATCTGATGTATTTCTTGTACAGATGCAAGAAACAATTATATTTTAGCAGTGTCTAGGGATATTCCATTTAAATTTTAATCCTGTTCAATAATCTCGAGTGCATTCATAGTTAAAATACAGTGGAACTTCAATAAAGAACAGAACATAAGTGAAATTATACATATGATTATGAATTTAATAGCGAGGAATAAGGCTTTGAAACTAAATATTTTATCCTAAAAGCTAACTGTTAAAATTGAACGTTTCGACTCGTTGAGTCATTCTCAACAAAATTGCTCAGTAAAACTTGGTAAAGGGAACAGCAAAAATTAGTGATAATTTTCACTGTTCCCTTTACCAAGTTTTACTGAGCAATTTTGTTGAGAATGACTCAACGAGTCACAACGTTCAATTTAACAGTAAAGCTTTTAGGATGAAATGTAAAGTTTCAAAGCCTTGGTCATCGCTATTATTTTCTCAGCCAAAATTTGTAAAAATACAAATCCACATGTGCTTCCATAAAATTATGATCAAATGGAAATGTTTTAAATTGCCAGTATTAAAATGCGACTGGCATTTTATCCAGTATGGTGAAACACTGAGTCCAACACTGATCGAGTGATGATTACGCTTTCCACAAGAAGAAAAGCAAGGGAGGCTTCAGGTACTATGGAGATAGGCCCCTGACTGCTCTAGTGCAGTAGCTGACTCCAGATAACTGCCTCAATGGGATCCGTATCACGCAATCTTGTGAGCCATTGATGCCTGGCTGGTAATCTGGCGTGATCATTCCTTGATTGCCTAACCCTGGTCTCCCAATATTGATCCGTGACATCTTCCGCAGGGTTAGTGGTGACAGCTTGATTGCCCTTAGCCAGCGCTGTCGCTCATCTCTGCTTAATAGGTTTTAGCATCTTCATCCAAGCTTTCTGACTGAGATCAAATAATTATTTACAATGAAACAAATCTGTTTCATTAATTCGCAAGAATTCTGATGTAAGAAATCGGATAAACAATCGCTTACTGAAACGATGTTCAATTGGAAAGCAATGTTATCATAAATTGAAAACATCACTCGTTGGTGAACGAACGAATAATCTGTTAAAGCTGTGCTATGCTCATATAAACTTCACTCCTGCGTAAAATGTCTCTCACGAACAACACAGATTGGATAACATTTATTTCACGCATGCAGAAATTTACTCATTAGACAGTTGGTCTACTGAAAACAATTCAGGAAATTTTTTTGAACTGTTTTCCACTCCACCTGTTTTTACAGTTTCGAATTTATAGCATCTATCTTGCACAGTAAAAACTCTACGGTTACTACTAGAGAGATTTAACTTTCTTCTTTTACATTTTATTTTGTGGAGTTCTTTTCTACTTTGGAAAATGAATGTGAAACCTTTCTCCTTGGAAGAGAGCAGCATTTACCCGTCATTAATAGATAAGGTGGTCGTAAAACTCGGCCGTATCAGCCATAAAAAGTTGAGAGCCTCCACTGAAAATTCGAGGGAATAGAACCGTCTTGAAGAAAGTTAATCACTCTGGAGCTGCTTGCGAGACGCTGGGCTTTTGAGTGACGGCCGGCCAGGCTTCCAAGCTCCTGTAGTTCTGCCCAAAAAGCACGGCATACCATCGTGGGTTCCAAGACAACGTGACTGCGTCTTTCTTTTGATGGAACAACTGAAGTTTCCAGTTAATTGTGCTCATAAAAGCTCCAGTTAATGCGTGTCGTAAAACGAGATGCAACCCTAGGCTTGCCTGCCTCTCCTGTCTTTTTGAGTTCTGCGTCAGCTGCGGTAGGCTCACGATCGTGGTGCTCGCGAGACTCATATCAAAATTGAAATTCTGAAATCGGCAAATGAAGAATAAGGAGTCTAAATCTTCTCGTAATATCAATATCCAATTTGATAGTATCATTAATAAAATCACCGTTTTATAAAACGCTAAAGTTAATATTAAGAAAATAATTTCAGTCACTTTAGGACGTCCGCACATCAGTTCCCATCGTAAAATGTGCATCCATTTCAATACAAGTTGACAATAAAACCATTTCGAGATAGTGATGGTGTGATACTGGGGACAAAGCACAACATTTAAAGTTATTTTCGCAAAGTGCTTCCAACACAGGTACTAAATTAAATGTTATTTAGGACTTGAAAACTTCAAAGCTTCTGAAACAGTGAGATTTAGGACAAACTATCAGCACTGAACATAACAATTTTTTATTCTAAGCTACTGTAGTTCGGTTATTTTTGCTCATATATTATTTTTCTTAGTACCTTGCGAAACGGTTTTCTCATGTTAAACATTTTGCTACCATTTTTTTAGAATACATTAGAAGCAGGAAAGAGTTATGCCATGTGAAGCTTCGCAAAGAAGATTTACGCTTGAAAAACGCCGTAGAAAAATTTAAAAAGTCTACTGCATAGAGCACCAGTTTGATACCATCGGAATTAAATTTAAAAGATATTGTTTAGGTAAGGGATTTGGAATTTTTACGTATAAACTGATCTTCAGTAAAGACAGAAGAAAGCAACATGGAGCAGCGTGAAAAACCCGGAAGTAAAATAAATGTACTTTTAATGAGTGCCCTTACCTTGCATTATCGCATACATGTCTTGCCAAATTATGAAATTTTAACTCTGAAAATAAAATTTTCAAACAAGACTGAAATGCAAGGCATGGTTTGTTTGCAATCATCTATTCAATCATCTATTGCAATCAGCTATTATCATCTACTTGCCATTTTTGTGAGCTCCATTTTTCCAAAGTAGACAATCAAAGTATTAGATCGGGCCAATGTTATTCACATCACAGAGCTCAGAAATGCATTGTCGGTATTAATTTTCTTTTCACTAGTATTGAGGGCAGCGACTAACCATAAGCTAATGAGCTGACTGAAAGCATTTATCAGTTTCGATTTTTTTTGAACCGTGGAATATTTCTAACTTCAATACCTAAAAACGAAGTTCAGAGACATTTTACGGAGTTCTGATGAAAAAATTTCAAAATTATCTTCTGAAGAAGTTCTTTTTTCAACTCTTCTCCTTGCAAAATGCCGTTATTTTATGGTCGAATAAACTGCTATCTTCATTATTTAAAATCACTTCAGCTTTTTCTGTTAGGACGTCTAAATATAAGAATGACAATTCATTTACGATTTGAAAATTTGCTTTACTTCAAATTTCGTCATGAATTTCTCTATGTAAACATTTTATTTATGAAAATAAATTGGGGAAGATTTTTTTCCGGTACAGACAAATAAATGTCAGCGAAGAGGGTTGCACCTGTCTCAAGACCCCATTAATTTAGAAACCTTAAAAATGAAGAGTTCTCTTTTCTGATTCCATGCGCCTTTTATAACGTAGTTATCATGTTCATAAGTCTACATTAGCCATGGGCACTATAGTGGGGAGGAGCACAATGGGATGCCAAAAATTAACCTTAATTAAACGCTATCAACTTTAAAGTGGTTGGCTTGTGATGCAGAGCTTATCTTTGCAATGCAAATTAGTCTCCGGCTCACAATGATCTTGATAATAAGCATAAAAAACAATCCAATATGAAGATTTATCAATCCCAAACACGGCTATTTTTTCCAGATCCTTCTTCTCAAAGTTAAAAAAGTGTCTCTACCACAAGCCATAGCTCACAGCTAAAATAGAAGCATATCTTGTCGACTGCGTTTCTTCGTATAGGGCCGTCATAAGCCCTCTAGTTACCGCAGCTGCTGCCTCCGACTTACCGCAACGCGTGTCAGGTTGGCGGTGTCAGGCAGCTGTGCCGCTGCAGCGTCAGCATTTATTGCTGCGCAAGTTTTAATTACTTTCTTACTGGAATTTTTATTTCTGTTTTGCATAGCCACAAAATCTGCAGCCTCGGAAATCGAGAGCTAACGAAGGGTGCTTGGGTGACAGTAGATCGGAAAAGTTTGGAGCCACGCGCGATTGAGAAATTTTAGATTTAAGTTGCAGGCAGGGAAGGGAAATTAGTAGAGATTTCATGATGAGATGATTACTTTAGTTTGATCCTAATTGAATTTTAGCTATCCAAGAGGTGAAAACAAGTATTTGTATCAAATATCTTAATATTACATCTTTTGGTTTAGGAAATGAAGTGAATTTTGTTTTGGTAATTTCAAAATTTGTGTGTTATGATTCAATGGTTAGGAACAGATCAATCAATAAAGCAGAAAATCTTAAATTGGTAGTTTATCAAAAGGGAATAATGGACAAACATGTTCAATACTTGAAAACTTGCATGTTTGGCACAAATACTGTACAATGCGGTTTTTAAATTTAGATCTAAAGTACCAGCAAGTGTAAATCAACACCACATGTGCTAACTTTCGGGCAAACATTTCAAGTGTCTTCCTTCTCTTTGACTCATCAGCTTTTTGCGATTATTCACACTCATTAATTTTCTTAGAACACTTTCATTAATACTTCTAATATCGTCCGATGCTGTCCTTGTATACTTTGTGCCTAATTTCTGAATTTAACATGTGAACTGCAAAATTTCTTGGCAAAATTCTCTTTCAGAGAATACATTTAAATTTCTGGTTAAGGAAGTATTTTTCACTTTCTATTGAAAATTAGTTACCCAAGTTCGTTAGCGTAAAAAAAATTTGAGTAAAATTTTTGAATGCTATTTTAATAAAATGTGGCAAAGCGCCAGCTTCATTGGATTGTTAAAGCTCATGTTTAATTTTTTTATTCTAAGTGAACTTTTTGTATCGAACTCAACTGATTTCAATAAAACGATAGAGATAAAGGCTTAATTTTCTTGTATTGTTGATTGGGAAAATATGAAGCAATAAACACAAAACCATTACAGTTGCATGAGGAAGAAACACTTACGCCTTCTTGCAGTGCGAAGGAAAGAAGCCTGAATGATGCATCAAGTATATAATAATTAAATGCTGTTTGACCCTTCCAGAACATGTAATTTATAATTTTGTTTTCTCATAGTTCAATAATTGCAAAAAATATTCTTATTAAAATGAAACACAAAGCAAAGTATGCTGTAGCGCCAGGTAACAAAGATTTATCTGGCGACTATCCGACTCACTTATAAGGATGAAATAGGACCGTGGGCTCTCGGTCATGACTCATAAAACTTAGGAAAGAGCGCATAAGAAACATCTGAGCCCAATTACTCTCGGGTCAGTCGCAGACTCATTTTACGGCGACCAAATATCAGGATTATTCACGGGTGAGGCACACACAAAGCGCAACAAAAGAGCACGCATGGGAGGAGCCCGAGTGAGCCTGAGGTTTGCCGTGCATGACAATGGCCAGTTAGGGTCAGACTGATGGTGTGCCTGCGAGCTCCCACCAACACTGTCAGTAACCGACCACAACATCCCGCGCAACTTAGACCAGTATCTTTGTAGTCTCAGAACCTGTTCATGAGATTTGCACTGAGTTGAATAATTCTTGAGTGTTATGCAGTACCCAAAAAGGTTGTATTAATGAGAAGACGCTTCTAATTGATAACCATCGAGAGTTTAATGTTTAAAAAAAGTACCTGCTCGCACAGCAGGATATACCAATCCTTAGAATGATCGAGTTAATGAGGATATGTTCCTATTGGATAACCATTCAGAGTTTAATTGTAAAAGAAAAGAGCTACTCGCTCAATTGGTCAGAAAAAGTGTTTTTCATCTATTCTTTCCAACACAACGCGGTTATCTATCAACTGCTTATCTTCTCATTTCAGCGTTACTCATCTCTCATATTGGGTTACTTCGTTATAAAGAACGTGTGTTTAAAGCGTCTTAAAAACTTAATACCTTTAATCCCCTTTTACTACCATCTCAGTGCAAACTATTATTCCGATAATAGTTGGGATTGTGGTTGCGGAACAATTAACAAATTTTCTCTTCTAGTTTTCACAGAGGGGAGCACACATAATATCTTCGTTTAGTGGACAAGAAATCACTAATGAAAAAATATACATTCGTGACAAACAGACATGCATCAGGAGTTTGGAGGCTGGAAAACCGCTCGCTTCTCGCGTGATCAATTTGTGTCATGGATCACTAATTGTTGCTTGCATTCAGTTTCGCAAAAACACTGTTGAATGTATATCGATGTTGCTGGATGTGCCATGAGGCGCAGTTTACTTCTTTTTTTTTCGCAGCGTCGTACTGCAAGTAAGGCTAACGTATGGCGCCAACTTCAAGTTCTGCGGCTGATACTGTGGTGTGATAATGTTTTTTTTGCTCACGTACCGGCGATGGTGAAGGGATGAAAAATGAAGGCATAGTACAGAGTTAAAACTTCATACCTAATTCGATGTTACTTTTATGTTCAGGTGTTAATAATAGAGATCGAACCATTTCTTGGATCAATAAACAATTTTTGAACTGCAGTGAGCACAAAAAATAATAGGGAATGTTCATCACTTTCCTGCATGAAACTTTCGGTTGGTGTCACTCTTACAGGTGGAGGGAAGCAGTTTCAAAATAGGAAAGCTCTACTACAACAGAGCATTGCCAGTCCTTCTGTTCTGAGTTTTCATTAATCCACAACATTATTAGCTTGTGTCTCTACTTTGAGTGGTCTTGGTATTTATACTTTCAGCAAAAATCGCTGTCGCACACTGCCGTTGGCTTTCAGCTCTTTAAGTTTTAATGGCTTCAAAGCCTCAGCCTTCATTTGATCAAAATATAATTCCAGTATTGACAATCGAACAAGAAACTGTTTTGATACTAGTGAGCAATGTCTTAATGCATCTTTCACCGTACAGGTGAATAAGTTAGATCGAATGAGACTTGAAGTGAGCTTAAACATTCGCTGAGCTTATAGTTGGCCATCGTCTCAGCTATGGCGGAATGGGAGTACAAAACGAGTATCTTTAACAAGTACATTTATGGCAGTACAAAAACATTTTTACCATAATATACGTTGTGGAAATACAAGCTATAAACTCACAGTTTTCAACACTTAAAATTCGAAGTCCCACGTTTAAACCACAGGTTTAACTGGTGTTGTAACTAATAATGATCGCGAACATGGGAAAAGAAGCACAAGGCTATTAGTTTGCCATGATATCAGTTGCAGGAGATAGTCTGATCCGCGATGTACCACATTTATAGTTACGTAAAATTTTTTTGTGATTTACTTCAGCTCTAGTCAAATGATCAGTTGCTGGACGTACGGCTAAGTAAGCTTTAAGCCAATAGGCATAACCAAACTTACGGCTAATCACAGCCTTAGCCAAGACAACGGAACCCAACTCACAGCTCATCCCCGTCTCAGTCAAGACACGGAACCACACTCACTGCTTCCCTCTGCCTCAGCCAAGAAAACGGGACCAGCATGCCACTGCCTCAGCCAAGAGAACAGGGCACGAGGCTCACCGGTCAAGGCAGCCCGCAGCAAATGAAGAAACCTGGGCACTAGAATGAGCCCCGGCAGCAAAAGTTAGGCGACAATATATCTCTCCGCAACTTCGCGCTCTCTCACTCCTCTTTTGCCGGTATTTTGTTCTGGAGCTTGGTTTGCTTGGTGGGCGCATTATGTCGGGATCGTCGCTTTTTCGGGGCTCGGCTGAAAAGGAGCTCTTCCGAGGAATATTTAAGATAATAAATGGTTTGGCTTAAGGAACAGCACAAAAGAATGGGACATCGCTCTAGCAGTGTTGTAAGTTATTTCAAGCCTGAGAAGTCTTTGAAGCCTTGTATTTCAAAGCAAAAAGAGGTATAGACACAGATAATCAAATTTTGATCATAGTTTTTAAGCTGTGATAGTTTTTGGAGGAAGCTTCCAGGTAGAGTGAGTGCACAATATTGTTTGATGTGGTAACGTAATCTTACCACTGAACTCTATAGTACTTTTGTTTGCTCAATTATCATCAGTAGTCTCACAACGAAAATTCTCTGTTAGTAAACAATTCCATTAAGTCATAATTAGCTCCCCTAAGAAGCACGTAATACAGAGTAACCAGTAACATTTTCCTCCCTAAAAAGTCCAAACGAGTTTGAGAGCTGCCAACTTTATCTTTAGTACATGTCGACCAAACCTGAACATGACTGCTCTCAAACACTGAAAATACTTATAATAAATAATAATTATTAAAAGCAATTCGATGCTAAAACGATTTGTGTCTCATAGAAGATCAATGTGCTGCGTAATTGAGTAGAAAAAATAATTGCAGGAGAAGCAAAGGGCCACACGAGCGCACTTGTATGCCTGAAATTCTGCACCAAGCCAAGGCTTACATATTTGATGGTCGTGTGGTTCTTAATATTGATGGAGAATATTCGAGTAATGCAGAAATTAATTGAAATCTGTTCGAGGTGGAAATTCTGTGTTGCAGAGTTTCAATTTTAATTTAAACTGAATACATTTCTTATGAGGCTTTTTGGGGTATTTGTTTTGGGTCTGATTTTGTCTGCAAGCGCAGTAAAGAACTCAGAATTAATTACTTCATGGGGAATAAGAAAAGCTGATAGGATTTGAAAAGTTCATGGGTAGGAAGTAAAATCGTGAACACAACATTTCAGCTGCAATTGAAATCAGTGAACGAAAAAAATACATCGCAAAATGAATTACTTCAATTGAGGACTTGAAAAAGTAAATGAAATGTTTTCGTTCTGGGATATCCAGTGCGAGCAAAATATTTTCGGGGAAAAACTGAGCATTGAAGGAAATTTGTTCGACAGTGATTGAAGTAACGCCATTTAACAGATGAGTTAGAGACAAGATCCAGACTGACAGAGGCGCTGTTTGACATCTTTGTGAGCGACAGCTGGGAGGGACACCGAGCTCTTCTACCAATCAGTTAGAGTGCCTCGTCGCCGCCAGTGTTCTACTGCACTGTAACTTCTCACGCACTTCCCACCCTATACAAGCCAGTCTAATTCTTCATTGAGTCGCCTGAAGTGATCCCGTGTCGCCCAAGAAATCGACAGGTCTAAAAAATAGGCTATGTTTGACCCGAAAAAGAGGGAGTACGGTAAGAGAAATGGGACCGTAGCTATGGTGTTCGTAGGAGCGAAGACCTCTCCAGAGGCCTCGAGCAGTCAGGTCTTGCTAATGAATAACTTGGGTTGTGGCTCTTTTATGCCAGCTCGTGGTCTGGTTCTAGTACCGACTGCAATACCTCCATCACTTAGCAATATTTTAAGGCGAGTGAATTTTGTGGTGAAATGCGGCAACTAACTTCATTAAGCTACGAAGAGGCCCATTCATTTTGAATCAGAATCTAAAAATCATTGAATGCAACAAAAAATATTGAAATCTATTTCGTATTACCTAGTTTACCACCTTCGTATTACCACCTATTTTATACAACCACTACTCATAGAGCTAATTTTGCACCATCTTGTGTAGTACTATCTTCGGCAACCACAGTTAACACATCGAATTTCATTCTACCAGTTTCAATTGTTTTTCTTTTAACAACGAGAAAGATCAACGCGTGCTCAATTCCGGCACCAAATTTTCCAACTGGTATGTTAAAAAATTTAGTACTATGTCTGATGAGTTGTTAGTACTGAAGTAGGTTAGTCAGATGAGTTGAGTTCCCAGCGCTTTCTATGACTGAATGAACATTTCAAATTTATCTAACGTTATGAAACATTATTACCGTCATTAAACTAATTATACTTCGGATAACCGATCATGATATCGCTGTAAGTTAATTTCCTACAAATGATGCAAGGCAAGAGAAGCAAAATTCAATCATAAGTAACAATTTTCCATATTATGTTTCTTCAAATTTAAAGCGCACAAATGCCTGAAATCACAATTACTGAGTGCTGATGAACACGCAGTTGTCGACACAAAAATTATGTACAGATTTCCAGGCACTGCAACAGCATTTTTGAGGCCTGGAAAGGCTTCAACATTTCGATGAATCACCTACCCAAAAGATCAATTGACCTTCTCAGGAGTCTTTACTTCCATAAGAGTTGCCCTAGATGGTAATAATTCAGACATGCCAGGCCCTGCATGGACATGATTAAAGAAGGTCGTAAAATTTGTAGCAGCTTTTATTGGCCGCTTGCAGCCAAAGTTTGTACAATTGGCTGAGAAGGTATTAGGAGCGGCCGAATGTTGCTCAGGCCAGTGAACCTGGTCGTGACAATGAAGCAGTTGATCACAAGAGAACAGACCATATGGCAGATGGAGTTTGTGTCCATGTTTGTCCAGTGTTGTTGTTTATGGTGCTAGTGCAGAAGACATTATGGTCATCGGTTAATGGCTCAGTTCAGGTCCGTTTAATTGCTGTGAGAGCACGCATAGTTGCAGCTGCCTGGCTCACACAGCAGTCGACGCTCGAGCCCCGGTAGCAAAACAGAAGTGATACTCTGCAAGCTCTGGAGGCAGATGTTGCGTTTCGGGATGCAGCTTTGGGAAATTCCACTTATCAGAGAAATGAAAGTTTGTGTGTCCAAAATGTCGCATCGGATCGTTACAGATTCATCTTAATTTTATCTTAGGTGCAAGATTGCTCCTGAATTTTCCGTGAGCAACGAATATTGAATGACTTTGATCACCATATCAGTCATGGCCTTTATAGTTACCGAAGAATATCTCATCATTGAAATATGCTGATTACGCAAGCATATTGTGTGATTGCAATTAATATAATTTTCAACATGCGTGTCTGCTTAAGGGCTGCACGCATGTACGGAATCTTGTCGCTACAACGGATGATAATATCATGCTACTGTTGATCAAATGGCTGTTTAGCGTGCTCTTCAGAACACGGAAACTATGATTTTCTACTCATTTTATATCTTTCATGGGGGGAGAAAACTATTAGCCACATAGTAAAATGTGTGGTGTTGACTATTCAATGGTAAAAATTCAAACGTGATCTACCATCATCTTGAGTTAAATTCGCGAACTATAGGCATAAATGATTAATATATTAGCAGATTAGTGCAATACAGCACACTCGGTGCTGCTATAGCGTGAGGTCTACCCCACTATAGCATGAGATCTGTCTCTAACTAGTGCTATAGCGTGAGGTTAGGTTAAGTTACTAATGGATAATACTTATTTCCATGTTTTTAATTTAGCGTTAAATCTTAATATGTACATCTCAAAGCGCACATGGGTAGGCGATATATGGCGGTAGACCTCACACTGTAGTAGCACCGTACACTCCATGGAGATGCGGGGAGAAACCTCTAATGATGCAGTATCAGTTTGCAAAGGAGGCAGAGGTTTGCCGAACAAAAAAGCGAAAAATCGAATGAATCGTGAGAGGAATAAAACTTAATTCAAATGCATTACATATAATGTACCAAATTGTGACTTCCGAATCGAGAATGGCTATCCGTATGAATTTCGTTAGACGAGAGGTTCCGAGATCCATATCTTCAGTAGATTTTTAAAAATGATTCCTGCCAAAGGGCACCTAACCCTACTGACGTGAGTGAAAGCCTAAATCTATGATAAAATAAAAAGTTTTCGCAAAGTCAAAGTTTGTATAATTTTTTGTTTGAGATGGTAGAAGATCTGTGTTCACACACATCATATATGAAGTGTGTCAAATGCTGCAGGAAAGAATAAATTACATTCAATTCAGCAGAGTTCTACATTCGTCATCGTCGATGGAATTATTGCCTTGTTCCTTGTTGCACAAGTTTGGTCAAATTTCTGGATTGTTTTAGTAAACTAATGAGTAGTTATTGAATTGAATGTGCACTAAATTTCTAGTTGTTCATGCTAAATGTGTCTCAAAAGCAAATATACGGTGCCTTTGTCTCAAAGTATTTGTAAATTTTGCTATCGAATACTTCGACTAATGTCATCAGAATGATAACACATAGGGGTGAATAATTGAGGCTGTTCAAAGTTTTTAAATTTACTAACGCAATGGGTATCCGAAATCGATAATAAGAAGAGTCCTAAATTGATCGTACTAAAGTGACTCTCGTGACAGGGATGTCTTTTTAGAACGGTTATAGTGAGAATGGATGGTGATATATAAATAATGCTCGTTAATCATAATAGTAAAAAAATATTTCATTAGCTAAGAAGGCTCACAAGCGGAAAAACACGGGAAATAAACTATGTTTACTACGAGAAGAGGTACACAATTTCAGGCTTCATAAATTTCAGTTTTAGTAAACAAGGTTAGAATAGAATGGAGCAGAACAGAGCAGGACAGAGCCGAACAAAGCAGAGCAAAACAGATCACAGCGGAACAAAGTAGTAAAATGGCACAAAAGAGCAGAACGAGCTGCGTGGATCATTTTTGGGTTGCAGTCCATGTGCCATGTCATCAACGATCAATCACGCTCATGCAACTGACAGAGTAGAAGTTGGGAAGAAATGCACAATCGCTCTCACTCACAGTTATAAGTTATTATTTCAATTTGAAACAAAAAGATCTCAACAGAAAATTGAGTATATGATTTGTGTGACGTTTGGCATTAAGTGAACTTAGGCTGGCTATTGGTATAGGCCAATAGAAATGGCTTCATTTTCAACTCAATTTATAATCATTAATCGCATTATCTTTGTCACTCGATCGTATGACTTTTGTACTGTATTCATCTTCTAATAGCACAAGCAGCAAAACCAAATATGAAAATGAAAGAATAAATAGAGCAATGTCTATGAATGAGTCTGCGAAATGAAAATACAGACCTGAACAAATCATTTCAATTTTTCTCCTGGAGAATTGTGATTTGTATTTCCAACTGACGGAAATGAGAAGAATCAGAGGGAAGTTATTCTGAGATTGCAGTTATTTCTGGGCTGGCAAGGGAGAGTTTTCGCTATATCTGTACATGCTTTGCAAACGCCGCCACAAACATGACACGCAGAGCACTGCCTCAGCAATTCGCTTGCTAATGCCTGCATTCAACGTCATTGCGTCGTCACTAGAGTTGGACGAAGCTTATTTCCCTTTACAAAGCTAGCCTGGCAGGCAAATGTGCTGCATTTGTAAGACTCATCGCCCAGGTCGGAGCGTAGAACGAGCGTCCCTGGCCTGGAGGCCAAGAAGGCTGCAGGCAGATTCTAGCAAGTTGCGTTGCTGAACTTTCAAGAGTTGTTGGACAAACGAGCCAAGTTGTAGGGCTCGAAGGAGACACAAGCTTGGAGCACTGGCAGAACTAGCGGCTCCAGGGACCTCTACAGACTGCTTAAGCTCTCCGACTGATAGAATGTACGCGACATAATTGCGCCAGAAAGTCGGAAATAATTGTCGCTTAAGACCTCCAACTTTGTAATTGCAGATGCTCTTACACGTTTTTACGCGTTTTCACTTCTGCTGCCGGGAAATTCTCGCATGGAAAAGTCTGTCATTGGCTACAAGGTATTCATTCGAACGACACTTGGTGAAAACTTTTATCAAAAAAGTGCCCCCACAAGTAGGGTTTGATTGAAAATGCGCTATCAAAGTTGCACTGAAGTCATCGGGTCCATACCAAAAAGGAATACGAATTTTACTGGACGGAGAAATCTCAAAGAGGAAGAAGATCAAACACGAGGTGGAAAAATAGTTTCAAAGTCTTTTCAGAAAATTTACACATTTTGTTTTTCATCCCCGCGTTCTTCTTGCAACTAGCTTCAAATTTGAAGACACTGTCCCGGAGAATCGAAGTTGTATTCAGTTCCCCTCGTCACTCTGACGCCTACAAAGCCTCAGAATGTTTGCGTGAGCAGATTTGTAAAAGCTCTCATGCGTCGAAAACATTGCCGTTTATTCACTATTCATGTGAGGCAGAGGTGAAAACTTGCACTATAAAAAATAGAAGTGGGTAGTTTCCAGGTGTAAACTCAATGTAGCTGAATTTTTAGAACTAAATAAATGATATGTTTCTCCAGAGTGAGCGAAAAAAAAAATTTGGCAGAAATTAAAAAATCATGAATTGAGTATTTTATTTCTATATATTTCTATAAGAAAGAGTGTTGCTTTCAAGTTTAGAATGAAAATTCTTCCGTTTGCTTCAGATCTGCAGAAATATGATATTCGGTTGCAGATTACAGCCTGCAGAATGTAACAGAAATTGTAAATTGAATTATGTGTGAGTTGGGGCCCATCGATAATAATAATAGCTGCAGTAAATGTAAATACATATATAGTCTTGAGAATGGTAAGTGGAAATTACCAGTGCGTCATTTCCATTGTTGCTCAGTTGTACTGTTGACATCAAAAATTTTGCCAGTGGTCAGCGATATTTGAATTCAATGTAGGCTCTACTTAAAATTTAATTTCATGAATTTCAAATTAGTCTGAATGCCTCAAGTAAGGATTTGGTCAAGTGGGATTTAAATGTCGAATTTCATCGGACTACAAACGAAGAAATTTTTTAATTTTCGAAACTGATGTATGGAAGGAAAGGACGTTAGTTGCTTCATCTCATTAGATTTATTTTCTAATTGACATTTGAGCGCCAGATGCCAGGATATGTAATCGGACTTTTCAGCTGTGCTTAAAAAAACAGTCTGATCACAGAAAGTAATGACGGCAATGTCGACTTAATATTATCACTGAAACCTAATTCCACTGATCTCTCTGGAGACTCAGACGTTATTTTACTCTTCCCTCTGGATACTGGTACACTCCGTCACTTATTCCTCTGGATACTGGATACACTATTTCACTCCTCCCTCTGGATACTAGTACACTCTGTCACTCATTCCTCTGGATACTGAATACACTATTTCACTCCCCCCTCTGGATACTAGTACACTCTGTCATTCATTCTTTTGGATACTGGAAACACTATTTCACTCATTTCTTTAGATACTGGATTCACTATGTCATTCATTCCTCTGGGTACTGATGCACAGTCTGCTCAACTCCTCGAGAGATTTGAGCTAGCCACAGAACTTTTTCAAAATTGATGCGATTCAAAATTTTGCCGCTCGTTACAAAGAATGGATTTAAATCAGACGAGAGTGAAATTCATTTGTCTTTCAAGTTAATACTGCCCTCAAAAACAATACAATAGATACTTCCATTCATCTCCTGAATGCTGATTCCTTATTTAAAACATTACTCTGGTTATTGACTCATTATTCTACTCCTTTCTCTGGTAACTAGTTTGCGGGACTGTTAACTATGATACAGATGATGAATTTAACGTTGATTTTCAGTTGTTTCTGCTATACGTGCGGAATGATTGTTGTTTTGGCCATTATAATGAAACTGTGTTATTATTTTTGATGTTAAATTATCGTTTCAACCTAGGACGTGAAATAAAGGCATCAAATTGTTTCCTGGGCAACCATCTATATATTCAAGGAATTGGTTAATTTTGATTTTGAGTCTTATCAACTTCAGCCTTGCTACCAGTCTATCTGTAACGAATTGTTGGCGTGTCCAAAAGTTTTAACGCTGTTCACGTTGTTGTGATATCGAGTTAGTTGAATTTAAATCGTGTCTACTGAAGAAAGTTGCACAAAATTAACAACTGTGTTTGCAATATTTTTAGTTTTTGCATGTGTAAAAAATGATTAACGTAGTGAGAATTATTGCACATGTACTTTGTTCATAAATCACATATCACAGTGGGCCATTCCATGGTTCAGAACTGACGAGTTCATTAAGCGAGGCAGGAGGGAAATGTGAACTTCAATTACAAGCAATGCTGGGAAAGAGCGTCCTCACCATCTGTGGTTGCTTAGAGCATTCTTATTTTATTTTTCAACACGATCATCAATTGCTCTCCGGGGAAGTTTAAATAAACTTCATTTGCACCGCTCTCGAGTCATTCATTGTGTGTAGACGATGCAATTCAAAATTTTCCTGCTCGTCTCAAAGACTGGATTTAGAACAGACGGGAGGGAAAGTCATGTATCTTTCGAACTAATACTGCTTCCTTTGAATATTACTACATATCATCTCAGTGCTCACTGATTTTCCAAGCTTTCTGAGGATGCAGAGATCGTCGTTCGCTGTATTCATATCGCAGAATTATGTTTCATTCATTTAAATTTCAACTAAAGCCCTACTGCTCTGGCGGAGGTGTACTGCTAAAATGGGATTGTTAGTGAGGAACTTCTATAATATTCTAGCACATCAAAATTCTCACCTGCAATGCCTGCTACTGTTTTCTATTTGATATGTTTATTGTCAGTGACGTATCTCATTACTGCGTCATTGGAGGAGTGTGCGACGCTGTTGTTTCCGTCGAGCAGCTTCGCACAGCGGCTCAGAAATCGAACATGGAGTGGCCATCATTCGAGAGGCACGTCTCTCTTCAGAAGCAGGCAAAGTTCACTCACTTTTCGTACCGAAAGTTTCGAGTTCAAAGTTTTCGGTTCTGACAAATCAATCGTTTTGAGCGAAGGTTTCTCTGAAGTCACTACATCACTCTAATTAATGATGTCAAAGCTAAATTTAGGTAACTGAAAGATTTTTCCTCGCGCTTGTTTTGTTCTGGCCTTCAACTCTCTAATTAATGGAATAGTCTGCGAGCGACAGACTCGACCATGTTTCAAACGATTCTTCCACTCCCATGTTTTTTGCCGAAGTATTTTAAGGAGAGTTTTCGGCCATACAGGAATGGGACGGGACGGAAAACCTGAACTTTAATAAACTGCGACCAAGTTCTCTTGGTATTCAAAACATTGCTTAGAAGTACACAGAACGAAAATAGTTTTCGAAGCGTCAAGTTTACATTCCGTTTTGTTCGTCAATCTTTAAAAGCATTTTGAGAATCAAATGTCATCAAAGTCTGACTAAAGTTCAATAACTTTTCGAAGCTGTGTATCTTTGGAAAGTGTGGACAAGAAAGTCTTTTTTTCAAAGATGTATTTACTCGGGAACTAAATCTCATTATGAATTTTAAAATTACCGTCAACATTTTAATTTTGGCCTGATACACAAAAATACATCCGATAAAATACGGAAATGATTGTATTCGAAAAAAGACTGGATTGGAAGAAGAATTCAACAAAGGTTTCCAAAGTCGCTAACGTTAAGGGTCGGTAACACATGAGAAAGTTCGGTGAGTTAGACCACCTGCTCAAAATTTTGCTTTCATGACTGACATGGGAGACCAAAAATAGAATTTTAGCTTCGTACTTCGAGCAGCGGAAATAAAGCTCCTTTGAGAAAGGAATCCGAGCTCCCGGCAGCAAACCGCCACCGTTCAGTGCATGAACTTCCCGCTTCCTTCCTTACCAGTACTTGAGCATTCGACTTTGAGTTAAAGTTAATTAAGGAGCGTAAAAGATTGGAAACTTGTTACAAAGTCTGTAATGAACAGGAGGTGCATTCTTGCTCACGGCCGACCAGTGTTAGGAGCCGGTCTCTAACATAGGCTCGAAAATGAGAAATGGAGTCTAGGCAAAAGGAAGTCGTGAAGTCGTAATCTCGGCAAGAAGAACAATGAACGAGCAATGCAGGCATACTGTAGAGGTGCTCATTTGCATCAAATTTCAGAAAGGCAGTCTTCGGTTTAGTTACAGCGTTAAGAGTATTCAACACATGATCGACAGAAATATTTTTTGGAGAGTTTGAACATAAGGATAAGTCCTTCGGTATAAAAAGGAATTAATTTTCAAAAGAACCGAATGTGATTGGAACGAAATTAAAGTAAACTTCCACTGTTGCATGAAATAGTTGTTGAGGAAACGTCAAGGAATGCTATTCTAACTATTCTGAATATAAATCTAGAAGGAATGAGATAAAAGCATTAATATCAGTTTCAATTTTCCTACAATTGATTTGATATTGCATAAGCCACAAATTTCCTACAATTGATTTGATATTGCATAAGCCACAAATTTCCCACAATAGATTTGATATTGCATACGCCACAAATTTCCTACAATTGATTTGATATTGCATAAGCCACAAATTTCCCACAATAGATTTGATATTGCATACGCCACAAATTTCCCACAATAGATTTGATATTGCATACGCCACAAATTTCCCACAATAGATTTGATATTGCATAAGCCACAAATTTCCCACAATAGATTTGATATTGCATACGCCACAAATTTCCTACAATTGATTTGACATTGCATAAGCCACAAATGTGTATACGAAACGAAAGATTAGTTTCAATTAAGGAAGAAAATATAAATTCCTCAGAAACAAAAATTTGAGCAAACGAATAGAATTTCAAATTGGCAAGTTTGGGAAGCTCGGAGTTAAATTAACTCTGAAAACGTAACAGCTGGAAGTGTGATAGGAAGTGAGTCACATGAAAGAACACATACAGATAAGGGAGTACATTGTGTAACATTATTCAGTCGTTGAACGACGCAAATGACAATTTTGAATTTCGTAATTGAACATTTTCTCATTCTCTATAATAGAGTACAAGGTATTTGAATTTAGTATGACTATCTGACTATCTAGGAGACTTTCTTTCCGCGTTGTGAATTTGAGCAATTATTATGAATTTATTTTCACATTCCATTTCACATGTTACATTCTGTTAAGAATGTACCACAAAACACGGCGAAATGGAAACATCTTAACTATACGAGAATTTCTGAAATGAAAATGTTCCAACTTATTCTCGAACGTATTCGAATTCAAATAATAATATTTAATAATATTCGAACTTACACTCACCACATAAGACTATCTCTAAACTGAATAAACTACGTCACTTGGAATTTTGTGATTGTTACATTTACCAGGCAGCGATAATTAGATAGCAGTTCAAGGAGTCACCGTAATTCTTTAATTATACTGAGACGATTATATACAGGGTGAATATAAAGCTTAGGGAAAGATGCCATCGAGCACCCGTGACTGAAAATGATAGACAGGATCTAAACTCGATCAGCGCCAGTTTCACTGTTCCAACAACGCTTTGCTAGAGCCCAGCATCGACGAAGAACTGCAGTGAATAAGCTTTTTTTCGAGCGAAAACGTGTGTGTTCAGTAGATTGCATCCAAGTAAAACACGGTAAACTAATGGAGATGTAGATCAAATTTGAAATGGCAAATATTTTTTGCTCGTTGACATTTTTTGCCCTATAAGGTGCGCTAAGATCTAGAGACAGTTATGAAGTCTCTAATTCTAGTTTCATATTCATATGACGCATGAAAGGCCAATTTTAATACGGTGAGTACAATCAAAGAAGTTTCTATTTGGAAAAGTTCTTTCATCTCACAATGCACCATTTATCTTAGATCTGTTGGGAGGAATAAATTCGAATATAAATTAGTTCATTATCGTCCAACAGTTGATCCGGGAAATTCTTTTGAGAACTCATCGAATATTGAACATGATTTTCTTTGGACGAAGTCCTCGTTTCTATTACTGATTAGATCTATTTTCTCAGCTGAAAGCTAGGTATATGTGAACTAAAAAGATATATGCAATTTCAAATTTTAGAGTTCCTCCCTATAATGTGAGTAAATGCTTCATTGAATGCGGTTTACGTGGGAAGTTAAAAAAATCAAACATTATTGTTATTTATTATTGTAATTTTCTTGTCAATTACGGACATCAGTGGGTAATGTAGTGGACTGGAAACTAACGCAGCAGTGCGGGGACCCAACTGGTCCAGGGGCGTCATCGAAACTTCTGGCAGGGACAACTGTAGCATGTCATGCTATAGAATGTCTAGTATTTCATGTCATTGTAACATCTGCAGGGGCAACCGTAGCATGTCATGCTGTAGAATGTCTAGTATTTCATGTCATTGTAACATCTGGCAGAGGGAACCGTAGCATGTCATGCTGTAGAATGTCTAGTATTTCATGTCATTGTAACCTCTGGCAGGGGCAACTGAAGCATGTCATGCTGTAGAAATATCTAGTATATCATGTCATCGGAACATCTGGCAACCCTGAGTGCTGTCTATTGCTCAGGAATTATTCCAAAGAACCCAAACTTCGTTTATCACTTAGCGTAGTCAAGTCGTTTTAAGCGAAGTCATTACTGTATTGTCACAGAGACCAAATCGATCAGATCGAGTTTTTTGGTGTGATAACTGAAATTTTTACCACATAGCTGATGTAGTTCAAGACGCCTGGCGAATTAGCATACTTGTTGACTGACCTCCACGGGTGATGGGCATTTTGCCAGGGTTATGACGAACTTACAATTTTTGGTGGAGCTGGTCATTCAGAAGACTCTTACACAGTTGAGTTGCTTGAACAACCGAGGAATATGAACGACCGTTGAGTTAATTCAAAACAAAGCTTTAAAAGAGCACAACGTAGCGGCACACTATCACTACAAGCCTCACATCGACCCTGCTTTAAGCTCCTGACTTAGTGTGTGGCTTCACATTACTTCGTATGGGTGGTACACACCTAATATGACGACCGAGACATGTTACATTTGAAACGTGTTAAGTATGATATAAATCTTCTATTAGTAGGCGTTCAATTAATAGCATGCTGGGTTCAAAGGAAACAATTTGCAAGCTTTGTTATGATTTCTTCATACAGACACAATTAACAACTGTCAATGTAAATACCAGCATTGACGCACGATATATGAACAGTCTAATATTTTTCTGGAATTTTCCGGGCGATGGAAAGAAACTCTTGTATCGAAATAGGAGTGTGAATGGCACACGTTTCCGGGACACTCGTCTTCGAAAGCTACAGTGTGCCATCAGAACTTTTCACCCAAACCGACTATTTGTATAATTTTATAATGGCATTTTTCAGTGAGTGTAATAATCTTAGAATGAAGTAAAATTTACCTCACCGAAAAAAACGACTAAGAGTGAGCTTTTACTTTTGCTATTGATAGGAATTTTTAATAGTACGATTTTTCTTTCTTAGAAGAGCGATTTTCTTTTTTTTCACAGAGCTTAGGTACGATTGTCAAAAATTATACAATGTAGGGTACAGTAAATACTTGCCATACTTCATGAGATTCGAACGGTAAAAGTTTCAAAAATTAGTTTCTACTCGTTTGAGAGAAACTCATTATCAGGTGACATATGCGGATAGCGTTTTCCCGGAAGAGAAAATTCCCAAACAGATGTAAATTCTGAAACTTTCGCGTAAGTTGGAGCGAAAAGGGAAAACAGAACGTCCATTAGCTAGCTAAGATTGACGAACTCAAGGATTCGATTTTGTTCGAATAGAATTTATTGATCAGATTACAGAAGTCCACCAAGTACACATGGCTCCACCCAGAAAATTTCTTACACTGTTTAAGCTCAAACCTTTGGACGGGTGAGAGAAGTACACGATGGTAGTTTACGGGCCTTAATCAAATGCATTCGTTCAAGACACTAATATTCTCTTCCAAGTTGCTTTCCCATTGTGGAAAACTTAGTCGTTTGAAAGAAAAAATGCGCTTGAGTGTGATTTGCCATCATTTTTTCTTTCGCTTACTAACAAAGACTTCGTACAACTTTTGTAATTTTCACGATTTTCTGCGGCAAATAAGCGTCAATTTTACATAATTTGAAAATCCCTCAACGTATTTGGTTGATATGTTCAGATGGGTGATTAGAGGAAATCTGGGCAAACGTTAGAAAATAATTATTGCCCTTTCATTAAATTCGTGTTAGGTCGTACAACTCTTTCACCTTAATGCTAAGGGATTGACAAAGAGGTACAACTTGAGTCAGCGCGTTATCGTTCTTGCGAGAATTTTAATATCAATGTTCGATCTATGGTTATCGTACATCAATGATGTCAAGCTAAGAGTCAAAAATCGATTTCACACTTTGAAAAGTGGAATGACTTCCAGATGCCACTTCGTTTGTGTTCGTGTGACTTTACAAGTTTACAGTGAGCGAGCAATAAAAAGAATTTCTTAGAGGTTTCGTGAAATACGTTCACGAGTAATGAAAATCTGCACGGATTGGGCAGAGGATGAGGTTGAAAGCTAATTACCAAGCTCATATTTTGGTATCATCAAGCCATTTGAATCTTTCGCTGCCTAAACTCAACTTGGATCACAGAACTTTCCCCTAATGCGCAAAATAGATTTGAAATCAGAGATAGGAGGCCTGGTATCATCCTTCCTGGGGTCCATTATTCAAATGAGTGTGGGAAACGATCTGATGCAGCCAACTTTAGAGGCAAACGACGTCCATTCGGAGGAGCAACGCCACAAGTTAGATGGGTCAGAAGTTGAACCCGGTCCTGCATCCACTCGAAGACAGCCCATGGAGCCTAAGTTATCGTGTAGCATTATCGGCGGGAATGAGGGTGCTTCCGAAGAAGGATTTTGGCGCACCAACCAACTAAAAATGGATTGAATTTAACGAAAATCCTATGCTGCTAAGCCATCGGCGTGTACTTCCGAGTGAAATGTTTTGGTAGGTGATTTGATACGTTATATTTTTAAAGGAGGAGCTCAGTAGAAATAGAACTCAAAATAAAGGGAAATGTTTGTTCATGTTTAGCTCAAGTACGACGGGATGCCTGCCGACAAGGCCCTGTCGTTGCAGGCGAGGCGGCTTCCATGATGACACTCGAGTGGTTTTGGGACCGGAACACAAAACGGCGCCGGCAGTTGTCGCGTCACTAACTCCGCAGTCTTGGTTATAAACTCGATTTTCATACATGAAGACTGTTCGAAGCTCATTTTAATGAGTTCATGTTAATAAATGTTCTGCTCACCACTGTTAGAAGTCGACAAAATTTCAGATTTATGGTTGCAAAAGTAAGGTTTGAGGAATGGTATAACTAAAATACTAAAATTCAGTAACTCAATCCCATTAGCGGATAATAAAAACCTAGAAAACTAAGGTGAAGCAATGGGAGACAAATGGGTAAGGTGAGTTATGAAGAGAAAAATTTGTGATTAAACAATGCGTGCGTTAGCAAGAGTTCCTTGAAGTTCAGTTGGAGGGCAAATATGCAGTGTCCTAACCCACAAAACACAGAATTTTAGGACACTCAAGTTGGAGGCTTGGTGTTCATCGCAATGTTGCCAAACTGGCTTTTCCTAGCCAAGTTACTAAATAAAAACTGAACTAGGAACTAGGCTACTCTGCCTGAAAGAAATCTACGCCGCAATGAGGTGAAATTATCACTTAATCCACTCTGCCAGTTTTTACCTCTAATTTGTGGGTTAGGACACTCTGCATATTTCCCCTCCAATTAGAGTCCAATAATTCAAAAGGAAGTGAACATCTCATACAGAGAAAGCCAACTATTCACAATTTCAGTTAGCAATATAGAGCACAAGTGTGCATGTCGCCTAGCTGGCATGCCATTCGTACGGTTTAAGGTTCAGGAAATCAACTAGCGATAGCAAGCAATAAGTGAAATTAAAGAAAAATATGTATTAAATGGCTACGAGGAATTTTTTTCGTAGAACTTTGCTAATTATGTTCAAATACTGGGTATTTGCCAAATAATCCTAGACAGTAAGCAGACCAGGTTCATAATCCTCTTCCATCAAAGATGATGTCATCTTTGAGTGGAGAAACACAATTCCCTTGAATCTTTATAGTAAAAACATGTGCACTTAGGCAACATTTATTCAACAGCTTTGTACAAAGAAAAAGGAACACCGGTAAAAAATAAACTCGGGATTTTCTGCTACTAAATTACATAAAATGTCTTTTGAACAGGAAACAATTTTTTGTCATTGCAACCGCATCACTAGTAGTCTTTTTTGTATTGTTATCAAATTATTGTACTGCGTCACTTGACAAGGCCATGAAATCAATCATGAATTTTAATCCAAACCATTATGAAACGCTGTTCGACTAAAAAAATGAAAAACACGGTTTTCCGATGTTAAGCCTAATCTACTTAGAAATTTAATACAGATAATTTACCGTTTATTTTCACGCGAAAACTATAAATTGAGTGCTTCATGGAAATAATTTTGTTAGATTTAGATCTTTATATCGAAAATATTCTTCCGATACAAAAGGATGGAATTTTGTTATTTCTTCGAACTATTTGCGTGAAAAGCCAAAGCTTTTAAAATTCCAATTCCATGAAAAGTTGATCATATTCTGATATGACTTTCCCCAATTATTTCTGATCTGGTAATTGGAGTCTGTCTCGTTCGCAGAAAAGCTTTACTCATAATGTTCAGTTTTTTGTCGGCTTTTTTGTTCAAAACACAGCATCGTGAATCTTTAAATAAAGATCCAAAAGTATCAGTCCACTATTGCTGAATTCCCAAAAGAAATCTGTGGTGAATATTTAGCAAGCCAATCAAATTCGGCTCTTTAAGTTCACTTGGCCAACAAGTAAATTTAGCACCTTAACTGAGGCGAGTTTAATTAACTGAAGTTTAATGTTCAACTCAAATTAGATTTAATTTTATAGATAAATTTTAATCACTTAATTCATTTAATTTCATTTAATTTTATCAATTACCAATGAAAATTGAATTTATGACTGTTAGTCGGGCAGCGGTATAACGAAAATTACCCCAGTGACTGGTGAGTCTCGTCGCAGTCAAAGTGTAAAGAAACCTTGGCTGTGCGTGAAAACGTTCAATTAAATTAATGGTATAGCAAAGTAGGCAACAACATTAGGGAAAAAAGCAGTCACTGATCAATATGTGATTAGGAGTTTCCGTGAGATCTGATAGCTAATTGGTATCTTGCACGCGACGACCAGAGCGCGCACGAAGCTTCGTAACTTCTTATCACGTCATTGGCGTATAGAAAATCATTGTCTTGTTCACAACGAAAACTGAAAACACGATATTCACTACCACAGCCATCGGTACTTCCAATCCCACACCACTTCAATTGCCACAACCACAACAGCTACCATTTTTGCTTCTAAAAACATCACCACTAGCACTTCATCGATAGAGTATCTTCCACCTCTATCATTTCAACCAACAGAACCATAAGCATCGCCAGCGCCTCTACCACCATAGACACAACCTACATTCACATCTAGAATTACAATCAATACCACATACGCCACCACAACTATTTCCACCAACTGTCTCCACTTCGGCCACAACAACTATTTCTTTCGCCACAAGCACTACAATAACCAGTTTTATTACAACCATCAAAAATAACACAGCTATCAGAGCTACTACGACCACTACGGACAGCATTCGTTTCTGGTGCTGTATGAGTCGGAAATAATTCCCCTGCTTTGGAGGGCGAGTCTGATACTCTCCGGGTATTGAGGGTGCGCACCTAAAATTCACGTATGGAAGAATAATAGGATCACAGCAGATGTTCAGTGAATATTTAATGATGTATTGGGATAATTTGAATGTGAATGGTACTATCTCATCGATGTATAACTATACTGAGCAATTAAATTCCTCCTGAAGTAAGTTGTGCGATTTCATTACTGGATAATCCTCTACCGTTGACAAAGGTTGCCTTTTAGAGAAGAGGGGCACTGCAATGAGTGTCCTTGTCACCTCAGCACAACAGAGGTCACAGTCTCCCCATGTATAGTGCCTGCCATAAATGTGAGTGTATTTTTGATCAATGTCCTAATTATTACAAGTTCGTTAGTAGGGGATGTTAAGCTTGGGAGGAAAATGTAACTTCCTAAATTCGTTCAGTCATCGTAACATTAGGGCGTTACAAGTTAGCTATGCGAGAGCTGTGTTAAATATCTAAAAAGTAACTCCTTTCGCTCACGGCTGCTCTCAATGCGGACGTAGACATAAAACCCACATCCACACAAAATTTGAAATCAAGTGAAATCTATTCAATTTTCAAACAAGTCTATCTGTGAACTAATCGTAATGCAAATTTGATTCATTACGAAACGGTGATGAGGAAAAGTGCATTATAGGGAAAATTGAGTTCACTGTCTTGAATATAAACTACCTTAGATTGTAGGTGTCATCACCTCACACCCTTTTCCCCGTTAAAGAAAAACATTTGATTCGGTTTATTTAAGCCCTATTTCGGATAATTGGAACCAAACGCCAGCGGGTGGGGCTCCCAATTCTCAGAGTTTGAAGGCTTTAAATATTGATTCTCGTCTTTTGGAAGTGATATTCGTTAAAGAATGGTGGAGTTCATTGCTGGCGTTTTTATGCCTACCAGAAGAGAGCGAGAAGTCACTGAAAGGAGGAAATTGAAGTCAGTATCAGGCCGTGCAGAGAGTGTTGGCTATTGACACCAAGCAATAAGCGTTATCTAAACATGTGCAATCTACCTCCGCACCTTCAGAAAGCTGTAGAAGGACAAACTCACTGACAGTGTAATTGCTGCGACCAGTTTATTGAGACGTCGCTACCGAGAATGGGCCCCTAGCTCCGAAATAGCTCTACTGGACGCAATATCCCAGCCCCTATAAAATTGCCTTCCTGAGGTACAGACAAGGAAACTGGATACATGGTACCGATGGGTACCAGGTCCGTGTTATGAAACCCATTCTGTGCAGAGTAACATTGGGATTAAAACGTAAATTTTACAGTTTTTTTAAAAACTTTTTGTCACAGGAAATAGTGTTATTTCGTGAATAGAAACATACGACGCAGTTAGATAGTTTGTTTACGCGTTCATTTAAATCAGTCATATATATTTAACAACGGTTATTTATAAAAAAGGAAACATGTATCAAGAAAATATCAATAAAAATAGAAAAAGTAAATGCGTAACAGAAATTCATACTTAAAACAACAGTGAGTGCGGACACTGGTGAATGCTGATAGCACGCACATAAAATTCAGTTTCCCCAGAGTACAGAAGGGGAAATTCTGTTCCTTGTTTTTCATCATCTGCTCCGTATTTCTTCTTGATTATTTTTTAAGCAGTTCATCTAATTTTCCCACGGATACTTGTAAAACGAACACATTTTTTTACTCATCAACATTTGAACTGCAATTGAGGTTAGCAATGATGAAATCACTCGCTTTCTTTGCAACAGCAATAAGAGAATTCTTCTACTTTGTTGGACTAACGTTTGTATTCCAAACATTTTTATCTGCGCTTCTCGTTACAGTACTTGAAATTAACAATCTCAAGCATGAAATTCTCAGCTGATTATTTACTCTAATTCTGTATTTGGATCTGATTGTAAGGCTGAGCCTGATTCAGGAATTCTGAAGTGTGCAAGTCTACAAAGTTGGAGTTATTAAATTTTTTGTCTGACATTTTTCGTTTTTCTTTAAATCTAGAAAGGACAGTCTGTCATAGTGCTTCGATAGATTTTGAATAATTATAAAATTGCTAATCCAATTATTTTACTATTACCATTGATTACAGTAGCAAATATTACTTGCAATATGCTGACTTTGAAAAAGATATTTCATAGGTCGCTGGAACAAATATTTTTATTTAATTTTAGTGTTAAAATAAAGCCTAACCTTTCGTTACGAATAGACATGGAGGTTACTTAGAAAATCGTCGCACCCCTGAGTTAAGGTAGTCTCCAGATTTAGACATTGCAAGAATTTCCTCGACGAGTCAGCCTCTATCGAAAATTCTTATTTGTTTCTGCATGAGTCAGTCAAGCATTTACAATAGGTTATGCTCAAATGCTTTGGCAATAGATAGTAGAAACTGTGACAAAGGTAGCCTTAGCCGGTAAAATTGAAAATGAAGCATACTATATATAAGTCCGTTGAATGCTGATTAGTTCAAAAATGGGCTCGTTTTCCCACCCAAAAACTCTAAACTCTTTTAAAACTGACGGTGCCATTGGTATCTGCTGTGTGGCAGAAATTAGGCTTCACCAAATAAATAAGAAAATATACCGGGGTTGTAAGTCCAGTGAGATATGCAGAACTAAGGCACTCACACATACTCAGCCAAAGTAATGGCTTTCAAGTACATTTATTGAATCGTGTAAGCTCTTGCACTAAGAGCAAGAGACACAATGCCAAGGCTATAACTACAATTTATGGTGAATATGCACGCTCGCATTTATCAGAGGACGTTCATTGGTTTGTTTATCGAGAACCCTACCTTGTGAATCCTGCTCAACATCACAAAATGCCGTCGGTACCGACTGCAGGCGGTGGCATTGAACGCCTTTCTAAAGCTGTAAGCTGTGGAAATGTTATCTCTGGGAATAGAATTTACACAGAGCGAAGGGATAAATTGTTTCTTGTTTGACTTTGTTATTTAATGCATGCCATAACTGTAACGGAAGGCTTTATTTGTGGGCCATTTCATTTGCGGCATTTAATCTTTTAAGGGATGAGTGCCTCTTCATCAATTTGTACATGTTATAATGAACTTTTTTTTACAGTATTTTCTGATTTCACAGCAACTAACAACCTCTCAATTGATTCTTCGTTTCTGTTTTTCACGGAAAGCTTCTCTGTTTTTTCAAATCAATTTGCAAAAAACTTTAAAGTGTAGAATTAGCTTCGTGCTCACGCTCTCTACGTTAATTTTGCCAACTTTTGCAGGATTCAATCTCAGTTTCTTATTGGAGGAAAAAATACCGACAATATTTCTTACTTTAGGACCTGGCTTAGTGGCAACGCAAGTGAAAACCATATAAAGTCACAGAGCTTCATCGACACACGAGAGAATAAGAAGTTTCAAGGAATATGGAAATTTCAGAGGTATGTGTGATCTGACCAATGAAAGTAAAAGCATGCGACAGAACATCATTGCTTACATGAGCCAGACAGTCAAAGTGATCTTGCTTTGATGCAGTCAAGACTCAAACCTCAATTTTATTTCTGGAGCGGAAATGAGCTTCCTGAGCCCTGTTTCTGGCGGTGAATCTTGCTGTGGAGACCCGTGTACGAACGGTATTCTTGGAGAGGGCTTTTGCGTCTCAGGCTAGGGAAAGAACTCCTCGTAACAAGTAAGTTTTCAGCTCTTGAAATTGGTCTCTCCTCACCATACAATGAAAAAAGCAATACGTAGTATATGTTCGTCAGGAATTCCGTGTTCAGTTTGAACCTTTTCCATTCTCACAAACTTCTCACATGGTAGAATTTTGTGAAAGCTTCTATTTTTCAGATTTCTCTTTTTTTTTGTGGATCATGTTGATGTCGTAAACTATGTTCACTTACCTTTTCTTATAAGATTCTAAATCTATCATTGATTTGATGAACAATGACTAAATTCTTCGCAGCTTTTGAGAAGATTTCAAATTTTTCATAGGTTATCCCGATATTGTGATCTATTTTCTAATTCGGAGAAGCGTAAAAACTTACAAAGAAAATTTCTCGAGTTAAAAAGAAAACTAAACATTTGCCTTATAAATATTTTGACTTATTGAAATTGATGTCAAACGAGTTCTTTTCATTAATAGCTCTGCTAAGTAAAATAACATGACTTTTAAAACTTGAACCAGCTAGAAATATTTTACTTGTCATTTTGTATCATTTGCTACTTGATCATTTCTGTCTCGGAAAACAAGTGTCGTTTTTTCGTGTAGTTGTGTCCGAAAATACCAATTTAAAATGAAAAAAGTGGAAGATAATGCTATCCCAAGGGCTAAAGCCTAGATTTCTAAGTTCACAAACTACTGAATTATAAGGGAGTGAGGAAGGTACAAATCTTTCACTGAATACATCATGGCGCTGCTGCTGGAGCCAGAAGGCAAGTGTAAACAGCAAGTGTGGGCCGCAAGTGCGCGTTCTATGACTGAGTGGCTCACGTGTCGGAAATTGCACTTCAGAACTGGGATTCTGTAATTGGAGCCGCATTCCTGAAATGATTTTGCCCGTGTCATGAGCAGTTTGATCTTTGCTTCGCATAATGATTACAAAGAAATCTCGCGCTGTCAAATAAACGAAATGTTGTGGAAAGATATTCTGTCTACGCGCGTAAAACTTAATGAATGTTGGCTTTGATCCCACAAACAATATCAGTCGAGAAAACATCAAAAAGCCAGTGATTTAACAATAAAATAATGTCATTTTCTCCGACTCGTTTTATTTTATTGTCCAAGGAAAATACGTGTACAAGTTTTTCTCTGTTGAATACGTATACATCCACACTTAAATTCAATTTTACTTCTGTCATTTTTCTAGAGTTACATTTTGAATAATTACATTTACCTGTTAATCAAGAAAAATTTTTGAACTGTACTTCTTGACTTCTTGACACACACTTCACTTGAGCAGCAAATGAAAACAGCTTACGATAGCGAGAGTGAATCTTTCCTTTGCAATTTTGCTTACACTCATGCAATGTTACTTATGAGTGGCTCCTCATAAGATTCCTGTTGAAATACGTTCATTTTCTTGTCATAAATCTATTCACATAGATGTAGGACTTTTATCGAACGAAGAAAACACCACGAGATTGTGTGACTGGCATGCCGTCAAGTGATAAACACAGGTCAATGTGAAGCGGACTTAACTGCAGCAAAGTACATGTAAATGAACAGCTGTAGATACGTCATCAAAAGGCAGTCTTGGCTCACCTCGATATCAATCACATTTCAAAGTTCTCCCGAGCCTCACACCTACCACTTAAAGCAATACATTTATTTCCTTACAGCGAACGCATGTTTCGCATGTTCATCGTAGTTGCGCTTGTGTTACTGTTAATGAAAATGGTGCTTGTTTGCAGAGAGAAAAAGCTGGGGCGGCGAGAGAACTCGAGCCCTGTACACACACAGAGAAATAGAGTCCAGCAAATGGAGTCTGTTTGTCCACATTAAATTTTCGCGACGTCGTCCCTTTCAGAGCACACGGTGGTGTAGTTCACATAAAATATTTGCGTCCATCAGCATTCGAGATAAAACTCGCAGCTTTTTGGCAGATGTTGTATGCACAGAGGACCCAACCCTGCGCATGATTTTGAGAGAAGATTTTTCCCAAGGTCTGTTGTCCAGATAATTTTTGCGGACACAAATTCAACAGGACAATTTGGCCGGAGTAAGGGCGTCATTGAACCAGGAAAGCCGGATTAATTTAGCGAGTCCCGGGCTGCTTGACGCGGCCACATGAGATATGCTGGGTCTGCCGCCTTTGGTCAACACAAATTCTTTTTAGGGCAGTCGTGTGCATCCCGACGCTAGAGTTCGCATATTGGCTTAGTTTATTTGACGTCTACATAATTTTCCGAGGATGCGAAGAATTTTCCCATTCTGGCATGGAGGCGAAAATACTCCGGCAGCGATCTTCATTCTTTATCAGCCCTGAGCTCAACAAAGAGAGATCTCAGAGCCTACGTTGTTAAAGCCAGAACTTGGGTCTTCTCTTATTATTTTTTGAACGTAGTTCAGTATAAAGGAGATGTTCTGTGGTACGTAACCTCAGTTCTTTCGTTTTCAAGACGTAATTTTTTCATCGCTTTTTTGTATTAGCAGTGTTTCAATTCATCATATTTACAGTACGGTAAGCAACATATGAGCAACTGCTCGCAGATCATCTCAATTTCCAAAAAATGTAAACTATGTATACCAAAACCCGAGTTTTAAAGTTGAAAACAGCATCATTCTAGAACGATTGCATGAAAAATAAATCAAGTGAAACTTCTTAGATTTGGAGAAACAAGCGCAGAATGTTGTGGCCAAATCCCTCACTCAATTCCTCGTTCCTTCCACCGGAATTTTAGAAAGTCTCTTCTTGGACCGTTGAGGTGAGCAATGGTCAGGACTATCTGTCTCCTCAGCACTCCCGCTGCCCAAGTCTGACGATTCGTATTCATGGCACTGCAGAAACTTTCCTTAAAAAACAACGTTAAGCAAGCCGCACTCGCAAAATCCTCCCCGGCCGACTTCCTCCAAGAACCGAACGATCAGCAGCACAAGTTTTTTCCATCACCGGAGAATGATGGGCACCGCTGGAGATACTCCATAAAACATTGTCCAACTTGCGACATTTACGAACAAGATAAATCACCCTAAGCGAAAAAAAGAAGTGGAGCATTTATCCCACCTGCAATACAACGCATGTCCTTTAGGTAAAGAAAAATGATCGAAAACATTGCTGAAGACTCAACCGAAATCATTTGACGTTGTGCTCACTTAGAAACGCAGCAAATGATAAAATGTTCAGTTTAAAACTCTCGAACTCCGGATGAAAGATTTGCACCGCATATAATATGCTTTTCCGTTGATAACTGAAGAAACACTGAGAGCTTAATATAATTGCGCGTTTCGTGTCTCTGGCAGTGAGTACTTCGTATAAAAATTAAAATGAGTTTAAATGATGAAAAAGTACCTATCCATCCCACTTTAACCCCAATTCACTGCAAAATTTAGTGTTCAGCACATCACACAACGAAAAATTGAACGTACTCCCCAAACTCAGTCGTCCTCGGGTTTTTAGTTAATGACAAAAATCAAGTGAAGACTTCAGAAGGGGAGAGAAAAGACACTAAGAAATAAATACGGTGCACTAGAGGGGCGAGTGCGACTGAGAACTACGGTGCGGATACTTCCAAGATTGAGAAGTCTTTAGGAAGCGATGGCACGTCAGATTCATCATGGAACTTTGCGTGATTGCGAAAATGAGCAAAGTTACGGTCTGTGATAGAGAGTTAGATTGACCGCACTCAGCCTCCACGCAGATTATTCCATTCCAGGTCTCCCTGACAATTTGCAGACAATAGTCCGAGTTTTCATTAGTCCCAGACTGCAAGAAACAAGGAGGTGGATCCTTAAATAGAATACAGCGCAAACCGAAGATTTCATTTGGTATTTGGTGAGTGTCAGCGCAGTTGTCCAGGGAAACTGCAAGATTAGGAAACCTTGTTCATAATTCGAAAGTTAACTACACAATTACGTTTTTTCCCTATTGTGAAGGAAGTTTTATTTGAAATAGAATAATTTGTGTCACATATTCTCTTTCAATAAGGATGAATACACTAATGACAAATAAGGCGTCTATTCCTGAGCACTTTGTGATAATAGTTCATTTACGAACGAAATTCCCTGGTTTTTCAATTTTCAGGATTTGTTCTCACGAGAAAAGGGAGAACAAGGAAGTTTTTACTGCACGCCATTTGAGTGTCCTAAGTGACATGCTAATATAGGCCAAAAATAGGACTTTTTCAAAATTTAGGCTTTTTGTTGGTGCACGTTCTTAAATTTTGCAGTTTTATGAATGCATTGAGGAAACGACGTGTTATGAACAGAATGAAGAAAAAAGGAAACTACATAGTTTAAATTAATACAGCCATGGGGAAAAACGCGGCAAATACATATTAGAAAGTTTCCTAGACGACGGTTTCATGAGAAGAGCGGCGTGCATGCCCCAGTTGAATGGGCGCATTGACGCCTCGGTCGGGAGGCATCCAAGCAAAAAATACTCTATGCCATTGGGTGAGAGGTCGCTCCGTCCATCGCTCAATGCTAAATGGTGTGTTCGGCCGAACCTATTGGAAAACATCCCATGAAAAGGAGCCTTTCTGAATAGAAATGCAAAGTGTGGCACAAGGAGACATTGTGCCCAAAAAACCTTAAGGCCATGGATGACTAGCCGGGGATAAACGACCTCGTTCCGGTGAACACCGAAAAGGTGCCCTAAAATGACCCGACTATCCCGCTGCTGAGCAGTTTAGGCTGTTTTACGATTCAAGAAAATCTCAAAGGAAGAAAACAACAGAGAGGATAAGGTAAAACGCGTACATAAAGTAAAATTCGATTAAAAAATATTCGATCTTCGGGACGATGAAATGTTGTAAACAAGACTACAAAATAATTATATTATACTGTGACCTTATGGCGTTTAATTTCGATTTCCCATCGCTTAGGTTATCACAAAACTGCTCATTACATTCAAAGAGAAAACATTCAATGTATTCACTCAAAATCAGACGAAGACTCATCAATACAACACTCCAGATCCAGGCGCGCAACTGGAGTTGCACATGCAGAACCGATTCACTCTGCTTCATGCACGTTGGCAAACAAAGTTACACACCCTCGGAAGCGAGGTTAATTTAGGAAGTTTGCTGATATGGCAGCGTTGCGGCCAGTGGCTCCGAGAGCCCGGCATCAGGCATTTAAGACCGGCCTCATATGCAGTAAAGAGAAGCCACAATGTTCGTGCTCAGAGGCCGCGTCGCAGCTTATGCGCTCTCGCACACGCCTCGGGACCCCAGCGAGTGGTGGGTGCAGCTCTGCCTCCGTGTGTGTGCTGGCCAACGCAGAAAGTGCAAGATAAATTCCGTAAAATGAACAAAAACAAAAAATAAATTTACCAATCTCATTACTATCTGGGTTAGCTTCAATTGCTAGGTAGTTGGTTGTAGTACATGTGTGGCCTAGAAGTTAAAATTCCTTTCATGATGAAGAAATTCATGTTACTTTATACCGTTTTTGAAATTTATGATGTATCTCTCCAAGAGGAAAAAAGAAGTGCGTTAATTGCGTTTGTACGATTTCTGGTGATATCTGACCTTAAATTAATTTACAAAAATTATCTTTTACCAAATGGTAATCATCTTCACAAGCTCCCTTCATGAAACAACGCTTACGAAGGAAACCTATAGTACGTAAGGGTAGTAAGAACAATGTGACAAAAAGAAATATAATTCACATTTTGACCACTCTCAGGACAACAGAGTTAAAGCCACAAAATTTCCTAAACAACGACAGGAGTTTTTTTTGAGGTGTGGGCCTTAAAGTTCAAGAAATACAAAATTTAGCCGTTCCTACCAACCATTTCTAACAGAAGAAAGAAAAAAATGATGAGAAATTGGGAGAACTGCCGCCACCTCCGATGCCGTCTGGATGAACAAGGGAGGCCAAAGAATTGTGAAGTGGGAAATTCACAATGCTATTTTTCCTCGAGATAAGAAAAAGCAAGAAAGAGCGGGCGAAGTGCCAGCCAGAGCGTCAGTGTCGTACAAAGAGTTTTAAAGTATATTAGCCACCACCGCTAGAGTCAACTAGTCTGAAAAACAGATAGCCTGAATTACTGTATTTGTTGAAAGAAATTCGAGCAAACGAAGTGCAAAGAAGTTAGACGAAATGAAGTTATTAAAACGACTGGAGTAGTTCTAAATTGTTAAAAGCAGTTTTAAAATTTGGAAAATCAGTTTTAACGAATATGATCGTTTATGGTGAAATAAAACTCAGAGTCAAGCTGCACTTCTCCGATTGCTAGTAACATGATGAAGACGTTTTGAAATTGGCTTCAAAGATTATATTTAATATTAAAGGTGATGATTAACCTCATTCGTTCATTATTTTTATTTTCTCTTATTTTCAGTCGAACTGAATTTATTTTGAAAAGGACACAATAATCATTGAATTCACGCAAAAATTTACATTAGACAGATTCATGAGGAATTGCAAGGGAGTAATGAGTCGCGATCAAGAGCCGTCGAATTAAAGGCAACCTCTGGGCAGGCCGCTGAGTCGACAGTTCTGAATCGTTTGTGACACAGCCAATCAGGAGTTAGCGTTATTCAGCCACATTTTTGCCCATAGGTCACTTGACTGAAAGGTTTCAGGGCTCAATTTCGCGCATGCTGTAAGCCACCGCCATTGTGATAAATTTTAATAATAGATTTTACATTAGTCAGGGTTACTGGGTTTCAACGCGTGAAGTTCAACTTTTCGTTCAATAGTTTTTCTTCTTGAAAACAGAATTCCGAATTATTTAAAAGAATTATATGACGCATTCAATGATATTTAGTGTATACGGTTTTGATAGGCGTGTGAAATAGTTCCGCCGGTGAACAATGTGAAAGACTGAGTGCGTCTAAAGAGAAAAACGATGAAAGTGTACAACACGGACGGAGGGAAACTTGTACATTATTAAAAAAAGAGAATTTACGTTGCCAACCCTGCTCATAAGTTCCACATTGTATATACAGGAAGAAATTTTCAATAAAAAAATTGAAACACAGAATTGGAGCGGCAAAATTGGCAGATTTTTGTCACTCAACGTGTGTTGTTTTCGAAATTAATTTTTAAATTCATTTCTGCTGCGTGAAATGATGAACAGCTATTTCTATTTACTCACTCAGTTTTATTTGTTCACCTCGGGTGCCACAGAAACTCACGGTAACAAATCAACACATTGAAAAAATTTAGCTTATCAGCTGTACCTCAAATTAAGGGTACAGCTGAGTTCAAGATGCTATCTCGACACGAACACTCTGTGTTCTAAAAACGCAGAACCAAATTATGAAGAGTCCATCAGGAGAAACCACAGTTTTTCCTCACACAACCCGATAGTGAAAAAAGTGCTTCGCCTCGCGTAGACACTCGATAGAGGGCTACAACAATTATTTATTACCATAGTGCTTATTCTTAAGACGAGATTCTTATTGACTGACACAACAGGATGTCTATCGTTTTCAGTTTAATTATTTTGTACAAAAGTGTCACTGAACAAAATCAATAATCAGTCTGACTGAGAAAAATTAGACGTCACTCGTAAGATATCAATTATTTTAAAAAACAGCGATGTGCTGCATTCGAACGAGCTTTCTCATCGAAGTTTACAAACAGCTACATATGATTATTTAAGTTTCTGTAAATCTACGATAGCTAAATTGACGGTAAATAAGTTAAAAGATTGGTGCATTCATCCTCACAGGTGTACGCTGAAATGTATGGGAGGTTTATTAGTAGGGTCTGATTCTCTTAACATGGGCGAGTGCCTACAATTTCTAAATTCACTGTCGTATATCAATCAAAACTGACAGTAAAGTGAAATTATTTTTGAGCTTTCATGAAAAATTATGATATTATAGACTGATTCGTATGTACGTCGACCCCGTATCCATAAGTTATACATTTACACCCACATTTATAAAAAACAGCACCTCTGTTCCGGACGCATGTTTTGCTTTGTGTTTAATGTTCTGTATAATACACCGTCGTGATAGCACCTAATATTTTCGCATTAATTTTATTGAAAAATTGCCCAGTGTTGTTATGTTAGGATTCTTGTAACACGATGTTCAGTAGCATTCAATGAATTTTCTCTTTCAATTTTATGAAATAGGGTTAGTCAATCACATTCATACATTTAACTAGTCATTGATAGAAAAATTTCTATTGCATGACAGCGGCCTCAGAACTAACATGGTCATATTGTGTCTCACGTTAATTTGTTTCTAAAAAACTCTTTCGTCCAGGTCGATGTAAGAAGTTATGATCGCGGTTAAACCACAGTTAACAGTTTTTCAACGAAAAGTGTTTCAATAGACACTTATCGCAACGCTTGAAAGTACTTGCACATATTCCAATGACCTGTTTCAGAGATCTTGTAGCATATTAAAAAACGTCGATCCATTCAAATCTGTTGATAAAAGAGTTGAAACAAATATTTTTGTCCAAAACTTATGTGGAATATTCATGTAAATATTTGACGGTTAGCTAGCTACATACCTGCGCTGGAAGCGATTATTTTCCCACAACAATCACAATTAGTCTTCCCATTACACCATGACCATTTTTATGGCGAAGTGAAATGAACAAGGTCGTTACGTGCACAGCATCGAGAAGAAGATTTAAGAACATCTGTTGCTCTCATAGAAGTACAGAATATCCGTTGTTTGTTTTACATTGTACCAACAATAATTAAATTGGGAGGAGAATCGAGTACAGCGTGATGATTAACTTAGCCTTGAATCTTCAATTACTTCTGGATGATCTCACTAGAGAAAAGTGGCTAAAAATTAAATTTTATCAGTACGTAATTGATAGAAAATATTTCACTCGAGGTTAGCATCGCTTTCGAACACTGACCCGTGTGATAGGTTACAAAAAGAGAAGCATCGTTTTATTTGCGAGGACGCTTCAGCAATGTACAAAAAAATTGTGTTTTTTTCAGTAATTCTTTTTGTCACATGCATCAAAGGTTCAATAATAGGGCTTTGTTATAAATGTAAATTCTTGCGATGGCTCTACATACAACACTTACTAGCATGAGAACACTTCAACATCTGCGAAGTATGAGTGAAGCTCCATCTACGGAACTTTTGCAGAAATGTGATGCCTCATTTTTAAGATTCAGCGATGAGACTCGAAATAGAGCTACGTTGGATGCTCTGGTAAGCCATTGACCCAAAATATATCAAGACTAGAGATTAAAACAAATACAAGTCAAATACGTGACAAGACAAAGAACTAAGCGGCTGTAATAGCTTGATGAGTAATCGATTTCAATACATTGGAAGATTTCTTGAAAGAGCTAATGATGAATAAAAATAAATGCGCAGTGTGTAGATGGATTCAACATTGTATTAGATTTAGACCTGGTTTAGATTAGGGAAAATGATAATCGTGAAATTTACATTTAGGTTACGGTACATCATCCTGCAAATGCTTCAACAACATTCTGAGCAAGGTATATATTTGGCTGCTTCAATTGGCTTGGATGAGTGTTTAATCTAACATCAAAAATGAGTTTCCGATACCGAACTCGTTGTGTTACTATTTTTGAATTTCCAGTTCGAGATCGATGAAGGCACATCTTCTCTTAAATAGAAAATATTCGAAAGGCATCCTCTAACAAGTGTTGAAAGCATGTGCTGAATCTGTTTAATATTCAAACTAGGCATAAAAAGTTCGGCGTGTTACGGCTACTCTGCCCGCAGAAATGCGTCGCAAAAAGTTTCTATGCTACCAGTTTTTCAACACTAAAAATAAAATTTAAAGCAGAAGCGAAGAATAGTTTAAAAATACAGAGTTGGTTTTATGGGAAGACCCAAGATTAGGAACGTGTTATTTCATTATTTATTTATATTTCATTTATCTGTTTTATTTCTTTTACTTATTTATCTACTTCCTATATTTATTTATTAATATATTTCCTTCATTTATTTTTTATTTCGCTTATCTCATACATTAATTGCATGATGCGAGCTGGAAATGCACTGCATGGGCAGATAAACACCACCCGCTGGTATTTATGAGCTGCATTTTATTGATATTTCCGGGCATCATCTCAGAATTCATTTGTTTCATCAAAGAGTTATTTGACAACATTGTTTAACGTGCGATAAATTTTTTTCAATTGAGATTTATTTCTAGATTTTCTTCAAGGCTGAAACAATAAACACGAGCATCTGAATGGGGCGCAATGTTGTACTGTATTGAGTTATTTATGCTGGGATGAACTGGGACAAGTAATTCTTCGCTGAAATGAAATGAGGCCAAAGAAAGACTTGCAAGTTCTCAGCGACCAAGTGTACCTTTCGATTCAATTTTAATGTTTAAACGGCGACGCAGTTTTTTCAGAACGACAATGCTCATATCCGCAGTGCTCAAATTGTCCTACATCTGCTCTAGGGGCAGGATCGAGGGATGATTTATACTAATGGATTGGTCACAGAACTATCCAGGTCGGAAACACGTGAACAATTTTATGGAATGAGCGTGAGACCATTCCCTTCAACATTCAGTATTTTTGGAGGGGGATTATTTTAATTGTGGTTGATGTATTAAAGTAACGAAGGATTAAAACCGTCATTCAATCAATAAAAGGCAGAAAGCAACTGTTAATTTCATCTAAATGTGAGTCAATTAATTTTTAAAAAATCCTTCAACCTTGTGACTCCATTAGCCAAACATCACCCGTTTTATATGAAGTTAGTACTCTACTGGAATTGGTGGAATTAAAAATCACAAACAACTATCCACGACAATTAGTATTCTCGCTCATGAGTGACTTGAATGGCAAGATGACGCGTTGGTAGATCATTATTACCAGAGTGGGAGGCGGCAGTTCCCCAGCCTCAGCGCGGGGCAATACAGGGCTGCAGGTCTCGGCTTTAAGCTCGCCCGCCCAACCGTGGCTTCGGCGTGTTACGGCTACTCTGCCCGCAGAAATGCCATCTTCCTGTCAAGAATGGCTAGCGCACTCGTTCATGATACCGCCGGCCTCCGAAGAAAACCAACACTTTTGAAAGTAGCAGCTGAATTTTGCAGGTCGTGTAAGAATGTTTCAGGGTTTGCACACACAGGTGCAATGGCCTTTGTCTTACAATAGAGTACCTTTGTTTAATCGTTTCTTTTGTTCATTATTAATTAATGTTTTCATAATAGTTTTAGGTTTATGATCCACAATTTTACAAAATTCAAATTTTTTCGCTGAAATGTTGAACATTCTGCTAAATTCAGAATCTCCACATCCATACTGAACTTAGTGCTGTGGGATTGCTGATTTGAAATATGGTCTAATGAAGCAAAATTGCTACATGAAAATATAAAGCAGAAAAGTACTTGAAAAATTCAAATGCGTATCATGTAGACTTGTAAACTTGCTATGTTAAAATTTTTTTGTGGGGTATTTGCCTCGAATATAACTCGGTTTCAGCTAGTAGAAAGATTGGTGACTAAAAATTGAAACACTCGTATGAGTTTAAAAAATCTGTTTGTAAAAAGAAGTATTTTAAATCTTAAAGTGAAAAATTTCAAACCAATGAGTAAAATTGTTAATTGTAAGTCTAGAGGGAAATACACAAGAAAAGAGCCATAGAGCTATTCAACCCAAAAGAATCGCTTGACGACCATAAAATGCATCGGAAATCGGTTGCGCCATAAATAATGTCAATGGTTCCGCAGTCGACAGCCGCCAACGACTAAAATGAAGAAAAATAACCAAACTCATGCAATGTTTATCGGACTCTCTTTGACTCGTGATCTTGTATTGAGAACATAAAGGCGGCAGAGTCGCAGGCCGCTCAATTGCTGTGACCAGTCGCAGTTCGAATGACTTCAATAGCTGCATCGATTGAGTGCAGCATTATTTACTCTAATGGCACCTCTCAAGGGAACTCGTGCTCGACTTACATTCTCTCGATAGCGTACTCTATGCAGTAAGATGAATGTGGAATATGTGATATATTATGCGGCACGGTTAGTTGGTGGCAGCAAGTTTAGTCCCAAATAAGCATCAATTCTAATGTGGAACGAGGTTGAATGGAGTATAGTGCAGAAGTTCGAACAAGAACATTACTTTTGCATTTTTCAGATATTTGATCTGTTGTTCATTTCTTAGATATACTTGTAACCGAAGGAGGTTCTGAAATTCTGCATGGAGTGCAAGAAATAATTCAAGAACATTTCATTGCATATCACTCAATTTGGTACCTTGCAATCAAGAAAACTTTAAGCTTTAATATCATGCACTAGTTCGATTTTGGATAATTCAAAACTCTTTGCAAAGTTGAGGCAACAATGTCATGTACTTCAATTGAGCCAGAACGTACAAAATGAGATCCCTCAATTGTTAGTCTCAAGTTTCACTTCAATTTTCTGAAGCACAAACTCGTCGGGGATAGAATGCCGCTCGCATAACCTTTATCGGAATTAGAATCCGGTCACACGATGAGGCTATCTTTCTATTCTCATCCAATGCATGCATATCAGACGCTGGTGTTCTGCTTAAAGCCAATCTCGGCAAATCGCTTTTCTAAGAACAGAGTACAAATGGCTTCAATCTTATGGAGGTAATAGGAGATTGGAGCTCTAGGGGTGAACTGCCTATCAGGCTTATAAATTTTGAACCATGGATTAAATATTTAGGCGTAGCTTCACTGGTAACTAAAAGATAGAAACCTACAGAGACGAGCAAGTCAAATTTTGTTAAATTAATGACTGATATTTCCATCAAGAAAGAATACGCATATGTTTTCGGGAGTATTCTAGACTATATACAATCTCACATATGAAGTATTTCTACGTTGAGAAATCTAAAATATCTCTTCAAATATTCCTGTTTAAAACTCTGATCTCGCGCTACACGGGCAAATTTAACTTTATTTTATCAGCATGAAAAGGTGTACGAAATACTCTTTTTCCTAAACCATATTTTGCAAGGATTTCAATAGATTGTAGACATGTGACATCATAATTATTTCATGAATTGAGTTTCAGGCTTAAGTATCGACGACTTGATGACTAATAAATGCTGAATGGCTACTGAAATATTTGGGTAGTTTTGTACATATACCGATAAGCGCACTTCACCTAAATCTAATCAAAGTATATTCTTTCTCACGAACGAAGACTGCCTAATTTAAGACATGCTTCAATTACAATTGTCCATTTATAACCTTGAAAAAATTTTCATTGGTTAGTCAGCTGTGCGAAATACAAAATCCCCTCTAGAATTTAAATTTAGATAAATTTTATTGCAGATTTGATCAACGGGATTTAATAAATTTCTGTGCGTGTTTTGTCCATGGTGTCCGAGATCATTGAAGATGACCATCATCGTTCCTATTCACGAGGTAAGACTACACGTTAGTGCGTTTTCGATTGTTTGATACCATAGTAGAAAACAAAAGTGAGTAAAGGTTTTCGTCCCATAAACATAACTTATATGCTACAAAATATAAGTTAACAGTGGTCGTTTATTTTTATCCTGTAAGAAAATCCCAGAGTAAGCTGAAATTAATTTTTGGTTAGCATTGAATGCAAATTTCCTTAAGTTGTTCATGAATAAATAGAATTTTCATCCATACCCATCCCACAGAGAAGCAACATCTTTATTTCTGAACCTGAAATCCTGCACTCAATTAAGAGACCAGAACGAATTTATAGTTTAAAAGTTCAAGCAGTTGTGCTGGAATCCAACATTTTCGTGTATTCAACCATGAAGTGTGGACCATATTTTTTTTTGTATTTTGGAACATGTAATAAAGTGAGTTTTCATTCAAAATTTTTATGTGGATGCCTAAAAATTTGTTTTCAAGTTGTTGCTTGCAAGCGAATGGTAATTTCTACAATATGTACATGTCAGAGGTTGTGAAATATAAAATTAGTAACACTCCCCAACCAAAATCATGGGCAACAGTTCACAGGAAGATATTTATCAACTCCATGGAACTGGTGCGCACAGTAAACATAAGAATTCTGAAATGCAAAAATGCGAAGCGGTGGCAAACAGTTCGCAAATGCGGGCTGCCTTTCAAAGATTTGTAGTTATTGACTGACATTTGAGCGATTAGTTCTACATTAGTGTAAGTAATACCTTCATCTTGCAGGGCCTAAGCCACCGGCAACGGAAATCAATCATATTGAGGCGTTTAATGTGGACACTGGTTCACATAGAAAATAATGTATGTTTAAAGTATTTTTGCTTTTAATTTGTATTTGTACAGAAAAAAATGAATTTTTCAAGCGAAAAAACTTGGCCTACACCTATACTTTATGGGAGATTTTTTACCGTATGATTGAATTCTTAGCTCGCACTAAGGTATTTTCTTCATTTGAACAAGAACAGAACTCACGTCTGATTCCAGTACTAGGGTAGCTGAGGGCACATTAGCTCTTAGGGAAATGCCAATGTAGCCTACAATAGTAACGCGAGTTTTCTTCGTAGTAACAATTCGGTGTTGAACATGCATATGGTGTTGGTTTATGGAGTTAAGAAAAGAAGCATTTTTCTGATGAATACCAGAAATCAAATTTCAGAAAATTATAGGAACTCAGCCCTGACAACGCTGATTAATAGAGCAGCATTAGGCAAAGCACGCTCCTTGCGTCGACAGAATTTTAGTAATATAATATTCTGCGCGATTTATGAGAATCTACTCTAACGGAAAAGGGTCAGAGATTCTTAAGTAATATTTTTACCAGCTTTCGAGCTATGCTTTGAAGACGTCAAAGAGCCTTGAAACGAACAGACGGTATTTAACACTCGCTTAGGCTTTCAGAAGCGTTTCCAATCTTGGAAGGATCGCTGGGGCTGCTGAATGCTGTCTCATGGGGCTACTTTGAAGAGGACCACGAGGGGGCAAACTTGGAATAGTTCTCGGCGAAGGGAGACGTTCTAAAACTGGAGACAGACCCAGTTCTATTCGTTCTGAAGTTATTATAATTTACGTATGCTGGTCACCATACAACGAATTTGTATTTTTCAGATCTTGTTTCTGGGGTGTGTCAATGAGTTCAATGACAGAGCATTTTTGTTTGAACAGTATGCCGAAATAGGATACTCTAACGAGAGATAGTCCCATTTTTTAAAGGTAGTGATTCTATTCGGCTAGATACACGAAGAGAGACTTACGCTCGCGAAAACATTGACGAGTTTTATATGTTTATTTTATTTTGATCACTTCATTTGATCCTCTAAGAGCATTTCCGTTCTACGCGCTGTATAAATAAGCAATTGCCTATAGAAATTAAACAAAGCTTTCACTGGTAACAATTATAAATAGCCACTAATTAGATGAAATACTAATTTTGTCAATTCAATTTGTGTTTCTCATTTGTTTTACACTTCTAATGCAATGTATAATAGCCCTTTCTTTCATGAAACTTGTAACAGAATGTTCTTGTGTCAAATTCAAGTGTTCTGAACACCTAAATAATATAATTTCCATTCTTGCGAGTGCATCAGCTCTACTGTATTCACACACACCAAATCTACGAGCAGTTGCAAGCAAGTCCATCACATTCAAACGCTGAAGGCTCGAAAAATTTGCTTTCGGTTGAATTACACAACAAACATCGAACTCTCGAAATTTTTTCAGCAAAAATGGAGGAATAGGACAGGAAATTTGACATGGAGGGAACCTTTATTCACCACATTAATTCCATCTGACTCTAATTTATGCTTTATCTACATAAACTAATTACCTACATGAAATAATTTGGTTAGATTTTGATCATTACCAGTCTCTTTCGCGCTTTAAATAGTTGATGCATATGTTGCTCACGATGTGAAAATTCTAAATGCAGTCGAGGAAAATCATCGTTGCTAGCTAGAGAAGTGTCGAACATGCAGTATATTACTTGTGCACGAAACCTCACAACTTTTTTTACTTCAACGAAGGTTCTTAATTTGTCAGCATATGTATGAGTACATTTTCCTCATACTGAATGACATTTGTGTTCATGGCCTTCAGCTTATTTCAAGTTGATTACCTTAAGACATCTACTGCATTGTTGAGGAATAAAGTCAACTTTTATTAATTTATGCTGGATACATTTCACTTTTTAGAAAGTGATCAGAAGAAAAATAAATGCTCTGGAAGCATAAAAATTAGCTTGTGTCCGACACAGGAGTAGATGCTTAAATTGATCAGCATCAATGCTAATACTTTGCGTTATAATAAAGAAAGAAGTCTCCAGAGAACGCTGAGCGTCTGTCGCCCGAACAATTGGACGGGACCATATCACCCCGTGCTGGTGCCCAGTCCCTCGCCCTGTTATGCTAATGCAGGTTTTTATCTGCCAAACTCCAAGGATCTCTCATGGAGGTTTCCCTGGTTCTCGAGAGGCGCCTTATCACGTTTACAGCTTTTACCCAAGAGGTTCTTGCAACTCTTCTTCAGCCGCCATCGCGTCTATTTTTGCGCAGTAATTAGTTCCATGAGCTTGTAGGAAGACTAGCCAAAGTTGGATGACTGTTCCGGCTTGGGTAAGAATTAGGTAGGGTTCAATATTTTTGCAGAACAGTTCCTGTTAGAATTTAGAGGGGATTTACCATGAGAGTAAGAAAGGATTTTGTTAGTTCAATATCGTTGCCAAATAGTAACCATCCACTTGTTTGAAAATTACTGAACGCTGAAGCGTTTTTGATGGCTTGTACGCTATTGAAGTGTCTTAAACGCGACGAGACACCGTACAGTTTCGAGATTGGATCTAAATTTTGGCAAGTCTTAGGCCATGTAAGGCGTTGTCGAACATCTTAGGTTCAAGCCTGAGGGGATCGATGGCCGCTCGAGCCGAGAAATCTGTGGGTGATACAAGGCGATGGGAAAATGAACGAAAAATTTCGGTGACAAGCACAGGATGGAAAATTCGTTACCGAGGTGAAGCTTGTTCTCATGAATTTCTATCAACAGTTTCTCCTGACAGACACGAGATATATTTTCAGTTCTCTTTATGAATGGTAATTTTAGCACAAGGTAGCGCATTATTGTACAATTCTATTAGGTATCTCACATCATATCTTACTAAAATCTCTCTGCGATGATAAAATGATCTACATCCCAGCACCTGCAAGTTCAGTGTATACAGACTACACTCTGTATTTGCTTTACGAACTTGAATAATGATTTTATGATTGAATTGCATAAAAGGGAAGCTTATAAGTTCTTTAAAGGTGTCTCTTTTAGAACCTCAAAATGGAACTCATCATACACACGTCTTCATATCGTGATGATAGCGTCTAAAAACGTTGTTTTAAAAACCCAAAAAAACTCACTCGCAGACGCGTTCTGAAAATCTATGTTATCGCTCTCACCACTAGCGCAAAAGGGATTATTTTAATCCCCCAATTATAGGAATAGCTCAACGCTGCAAAAATGTTTACGTACAATAACAAAAATACGTGTAAATAAATTGAAAAATAAATCGATTTTATTTTTGCTCTTCACTTTTCTACGCGAAAAGGCAAAGTGCTTCGTCAAAATAAGCTATAAAGATCTTTCATTTTCACCAGGCTCCATGTTGGGCAATAGTTCTCAGAGTTTCTGAGATCTATGACCCATCCAACGCCTTGTTTACCGTTTTCCACACATATGTTGCTTTTAACTCTGAAGGTGATATTTACTATGATATACATCGATCGTCCTAACTTGCGTATTTTGAATTAGCTCTGATTGAGGTCTATCATATTTTTGTACCTTGTGCATTATTTACGTAAACTTGAAACTTAAATAATAAAAACTTTCTCACACGACATCATTCATTTTGTGTTTCAAAAATTTGTTATTTGATTTCCACTGGCAAATGCAAGAACACAATAAAACTATATTTAATCGAAGATTTGTACGTGTTGCGGGGCTTCAGGTAAAACTTTCTACGATGAATAATTCAACAAATTTTTTTTAGATTTTGATGATCAACTTACTTATGTTCTTTCTTGCAAGTTGAAGGAAAAGATTATTTTATTTGAATAGCCAGCAATCGAGCAAAGTTTAGTGACGTTAGATTCGCGCTCCTTCTTTCCGCGGAACATTCACTCGCTGTACCAAATAAAGAATAAAACTGGCCAGACTCAGATATTTATTTCCTTTATTTCATGTTTACCCGACTTGGACAGTGGTATAATATCCGAGAACAAAGAATCAACATGGCATTGCGTGCTCAGGCAACAACAATAAACTGAAACCCAAATAATGGAGGCAGGCGAAGGCAAGCATTCCCTAAAATAGAGGGACGCTCCTCACGCAGCAGCCGATTGTTTCCAGTCGATAAAGGGGATCCCGTGTGCTGCCATAAAATCCGCGATCAGTCACCCCTGTAAAAGACGACTCTAAAAAAATGACACCTCACGCAACTGGAGCATGAGCAGGAAAATCCGCGCCTCGCAGCTTCTTAATCGAGGCCTAGGCAGGGCTTCTTTTAAAACGCTGCTCTTTTACTCTGACTCACGTCGATGCTCAAGTTACGTACATTCTCTAACCAGCATGGCATTTTCTTCATCTTGTAATTGCTTTTGGAAACACTTTCAATCTCTCAACGTTCAATGAATATTGAGAGCACGAGAAGGCAACTTTTCTCACAGTGCTTCCTCCTTCAGATTCAGTGAAGGTAATTCCTTCAAAACTCACTAATTATTATAAACGACGACTTGACAGTGAACTTCGAAATACATTAGTCAATTCTCTTATTTCCCGTAAATTATATTGGAAATGCTGAATATTAGAACATTTCGGAAGATGACAACAAAATGGGCTAGGAAGACAAGAGAGCAGCAGTGTGCATCAATGGTATCGATATGGCGCTGCACTGGAGAGCCTGAGTCCCCGTCACACCCCCGAGATTATCGGACGGCTGACCACAGATCAGGGGCCGCTCAGCACCACAACGCGACCTTTGTTCCTTTAGGACACGAGGTGGGGAAGAGCGTAGATCACAGGTGATCGGAAACCAAAGCTGGGTTTGTAAATGCTGACGATGAACTAAAATTGAGGAAACAGCTAACAGTTTCTCCAATATTGAAAATCATTAGATCATTGAATTTCCCTTACGTTTCGACAAGGCATATTTTTTACAATGAAGATGAGATATTTCAAGCTTTTAACTTTCTTCTGCTGAAGATTTGAAGCATTTATCTAACCTAGATCATTGCAATTTTGATTTGATAACTGCTTCTTCACTGTCAGGGAATTTTTTTTGCGTTTGAATTTATTCATCAAAGAAGATTTTTACTCGAGATTGGTGATTGAAAATATGAATGAATGGTAGGCCAGGAGAAATAGTTTTAGTACGAACCAACAAAATCTTCAGACTAACAGACGAGTCCCATAATATTTTATTTCGGTTTGAAAACGCAAAAACATGCTGTTGCAACATATAGTTGGAACCTTTATCAATATTTGGTCTATTTATTATTTACTCGTTTTTTTCCAGAACAAATCCCAAATCCAAATCTACCTTGAAACCATTTGCCGTATTACAGAACATATCTTAAAGAATATCCTTCCATATATCGTTGGGGAAGGGTATCACCCCGTTGTAGTTTGGTAGGAAGCTCACACTGCAGACTCCTGGTTTAACCCTACATAATAATTCGCTGAGTTGAAAGCAGGCGATCGAGGGACCTCATTTCATTCCTACAAATCTTGAAAAATGAGCTTGACTATATCGTTGTATTTTGTTTGATATACGAGAAGGTGGGGTGTCTCATTTGAAATTGACCGACTTGTTTCGAATGTTTTTTTCAGCTTTCTTGATTGCAGCTGTCAAAATTTGTTCAGAGTATGAGCATGACGTTTTTTCCTACCTTAATTGTCGAACAGTAATGAAAGGAGATTTTCATCCTTTAGAAATGGGAGCCACACAGAGACCGAAGAGAGTTTGTGACGTTTGACTCTTGTTTTTTAATAGTCTGGGATGTCTGCGACGGACTTAACCACCACCTGACATCTGGCACTTGAACTTTGGCATGGGGGAGAAAAGTTTCTCATTGGAGAACAAGAAGTCATCTGAGAGCGTGCCCTCCTTGCTCTTCTTCAGAAAAACCTTTCCTCTAAGCCAGTGAATTTTCCTTTGTCAGTCTGTGAGTTGCTGACGCTCTTGCAACTTGAATGACGGAAAGTTTAAATTTTGCACTCTTTTCCATGATATTTTAACTACGTTCATTTTTGTGATTTATTTTTGCGCTGAATTCTTAGAGATTTGTCTAACTCTTGCTCTATGATGGCTTAATAATCTTGAATTGTGAGAAGTTGCAGGACTGTATTTTCAGGGCGATCTTTGGAAGTTCCAAGTTAATTTTACCCACACATGTGTGGTAAACCGGAAATTTTAGTGCCGACAGCCACCTGCCGTCCTTTGCCTTTGTCTTATCCGGGCGAAATAGCTCAATAGCAGTTGTATGCTCACAATTCATATTACTAAATGTTTCAAATGAAAGTAAATTCCTAGAAGGGACACAAAAATTTCAATTGACATTTATGTCCCTTTGCTTGAACTAGAAAGAGTCTTAACGAAAGTTTAATTTAAACTGAAAAGTTTTCCAAGAACTTTGTCATCTCACTGCAAATTGAATATGGTAAACAGAATTTGCAATCCTGTAGACTCGTGCAGACATCTGGGGCATCTAAAGGTAACCGAGTGACACCCTCGAGAACGTCATGTTTCCAATTTACTCTGCGCATAAATATTTCCTCTGTATTGCCTGCCCCTGCTCGGGGGAGTGCTCTCTTTCCTGTCTCCAGACTTGGATTTCCCGTAAAAATTATTCAGGATACGAGAGGTTGGAATCTAGAACCTTGTCTTCTATAGAAAATTTTGTTCTAATTATAACGAGTTGTTTTGTGGTCTCTTCGAATTAGAGGTGCAGTGTTCGGTTAATTTAGCTTTGAATTCTGTTCGTTGGTTGTGATGGGGCTTAAAATTTGATTTCGTATGTTGAATGTGTCCATTTACGAAATGCTTCATGATATCTGATAGTGTGAAATGGTAAGACGAGGAATTGTGAAGAACTAGTTTATGTTTTATCGAAAATAGTTTTACAATGCACGTAAATATTTTAATTTAAAATATCAATGGCTGTCTTGCCTCATTTACATATCAACCTTGAAATGGTTTAGGTTTAGGTCAATGTTTATAACGTAATTATTTCATGCGGTGTTTAGGAGGACAAAGTCTATCCAGAGGAACATTGATGCCGCAATAGTCAGAGATTTGATAAAAATTTCAAAGGTTCAGTCCAGTGTTTAGCTTCTAAACCTGCTACCGCAGGTGCTGATGTTACGACACAGTTCTCATTTAAGATGTTATCAAAAGCGTAATTTAGTACGAGTGTCGCTACCATCATGGTGACTCTATGATATAAATGAAATTGCAAGGCTCACCTATCTTATGCAAACGTAGCAAGCGATCCAGTTTATTTTTTAAATAAAACTGGACAGCAAAAATTTCATTCGTTCATCAATTCAGTCTTACGTAATGAAGAGCAAATTTTCATTGTGAAACCTGTACTATAGATGTTTTTTGGTGTTTAAGATATCTTTATTTAAATTTGAATCTGAATTTCTCTTAGAAACATGTTCTGCCTGCCGTCACTCCAACGTTGTACGTTATACCGGACAACCGGGAGAAATAGGACATGAGAAAGATAAAAAAAGGGACATAAAACTGATAATCTGTAGTTTTGGACATCGAATTGCTATGAGAGAAGAAGCCTTTCTTTACGATTATTTAGTCACGTTCTTCGACGTATGATGCTAATCGAATGTAAATAGCCTTTGTTAAATTAATTCTAGTTCGTCGTTTGAAGCATCATTTGTCAGGGATGTTGCTGCATTTTGCACTGGCTGAATGTAATTAGTTGATTTAGCGATCGTTCTTCAATTTTAGAAAGTTATCGCAGCACGCGATGTTTGCAGTGATAATCATTGGCTTTACAGGAGATTTGCTCGCAGGTAATGCGTCAACAAAATTAAAAATTTTAATATAGTGTGAAATTTCAACATTTGCTTTTGCAAATATTCACTGGGAATTTTTATTATTCGTACAAGATCCAAAGAAAATTTATTAATTTTTCTCAGCGTGAGACTGGGGAACTTGCAATATTTCTAAGTAATGTAGAAAAACATTCTCTCTGAAAAAAACGTGTGCACCAACAGCTATTATTACTGAGCAGTTTGAGCTTTTGCCTCACTCATTAAAATCGAGGCGTGGCATTTTTGGTTTCAAAAATTGTGGCCAGAACATTTAAGAGAAAGTTGGAATAACAATTGTAGATTTTTAACACGATATCTCACAGCTCTCGGTGTGGCCGCTAATGCCGCTCAGAAGAGCACAGTGAGGGGACAAATTGCTTGCGGTAGCAATATCGCGCGAGGGAATGATGCATAGGATGGTTTATTGGTCGAACAAATCATTTTATATCGTCTTATTGCAGAAAAATGTATAATTTTGTGGTATTTCAGTTCTTTTGGTGAAATTAAGCTTTAGTGAAACATTTGAGTCTAAAATAAAAAATTCTGTGAACCATGAAGTAAATCATTGACAATTTCTTGAACGGTGACAAATTTTACTTCAAAAATGGCAAAAGCAGAAAAAAGATTTTCTAACTATTAAATTATAAGAAAACGCTGAGGTTCAGTTCGTTTCTTCGTGTTTTGAAGTTCACTTTGTTCCACAGTTTACTTCGCTTCAAAGAAAACTTTCCTTTGAATTTTCAAGATATCTAAGAATTATTTTTCAATATTTTTGTACTGAGGTGTAAAACAACTGTCTAAATGTTAATCTCAAATCTGAAGTAAACGGAACTTCGACAGTGTGGGAACTGTGGGTTAGTGACGTGTTATACTCTCATCTCAATTCGCTTGGCAAGACAGTCATGAAAATACGGTTGTAGTGACATTTTTAACCATGAAAAGTGAACAGTTCCTAATATAACCCCCTACCGCCTTATGTCATCACGGGGAACATAATTAATAATTCTATCTTGAAATTATCGATAAGAGTGACGCGGTGCTGATTGTTCCTAAGGACATGTTACTGATGCAATGTACACAACAACATCCGAACTAAACTGCCTCTGGCGCGCAGTGGCAGCCGCACTGTTGCAGAGGGTGGGCATCTGGAAGCTACACTCTTGTTCAACATATTTACCTCATAATGGATGAATATAGTGATAAGTTACAGTTCTGAAGAGTTTTATTTGAAATTAGCAGATATATAAAATCCGTTTGGTGGTTTCAATTTCATAAAATATCTTATAGTTTATTTCACATAGGACTGACTTGTTTTGTTTGTCACTCATGGGGGACAATCGGCAATACATGGATATTTTTGTCTGTCATCGACAGGGAACAATCGGTAATCAAATGCTTCCTATAAGATTTGTATGTATTTCATGGGGTTGATTGAAATTGGCACTGGAATTATGCATGTAAAATTGTTATGAAGTATAATATATATTAAAATTTTTCTGATATCTATCAGAATTTCTCATTTTGTTATAAGTTCCTAAACTAGTGCAATGATCGATTTTTTCTAATATGATGCAATCATTTCTTTTTATGGAAAAATAAAAAGATTCTCTTGTCTTGAATTGAAAACACAAGAATCGGCAACGATCAGCTGAATTGACAGCAATTCAGATGCGGAAGTTGATGGAGTAGACGATCCAGATTATGTTCTTGAAGTTAATAAACCAGGTATTACATGTTCTTGTGTTCATGTTTATCGATGTCCCATTAATTAGAGTTTGATGCATCATTCCTGATTTTGAGAAAGAACCAGTTGAACTACCTAATTTGGACTTAAAGAATGCTACAATTTATTAGTTGATGTACTATCAGACTTGGAATCCACGATCCATGAAAAAGGACAGATGGAGATTGCTTCTCAAATGGATAGTTAAGAGAGTCTAGAGTCTTGTCTCTTATGTTTTGTGTCTTCTGTCTTGTGTCATGTGTCTTGTGTCCTGTGTCTTGTGTCTTGTGTCCTGTGTCTTGTGTCTTGTGTCTTGTTTCTTGTGTCTTGTGTCTTGTGTCTTGTGTCTTGTGTCCTGTGTCTTGTTTCTTGTGTCTTGTGTCTAGTGTCTTGTGTCTTGGGTCCTGTGTCTTGAGTCCTGTACGCTGTGTTCTGTGTGCTACGTCCTATGTTTATTCTACTTAAAATACAGCTTCTCTTATATTCGTCTTTATACTTGTCTTTTATTAAATAAGCAACACACCAAAATGTACATAAGAGAAGCTTAATTAGTAAATCTAGCATGTGCTGCTAAAAAAAGTGTTGGGCCTGAAGTTCCAAATGAGTTACAAATACATATATTATCGGCCTCTGATGCCTGATGTTCCCCGTGAGGGACATGTGAATAATAATTTATATGAGTACAATAATTAAAATGTTTTTACATACATATCTTAGTTTAACATCATATAACACAATAACGGCCCCCAATTTTTTTTTGCCATGAAATCATAATTCAGGCGGTAACGGGTCAGATGAAACTTTTTTTTCCGTTAGTTCATCTCTCACAAAATTAGTTATAATGTTCACTTAAAAATATATTTTTCAATCGATTACAATCTGATGAAAATCTTCATGAAACAATTTTGCCCATCATAATTTTAAGATGAAAAATCATTTTTGAATTTTTTTTTTAGAAAATTCCGAGCTATTACGTAAAATTTTGGGCTCATTTTTTTCAATAATCCAAATGGGAACAACTTGGTCTTTCCTCTTTTGCTGCATAAACTGTATGCTCATTTTGGCTTATTATGCCAGAGAATCGGAGGGGAAAGGCATTTGATTTCGAAATTAGCCCAAAATATTGGGCTGTCACCGCTGCTCAAGTGGATGGAAAATTGTTCAGGATGTAAGACACGAAGTCTACGACAAATGTTCGGTGGGACGAATTTCGTCACTCTTTGAGGTAGAAGGCCATCGTATTTTACGCTGATATGTTTTTAAGACAATGCTGCAGCTTACAAAACTACGGCAGCCACGGGATTTTGGGTGTATTTTTATGGCTCACATACTTTTCATAAAATTTAGCCATTTCGAAATTCTTTTTATTCATTTATTTATTTCGAAACCTTCCAATTTAACGAAATTTCATTTCGACTGTTGATGAAGAAACCTGGTTGCCAGCGCGTCCTTCGGAATTTTTTTATTCGGACTTGAAATTCTTTTTTCTGAAGAAAACATTTTCAAAGCCATGGCGTTTTGTGCACATTTTTTACTTTACAATAATTAATGTCTGCCTAATTCTATCCTGAAGGAGGTTTTGAGGAAACAGAGACTGAATAACTTTCTGCCCAAGTTCAATGGCAAGTGCCTAGAGAACCGGTTTCTCCTAGCAGTACAATACTGGTTAAATTCTCAGTTTGCGCAGCATTGCGCATGACAGCCACTCGAAATACTGAGTTGAGGACACTCCTGCCTATCTAACTCGCGAGAGTTGTCGACATTCCTTATCCGCGCATCTCGCTGCGTCCGCTCTCCCGCACTTCATATGTCATTCCTCATTCGGGACACATGGCCTCACTAATGTCTCTCAGTAGCGCGGCCGGCCACGCTTTAAAATTCTGCACGAGAAGTTGGCGAACAGTTCGTCGAGAGCGGCAGCGGAGCCACAAAAACTGAGGCTCGCCCGAAGCCTCGAGTTATATTCGAGTGGATCTGAGCCTTGGCTCTGAATGCGGAGGAACGTGATGCATCGCGTTGTCGAGCCTTCGGGACTTTGAGGGTACACAAACTTCCAAATTCTGTTGTAATGCACGACCAAACCAGCAATGCATGAGAAAAATTGGAATGCTGCTAGTCTCGGTCAAACAAAGAGTGTTAGGCAAGACTTAACTTGCAGTAGTAATGCTTGGTATCTGGAGCATACCGCTGACAGGGGTGAACATTTTAACACGTGCATACGATGCAAATTAAAATGGATTTTAAAACATTACATGAAGGTACTTTGCCGTTCAAAAATATACTAGCACCGAAAAGTCATTGAAATTTTCCTATATAAATCTGAAGATATTGTCAGCAAGAAATAGTCTCATTTACATCAAAGATGTTCTAAATTAAATACAGAGTTCATTCGTTAAATTAGTTATCTTCGCCTCTCACAGAATGATGTAGATAACCTGGTGCACACCCACAGTGTCAGGCATAGAATAGGCAATAATTTTAGATTAGTTCTGTTTGTCTTTCCCATGCCATGGAGACTGGCGCCCCCAGGGGATATACTATTAGGTTATCTCAGCTGTTGATAGGCTCTTGGGACTGATATTTTTTGCATCTACTTTGGTTCATACTTTCTTCGCCATCGCATCTTTGTCTTTTCTTCCTCTTCCCTCCTAACTTGCTGTTTCTATGCGCAGGGTATCCAGTGTGGGACCACACCTTGTGCACAGATTCCCTGTTTTTACAGTCCATACTACAATAAATGGTCACGCCCACTTCCCCTCATAAAATCGCCTTTGTTGTGGTTAGGGAGTCTCAAGCTAACTCTCAAAATAATAATAACAATGATTTAGAGCAGCGAACTATTTGAATGAATTGTGACTATCATCAGAGCAAGCAAAATTATCCAAGCGTTGTCAGTGTTCATACTTATTGGAATAAGGTTTGACGAGTGGACAGGCTGTTCAGGGTCAGTATTTCTATGAATTCCTCCTCGATAAAAGCAGTTTCATAGATAGAAAAAAAGAACATAGTCACGCAAATGACGGTGATACTTAATTCATATTTTGAAGCTCAATCGAATTCACAAGTAAAAGATCGCACTATTTATCCGAAAAAGTGAATAAAAATGCGGCCAGTAGAGCATAATGAATGTCAGATAGTTTTAGAAAATTCAAGAGTTCTACTGAATGCGCTTTGTTTACTTTTAAATTTGAATTGTGTGTATACGGTCAGGGTAGTGAACCGCACAAACCGATTCAATTTTTAAATGTGAGAGCTCGTCAATTGGCGTCCGTACACCCACGCACGTCGGTTACGCTTAGACAGAAACACTTCAAAATTTTGTTGTAATTAAATGTATATAGTTTAACCATAGGTTTCAGATTACGAGTTGACCATTCGCAGATTGCGTTTTTTATTTTTATAGATATTGTGAACATGCATATCGTAAAAAAATCTGATTACAGAGTCAATAAAGATATGGCTCCTTTCCATGATAAAGCAAAATTCAATCTTGAAAACCGTCATTAGAGTGTGCAAGTTTTCCCAGATTGGTAAACTGTGGGCAGAATCTTGTAAAATGGACCATATATTTGTACGTGTGAGTATTTAATCCCTTTCGTGCGATCTTTCTAGAAAAAAAAATTATGTTTATGTGTGTGACGAGTAAATTAAGAGTAATAAGTTCGTAGTTGCAATTTCTTGCAGACAAATTTCTCGACAATATAAGGAAAGCCGCAGTTAAAAGTAAATTGAAATGCATGAATTTAGATCAAATAGAGAGTATAGCAAAAACTCAACAAATAAATAATGTTTTCATTGTCTTCAGTGAGTAATTAATGACCGTAGCCGCTGACTTCACATATTACTGATTTAAAAGATTTTCAACTAACAGAAAAAGACAAAATGAATTGTTATACAGAAACATGGATTCTCTAATTTAGAGATTTCTTGTTGCTTGAAACGATGAGAGTTTTTGCAAAATATGATCTACTTTGACCAAAAGCAAAAAACTATGTTTGGAAATAAAATTCTATATATCCTTCGTGATTGACGGCACACAACTTTTGTGGCGTGTGGTAAAATTTTGCAAAATCTTTTCGTTGCTTCCTCTCCGCAACAACATTTGCAAAAACTTGAACCTTCTCAGCGTCAACTAGGAAGAGCCGTACGATGCATTTTGGGGTTTAGAGTTCCCACACTATGTTAGAGTAATCAGTTCTAGAAATGCATTTCTTTGAATCTTCATGCTTATAGAGATGCCTAGAGTTTCTCAACTTTTCGATGCCTCATTTAAATAATTCATTCCTACAGGGTGCGTAAGGAATCTGAAGACACTTATATTTTTATAATTTAAACTGACCCGATAATGATAAATATATTTTTAATTTCACAGGAACATACGGAAGATACTACTATAACTAATGAAATGAAAAGACTCTCTGTAATAGTGTCTTTGAAAGCGAAACAGCAATTTAAAAATTGCAAGATATCCAAAAGTCGCCAGATTTTTTGTTGCGTAGTTAGAAAGGAGCTGAATGAAAACAATGGAGATGAATTGGCAACGAGCAAGAGAAGACAGAATTGTCAACGCTCTGACTCACTCAGAACACGAAGTTTCCAGCAACAGTGATGGCTTTCGGTGTTGTTAGCAATAAAGGGCACATCATGCCCGCTCATTTTTCCATAGGGTCTTAGAGTCAATGCAGATGACTATTTTGAGACTCTTCAAACTATTGTTATGCCTTGGATATACACCGTAGCCAATGGAAGGGCCTATGTTTTCCAACAAGATTAGGCTCCATCCCATAAAGCTCTCAAACCCAGGATTGGATGACCGAGAATTTTCATGATCATGTCACACCAAACAAATGGTCTCCTAACTCACCAGACTTTAATCCTTTGAGTTATTGCGTGTGGGGCGTCGTTGAAAAGGAAGTTAATAAGCATCCCCATAACATTAAATCCTATCTGATGGAAGCAATAGCCCGAGCAATGGAGGACAGAAATAAAGACAACAAAATCAAAGCTCGCAGTCGCTTTCGGGCTCGAATTGAGTTGGTGATAAAAGCCGAAGGAGGATTTGTAGAATAAAACGTAAGCTAACATTATGTTTATTTGTTTTGTTACAAGAAATTGTAAGTTTCGAAGATTAACAGTTTCATTTTCTGTTTTTCTTAGAGTGCGTAAGGTGTACTCAAATACCTTGGGTACCCGTACGCAGCTACTCACACCGTCTTTGAACTTGTCGTACGAAGTAATCGTGCTCAAATGCAGTGGAATTTTTTAATGTATTGATTCTCCTGTAAAATACAAAAGAAACACTTAGTCACATTGGTAAATTATGTCATTCCAAAGCTTAAACTACATCGGACTGGGTAAAAATATAGGTAAAAAAATAGGTATAGAGATTTCTTGTTGCTTGAAACGCTGAGAGTTTTTGCAATATATGATCTCCCTTGACCAAAAGTAAATAACCATCTTATGAAATATAATTCTATATTTACCCCTTTACCTACATTTCTTATCCAGTCTGATGTAGTTTAAGTTTTGGATTGACATAGTTTTAGCAATGTATTGAATTTTCGTTCGTGTCTTCTTCTGTCTCTTCGATTTCTTTATTCGCGTATCTTGAGGCACCACACTTCTGCTGTTCTGCAGCGATATTTTGGAAGGCGTGGAGCCTCCGCCAGAAATCACTTCTATCTGAGAATAACTTGTCGATTCCCAGGTGTAAATAATCCATTCACGGAGCTCACTACAAAAACCTTCCAGCGAGTAATCCCCTCCAGCTATCGAGAGGAAGATCTACAAGGAAATTTTATTGCCTCAACTTTGCAGACAGCGGCCCACGTGTTAACGTTCTCACAGTTGCTATCCGACGATCTCCAGCAAATGGAAGTTCCAAATGCCTGTGTCGGGAAATATTACAATGATCAAGAGCATTTTTCACAGCCGTACAATGGTTTTCAAAGGACCAGTCCGAATGACGTGCCATTATTTCTTTTCTGACAATATTTCTTGAACTGAACGATCGTCGATTGAATTGTTTAATACAGGAATTGGCTAATTTATTTCTTGTGTGTAAATAAATTGGTTTTGAATCTATGAAAGACACAGAGGGATGGTCTAAGGATCATCGACACTTAGGGAGCTCGCTGAGACCCGAGAATCATTTCTCCACGTCGCTGTGAAGCGTCATCGACTTCATCTGTTCTGAGGCGAGCATGCGCTGATGACAGGTGAATGCTAGCGAGATATCAATCTAGAGACTCAAGAATTGAAGTAATATCACAGCGCTACCGATTTCACACATAAATTTCTACCGAAAAAGAGAAAGACCAAAGATCTTACTGCTGAAAATCGGTTAGGCAAAAATCTTCAGAACGAATCCTGATTATTAAAAAATATCATGATACGATATTTACCCCAAGGTTGAGGGGAAAAGCTAGGTGTCTGGATGTTTTATCCATAGGAAAATTATATCGTATTCTGTAGCAACGTTTTCCTTAGAGGAACAATGTATTTTCCTCCGTCACGGATTTTGATTTTGATGTTCGGCTGGGCTTATATGTTCTATAATTTCACAGACAGTGATGCACCATACGGTACGATAGCTTGACCAAAAATTATGAAATTTTTCTGTATTAACTTTCTACGTCCGTGTTAAAAAGAAAGTGCCGCATTATTGCACATCACACAATATTTTTACACAGAAAGCGATCTCCAAATAATAAATAACACAGACACAGTATTCACACACAGGAGTAACAACATCAATCGGAATTCAAACAAATACAAAGTTTTCTTGCTCTCAGCTTCTAAGCGTACGATTTTAGGATTAGGTATTAATTAATTTTTGCCATTTTCCAAACTGATCTATAAATAGGAATTCTGCATTATAACGAACACAAAAATCATGCATTAAAACATGCATTGAAATCCTACTTTGAAACTTCCATTTAAATCCCACACTAAAACATGATTGTAACATCCTCGTAAGGGAGAAACTTTCATTGTTTAGCCAAAGGAAACAGGATTTTAATTGAGTATTTACTTTTTAAAAAATGTATTTCCAACACTATACTTTTATCACTATTTTTTCTCCACGAGCAGAATTGTGCATAACATCACACTTTTCGAGTAGCAATTGTGAGGAACACGACAAACGTTGACAAGTACTACGACCTCGCATAAGAGGAATATCAATTTTTAACATCACCCACTTCAATGTTTGCTACTGGCAAGTACGATCAAATTATCTTGAGCTTAGCGCCACGAATGGATATTAATTTGGGATATCCATGTCAAGTAAAAAAATTGCCAGCTCTAATGCCAGCCTTGACGCTACGAACTTTATTTGTTTATCTGAAAGTTATTCGTACAATAAAATCTACTATTTTTCACGTGCAACCATACACGTCGCTATTGTAATTATATTCAGAGGTGGCTAATTTTCATTTCAGTTCTTAACTTCTGGGTATTTTCCCTGCTAAAAACCTGAATGTTATTTTTCTATTTGCAAATGTAAACAGTAAAATTTACAAATTTTTCGCTCCATTAATACGCTTGATGTAACATGATAAAACAATTAAGCGATCGGAAAATTGTTATTCGTTTAACAAAACTCATAATACTTGGGTGCTGATTCTAGTCTCATGCCGAATACGAATATGTTAAATAAGTTATTCATTGTTTTTTCATAATCCTTAAAATGAACATGTCAGGAAAATGCACCCTAATGTATAGATGCTTCTCAAACTGAATGATTATCTGTATTGTGAATTTTCTTAAGAAATTTTGCATCTCATTTCAGCAACGAAAACAATAAAAAAAGTCGAGAAGATCTCCCCTCAGCGACCAAAAAAAAATCTCCATGAACTGAAATTTCTCCGTTCACAAAAGTTTGTCTTTATGATCCAACAGCCTAATTTTACTACCAATGAGAAAAATCCTGTCTCAATTTTTTTTCCCTCGTTTTATCAAAGGTGAAAATAGGTGTCGCGTTCGAAAAAGATGCAAAGCTTCGTGAGAGTCGCTCTTTGTAAAATGCTTCAATGTTTTTCTGAATTTCATTCGTTCATGAGATAAAAAATATAGAATACATTCCCTCAGTCCACAGAAAATAAAGGATGTCTTGCATTTAGTGAGTCGAGAAGTCAATTGAGAATTATTTATACATATACCAAACGTCTCACAGCGTCAGTCTTTCTAAGGTAACGAGTAAGGTTTCGAAGCTCCTCTGATGCTTCATCAGTGATTCAAAAGTTTTCCAAAAATAGTTTAAAATTAGGGAGCCTTAGCAACCAAGCAAGCGTGAACGCTTTGTCCCTGGCAGGCCACAGTGTCATAAATAATTCAGCGTCTGCGACCGCCTCCTACATATAATAACATTCTGCAGAATGGAAGCTGGGCGCAATGATATGCGGTGTATTCTAGGCAGAAGTTTGAATTAAACTTTTGTTCCAAAGTTTATACAAATTGAAACGAGTGTTCAAAAGCCTGCGAGCAGAGCCAGCGACACAAACGCAGGCCATAAAATCCTCGTTCGGCCAAATTTTACCTGCGGCAGTAATGCCAACAATGGTGAATTTAGCAGCCTTCTACAGGCAGCGCCGGGCCGAGCTACGAAATTTCAGTTTGCCTTTATTTTGCAGAGGTAATTACTGATTGAAGTTTCATAAGATATTAGAGTGTGGGGACATAATTAATTCAAACTAGTGGGAGCGTGCTCGCTTGAGTAGTTCTGTAGAACTTCAAGTTTGGGATCTTAGATAGAGCTGCAATGTTGGTGGTAGTTACGCATTTTCGGGTAATTGCGACTTCAATGTAATTGTTGTATTGTGTTAAGATTTGAAAATTATTTTAGACAAAAGTTTATTAATGATCTACTGAAGCACCTACGTTTTTACGTTATACTGCTATGAAACTCATTACCCAGAATTTTTAATAAAGATATTTCTACCGTAGGCTTGCAGACATTAATCTTGCACAAACTACTGATCAACATGTTACACTGCTGGCTATCTGGAGCCTCACTAATTAAAATGTAGTTACTTCAACTTCTTCCAGGGTTCATTTGCAGGAACAACTATTATTACTTTTCTTTCAAAATCATGATCTTTATGGAATTACTCTCATTTTTGTATTCAGTTTACTAGTTCAAGGATTGCATGGAATGACATCAGGAAACAAAGCTAATAGCGCCAAGCTACGAATGATTTAAGAATAGGAAACAATGATAATTTCATGCCAGAAATGATCGGAGAACATGGAACAATGCACTCGGAGGATCCGTCCTTTACATGTTGATTACAACGAATGATTTCTAAAATGACATTGTTCCGTTCGGAAAAATAACTTCGTAACATCCCACATGAAACAGGGGGATTTAATTAGTGGCATAAATTTTGGCTTTGAAAGTATTGGGTGATAATATGCTCGTGAAAAAATTTCATTTCATCACTGAGTTCTCAGCATAATTTGATATTATTGTTGAGCAAGCACAGCTTCTTCTGTTCAGAAAAATTTAATTCGGTAATGCACGTCAACAGCGCAACCCGTCCAGCAATACACATGCACTCATTAGTTCAATAATCATAGGAGGGCATCTTTAACGACTCATTCAATGGAAATTTTTTTTTCCCATTTTAATTCTACGGTGGATTTTTTCAGAAAGTTGACCATGTATATCTGGCTATCAAGATGGGCTGTCAGGGGCATACATTACGAACGAAATCAGAGCCAATAATGAACTCTACGTGTTGTGAACCTTCAGTTTCATCCCAGTCAGTGAATTATTTTTGCTTATTCACGAACATGCATAATATTTCCTGAAAATTACCAGCATTTGAACTCATGAAAATTTACACCTATCCTTCATACTAAATCGCACCGTGGTTTATTTAAAATCAATCACTTTAAATCAACATTGCATTTTCAAGTTATGACACATCTTTAATAATCGAAGAAAATAATTATCTATTGAGGAAAGTTTCTCAGATGCCAAGTTGTTTATTTTAAAGGTAACTTCTAATCTTCGCACTGCAATAGTTCTGAGTTACCACACCATCCATATATTAGTTATGAGAACCACTATGCTTTGAGCAATGTTGCCTACTGACCTAATGATAGGGGGCTAGAGCACTTCTGTTCAGCATGGAATAGCGCGGTCATGTCTTAAGCATAAAAATGTATTCGTGAACTCTTCTAAATCATTGCATAGAAGAACATTTCCTATGACACTGTGTTACTCAAAAAGTCTCTTGGATGAACTCCGTGCGCCGGAACAACACAGGGCGCATTTGTGTGGTGCGCTATCATACAAGCAACACAACACACATCCTGCAGAAGCCGGTGTGCTTGCTCGGGAAGGCGGAATTCTTTTGTTCTGTGTGATCGATGATGCAGCCAGCTCGCTCCGCATAGCCAAACTGTATAAACAGGAGCCGTTTTCAGATAGCAAATACGATTAGAGGTTTTTTATAACTTTGGAGAGAACTAATGATGTAGGCTTGCATAAGATTGAAAATACAAACAGTTCGGAGCAAATTGCTTGCATATCATAAAACTCATTGTGTTGTAAAGCAGATACTTCCAATTTGTACGTCTGAATTCAGATGGGAAAAATTTCCGGTCACGCGTTACAGGAATTATTGCAGGACGAAAAAACAAATTTCATCTGTCAATTTTTAATAATTTTTTTACAAAATCTTCCAAGGCGTAAACAATGAAGCCTATGATTGTGATGAGCTGCTTACAAATGCAAAGGTTTTGAATTTCAGTTTGCGAAACACAGTGAAAAGTGTAGTGAAAATCACCATTTTAAGGTATAGCTTAAATTTTCTGTCTCAGCTGCTTCAATAAACTTGTTGCACCACACCAGTGGACCGTATGGCATTCTGTCCCAGTATGGGTTCATGGCACAAAAATCTCTATGGAACTTTAACTACGTTGTATTTCTGCATTGTTTTGGTACCTATTCAAGACGCATCAATGTATCATAATAGTGCATTTCTTTCAGATGAAAGACTCATGGGTTTGAACTTTGTCTGAATATTTAACATAAATTCATTTGCGTGTGCCTCTTCTCATTTTGAGTGTTTAACCACACATTTGATGAAAAGTGCATAAATATATTTTATAAATGAGGAAGTCAAATTCACTTATATTTTTCGTGCACATGTGAGCGAGCCTTTCTATGAAACATTTCGTGTTCATAAGCTCAATACTGCACAGAAGAGGTCCGCAATATAAATCTGGCCCTATCAACATAGAATAAATGAGTTTATTGCCATTTCTCTCGACCATACAGTGGTTCCTAATCCTGAGAAGCCATTCAAAACTTCAAAGTAGATTTGGAAAGAAATTGCTTCTGGAGGTGCCTGATAACGAATGTAAATGAAAAGATGCCCCAGCCAACATGACGCGGGCAATGGTGATAAACATGCCCTGAAAACATTATTGATTGATAGGCATCATTTCTAAACATTTTGAGTCACTAAATAAACTAGACTCAATTTGAACGAAACACTGGTGGAGAAATTAAATCAGTGACGACGTATCGGAAGAATAACTAGATGTACAGGGATGTCAACAAATCTTTTCACTGCAATTGTAAATTTCATTGTTTATGAAATAGTGAACGATTTCTTTGGTTTCACATGCTTAATGATGAATAATAATTATTGTAAGGTCGAAATAACAAATAATAATACTAATTGCAAGCAGATCGGGAGGTAGATTACTTGCTATATTTAACTAGGGATTAGAAATAAGCTTACATGTTTCTTGGTAACCAAAAGACTGATCTTGGTAACACGCATCTAAAGAATGAGAATAATAGAACACGAGAGAGGTGAACGAGAACCCTCGAAGTCTGGTTTTCCAATTAAGCAGTTTTAGGTGTTGTGAATGAAAAGATTCCTTGGAGGCAACTTGTAAAAGCCATTATGGTGCCGCATTTTCACCACGCTTATTTTGATGGACAGCTTTCCATCGCTTCGTTCTTCATCAAAGTTCGGAAATGGTTATTTTGCTTTGTATAGGTAGATGCTATAATGTAGCGAATGATCAGTTTTTCTGGCGGGGATTGGGAAGAAATGGCCGGGTGCTACAGGTTGCGTAAGATAGAATTGAATTCGAAATAATTAAAAGCTTGCCTTATACTCTGGGTCTAATAATGAACAAAATATAAATTGTTTACGCAATTTTACCGAAATTTGATTTTCCGCCGTTCTCTTATTTACTGCGAATCAAATTCTTTGAAGTACACAAAATGGCATCGTGAAATTACATGTGAAACTGGAAAGTTATGATTACGATCCAGTAGTCTACATAAGTCTATTTCGCTGAGTCGAAACCATTTAGTGATGGGATAGATCAATCAATATTGCCATGGTGCTCACTTCCAGCCCCATTCGCTCCCACGGTCTGGGTTTCCCACGCTGTATTTAAATCACATCGTTTGCCTTCACAAGCAACGCATGCAAGCATGCCCCACGTCCTCAACTTCCTATTTTGACAGCTTGTTTTTCTTCCTTCTAGGTTTTTTAATTCATTCAGAAAAGAGTAAATGAAAATTGCACGTGCAAACTACTCACTTTGTAAAATCGTTTGGCGGGGTAAATCATGTAACCGATCATTGCTGCGTGCGTGTATGTGAGATTCAGTCCTTTCATGAATCATGCATTCACTCTTTGATCAGCTCATTTATCCTGGTGCAAATTTCTTCCAATGACAAATCTCCCTGTCTCATACATCCTTTGTTCATTCTCTCACGTTTGCCTAATTAGCACAACTCATTTTTGAAACGTGAATTACAAAACGGTTCAATTAGACTTAGGAAATTCCTGTCTAAAACTTATCCTTTGCACAAAATCGTAAAAGGTGAACCAGAGAACTCTGGTAAAAAAGACAAATACGAATACTTTGAGACAGTTTATAAGAGGTCATGTTACCACAGAACGAGTCAGAAAGCCGACTGTTTCAAAAGAGCCTATGACACACCTATTTGTTTCGAGGTAGCATTGCATGGTGAAAAACTTTATCGTTGAGCTTAGAACGTAACTGTAGTGGCAACAGTGATCACTTTTAATGGGGAAGCCAACGAAGAGCAAGTTTCATTGCAGTAATTTCTGCTGGTTGGGGCCTCAATAAATTCCTTTCGTGGTTCTCGTGAGCAAACGAGTAACGTTCAGTTTAACTAATGAGATCATTTGTGAGCGAAATGTCAAATGGCTTTGTTGCTGTTTGGGAATTTCTTGAAATCATCCCTGGATCGCTATAAAACTGTCCTCAGAGGTAAATTCTCTCTTGGGACAAATGAATTATGTCAGTGCTGAATTTTCGGGTTATTTTGAATATTACGACTAGCACAAACCTAGAACTTCATCATCTGGTGAAAAGTCCGATCCAAATTTTCGAGGACGCTTCATGTTGTAAAGAATATTGCACGAAAAAAGTGTGCTCACTTAGCGTTACTAGGAAATATATTAGTGGTATTTTGAAGAAATTATTATTCCTAAGAGTCAATTGCACAGAAATGACGAAAGAAGAACAAGTTAGAGTTTTCAGTCAGTTGCTAGGTTCGGGTTTCCAAAGCGTTCTAACGCAAGTTCACATTCTGTGAAAAGAGGTAAACTGTAGGACGACAATCCAAAATACAATATTGTATCTAGTTTGTTAGGAGAATTAATTAGACCGTCAGGGTCGATGAATGCACGACAGTTTCCTGGCACGCACAATGGCGGGTGCGACTACTGGCTCAGATTGGGTTTGTCATTGAAGGAATATCCTGAATGTCAGGCAGCGCTTAAGAACGGCGAGTTAAAGGGAATTTGTTTGTATTTCTTGAACTCATTTACAGCGTTACTCTGCAGCGTGGCATGTTGCTTCGTTCTTTCCACAAAATTAATGGAAGGAAAATGGCAAATAGAAGAATTTGAAAGGTTGATTTCAAACAATTCAGTTTCAATATTCGTATCTTATGAAACCTTTCTTAGACTTGTTCAGAATTGAATGGCCCCTAAAAGGACATTATTTCCTAAAATATTCCAAGGGCTCAAAAAGCAACAATTTGCTAATTTAAAAATAAACAAATTTTAAATCATTACATTTCTCCGCGTTCATTGACTTACGACGTGAATCCAGTTTGAACAAAAACTTTGAAGTTATAAGGAACAACGAAAATTTTGGAAGAATATTGTTGTCTCACATCTTCGCCACTGTGTGTTAGCGCGAAGACACGGTGAGGGGCAACGAAAGCCTTGTTCTAGAGGAGCCTGCTTATCTTCGCGCGGTCCAGGAGGCGATCGTCTGTAATCTAGCGGCCCTGAGACAAAAATGCGCAGCGAGGCGTCATTCGTCCAAGTCGCCCGCAGAAATGGCTTCCCTCTCGAATGGCTCGAGCGGAACGCCGGAAGGAAGACACAAACGAGAAGTTGTCTCAAAACACACAAGGATGCATTGGGATTACTGCACAAGGAGTGGGAAAGAATTTGAGGCACAAAAAAATAACAATAATTCTTACACACACAGCTGCAGAAGAATGAACTCATGTCCAGCTTGAAAATTGTGAAATTTTATAAAAAGAGGTTGGAGCCACGGTGAATTCGGTCGAAAAAAAACACGTTTAAAGGGAAAAGAGAAATAATTTTCTTTCTCAGTGGAAGCATTTTTTTAACATTGTAGGTGTGACACGAGTTCAAAATATAAGTCCTATGGAATAAATTCGTAAATAGTAAAAATTTGAACGATTTTCAATGAAAGATTCCCAACCAAATCACCAAAATAAGTTTGAAAGTCACGAATTTTTAAAATTTATAAATACAAATTATTATTCAAGCACAAACGAAGTAAATTACTGTTATCTTTTTTAGAAAGGGAGGACGTCATTTGATTGATTCATCTCTTTTCAGTGGTATCTCAGGTAGGCAATGTATTAGCAGTGTGAATAAGAGCTAATGATGAGTTTCGGTAGCGATCATCCTTTAAGGTTAGGAATAAGTTCACATCGAGATAACATGGGCTGTTTTTCGTTCGTAATTTGTAAGTGTTGCTGTTTACCATAGCGGTCAGTAGCATCAATATGTTTTTTCATTTGTGTGGTTCTCTGAGTAAAGTGGCGCAAGAACAAAAGTGGGCTCGTTATCTTGTAATAAACTGAAACTTTTCCTCAAAAAGTATTAAATTTATGGAATTTGCGAAATAGAATTGAATTTGCGTAGCTTAAGAAGACACCCTCTCCGCTGAGTGGAGGCCGAGCGCGTAAAAAGCAAAAGCGAGTTAGAATTCCTCCACATAAATGTTATCTCCGTAAGTGGGAACAGCAACTGCAACAAAATAAAAAATCGCGAAAACGAAAACTGAAAAAGTGCTAGACAAAAACAAGCGAACGTTAGAGTAAACCAAGCTTGTTGCACTGTATTTGAAAAAACAAAAAGTTAAAACATTCTCTAAAGATTTACCCCATCTAAGTTACCACTAAAGAGACTAAGGTCAACTTTGGAGCGAAACGCAGGATTAGTTCCCGACCTCACCGCGGAAAGATATTGACTTCAACCTTGACGTTGTTTTTCTGGGAATTCCTTGGCATTTCGTGAAGCACATTTTTCTCGAAGCGTATTTTGTTTGCCTGTGCAGACCGCCGCAAAGAGAAAGACGTCGGCAGCAACGAGCGTCCACACAATCCCGCAGCACAAGTCAGCTGAGGCAGGTATGGACGTGAACTGTCTCAGGCACGGAGAGCAGAAGCTGTCTTGCGGTAGCTCTCTTTGGTTCAGTAGAAAATGAACACGGCTCGGTAATTCGGTTTCATGGTGAGTCGGGGGGAGAACCAGGCTTGCGTTAAAATGAGCTTTTTTCTTTGCACGGAACCACTTTACGGATCGTGGTGAAACCACCACTTTGAATAAATGCGCTATTAAAAAAAGGTATCAATAGCAATCCTTTACTTCGAGCACGTAAAATTGAAAACATACCACCAGAGAATAGTTGATTTCACTCACGTTTAATGACGTCAATGTGTGGCAGAGTAATATAATACTTGTAAAATACTTGTTGATGAGTCTCATTATATTGAAAACTTCACCAGGATTGTGTGACTGAGCTGAAAAGTGCTGAATACTTGAAAACTCTTTTTAAAATTATTTTTGTTACATTTTATCTATGGATCAACGCGAGGTAAGAACCTGCCATTTCAGTTTAGCTAAAGTTTTCTTCGTAAAAATTCAGTAAAACTCTTTTTCTTCAGCAGGGACGCTTTTTCTTCGCATTTGACAGTCTAAAATTGTGATCTAATTTTCTCACAGGTACTCCAGAATGGTTTAGCAGAATACACTTTGAGGAAAGCTTTTTATTACAATACGTTCGATAACATTCGTGCAACACAAGCAAGCTGGGGTGCATCTGCAATAGAACTAACACTGAACTGTTTATCGAACAATATTATTACTCTGACACTGTGTACGCACTATATACTTGGTTTTGAACGCTTTACTGCACTAGCTGCTAATCCCAGATTCCCACTGGCGTAATTTATTAAATATGAACTTACGTCACACTTCCTTATTATTTTTTACTAAAGCCTTTTCTTCTTCCCATTGTCTTTGATTCCTACATGCATTTCAACTTTCACGAGCAACTGCTCAAAATATCCAACTGATTTTTTCCATCGCACAATCTTCGGACTAGATCATGACATGTGCAGTGCATCATCTTTCACATGGTATTCTTTCTCCTTGCTCTGTTCATTTTTAAATTGTTACACAATATGTTCTCACTGTCTTCCTCTGTAACGCTAACCCTACCTTTATTGACTCGACTTGATACTTTTGCAAAGTCGTACCAGCATCTGTTTCCAGGAATTTTTCGCTACCTTTGCCCTTTTCAATCTTAACCATATATAGCAACACGAACACCTTCACTCGTCATTCATTTGGAATTTTTACCAACACGATTTATTACGATTCCTAATCATGTATTTTTATTGCTTTTCTAAATCATTCTCTCATCTATTCAGTACTCTCACAAATTCATACTCTCAGTATCGAATTCTATTTTCTTCCACTCATTCTTCCCTCCCTCTAAGGTATTTCCGTAAATTCTCTTTTCCTTTGGGTTTCACTCATAAAGACTTTATCAAACTAACGCCAAGGAAAGAACAGTTTTAGCTGTTTTCTTCGTGAAACTGAGAAAGATCCGGAGTTGAAAAAGACATGCAAATCTCGTGCACGTTAGTAGTGTATTTTTTGAAACAGCTCAAACTGTTCTTTTAAAGAATTCTGTACTTCTATTAATCCCAGTAAAGTTGTCTGTCAGCTGCACGTGCAACAACGAAACACAAATTGAAATTGTTTTTCAGCTTACCTTCGCGCACAAAATGATCAGATATCATCTCCATAGTTTTTCACAGAGGCACTCCTGAAATTTAAAACTCAGTTTCAAGGACATCATCATTGTACAAATTTCCATTTAGTCAGTTTTTTCTAATATTTTCGTTTACACTTTTCCTTTTTGATCATCGCTTCGTATGTATCTTCCTAAAAATATATTCAAGCGGAATTAACAATTTCAAAACTTATTTTTTCACTCTGTACGTTCCCAACATATAATCTCTCGTTTTACCTTTAAGATTTCAACGACTTTATCCCTTTTTCGTGTACGAAATATTGAAGCACAACTACCTCTGCATTCACTCTAAAATTTTTCACTCCATCAACTTACTTACTAAAATATCTTCTTTTTGTTCTTCTCAACCATCTCACACGCCCCAGACACCACATGCTACTCCCACATGCAACTCAGAAAAGTCCACTTACAGACACACGTAGCCTTTTGACGTTCCATCACTTCCTTCACTCCATAGTGCCTTTTAAGATTTGTAATGAATGCTATAGTACCATTGTTGAGAGTTGCAGTTTTACTGTAGTTATTCAAGGCCTACGTCATTTTATTCGTAGACGAAGAAGCAAAAAATCTAACGCTGTAACTCTCTCACCACAAATTCGATTCGAATAAGCTGCTCACACATTTCAAATTAAGCTGCAATACGAGTTTTAATGAAATTTTTGTCGAACTCTCCATGTCAGCGATCATACCCATACTTCTCTAAAATTCATAATCCACTACACAGAGAACAGATTTTGACTCGCAGGCAGTGACACATAGACACGACAAGTTTGAACGTACTTCATAAAACTACAGACTTGAATGCAGGTGGTAATTTCACTATCAAAATTTGAATTATCTACTACTCACAGAAGCGTCAATCAGATGAAAATATTCTACGTCACTGCTTTCTTCTGCCGAAGCCCCACCTAAATGCAAGACACTTCCATTCAAATAAAGTACAAATCTGTCCTTCCGTTAACACACACCCATATCCCTCAACCGTTAGGAGCGACGACTTTATCCAGTGAGTTAGGCTGCTTTGCATCCTTCCCCAAAGCCACCCTCGCCGCGCGCACAAACAATGCTAGGACTGGAAAAGGAGGCTGCGCATCGTCGGCATTGCCGAGCCATCATTTCTCTCGCTCCATGAGTCTTCCTGATTCGGCGAGGCGAGGCTGCGCAGGTGACCGCGGGGAGCCGTTAGTGTTCCATCGACGCCTCCTCGCTCGACACATTTGTCGCCGCCTTCGAAAAATGGTCTTTGAGCCTCATGGATTGGATGCTACAGAGAGCTAGAATTATTGCCACAGCAGATTTTCGGACGACTGACTTACCTTTTCCTCACCAGCAGCAATTCGGAACTGGGACAAAGATGATTACCACCGAACAAAAATTCTAGCACTCAATTTTTCGCTGTATTGTGAAAACGTCAGTGAAATTTTGTTAAAACGAAGTTGAGGAATAGTTAGCCGATATTAGCTTTCTCCTATGCTACCTGAGATGCTTTTTGATAAATTCACCAATTATATACAATACACTAGCATCAGATGTCGAGCATCATGAGTATCAAAGCATTTAAGACTTTAAAAAATTTCCTTAGAAATATTTAAAGGCAAATGTACCATCGTATCAAAAATAATGAGGGACGTTTCTTCCAACATTCGTACGCATAGTTCAACACCGTAAATTCCAGTTTGACATCATTCCAGAAACACAAGGGATTGTTGAACTACATGCGTCCTTATCTCCATACTCTCAAATCATGCCCACTCCTGAATGTCACGTGGGCACTTACCACATTTTGAAATAAGAGCTCTCTTCAGACTTAACAGTAATCGTACTTCATAATTATTTTGCAGCAACAAGCAGTAAGTGGAGCAATAAATTCAGAGCCGTAAAAATTATGCCGGATGAAGTCGACAACAATAATGGCGTTATGCAGGCCGGCTGATAAGCGCCTTACGCCATCACGCACTGACCGTTCATTGCAGTGCTCGTAAAGCAAAGCAATCAAATTCACGTCAGAACTCAGCAGTTTCGTCTTAACGACTTTGCAAGTCGAGAAGAGTCGGTTCCAGAGGACGAGGAAACTGTTGTTAACAAAAAAAGGAAACTCACCTTTTTCACACGTTCTCTTGATATTTGGCTGATATTTCAATCAGAAGTCCTCGATGCTCGAATGTCTAGTTAAGGTGAGGTCCAAACTGAAATATTGCTTTGGTTGATTTTTGCTAGTTCACAGATGTTTACCTCAAAAGGTAATTTTACACCGTGACTAGGTTGTAATTCTTCGTTATGAACGATACAACACACCGAACACAAGTTTTTATATTTGCAAGCACATCCACACCTTAAAAGCTGCTAGATGATGGAAAATTTATGATTAACTAAAATCGATAAAGTGTGCGATGAACTTGACACAAGAGATTTTTCTGCTTGTAATTTACATAAGCCGAGAAACCAAAAGTGGGGAACGCTTGTACCTAATAATTTTCGAATATTGATTGCATAGTGTTACTATGCATGGGTCAAGGGTGCAGTGGTTATATTTCAATAATTCACTGCAAAGGAAATTTATTGCAAAGCAAGTCGACTTTGAACAAGTTTCACTAATCACGAATGTGGAAATCACAAACGTTGCCAGTGACGAGTTTTTTTGGGACTGAATTTTAAATATTTTCTTTCACTATTGTGGAAGGTTTCATAAATATTTTCTAATTAAGATATGAAGAACTTCTGTACGCACTGTCTTTTGTTCACTGCACGGTATACTGAAATTCATCAGTTACTTGCAGCGAAGGCTTGCATTCGCATCAAAAATACACTGTCCTGCTAACCACAGTGTGGAAGCTGTTGCGATATCTTCAACTGACAAGAAATTCAGTATCTGCCCTTGTGTCCGATAGCCCTAATAAAAGAGCGATTACTCTGAAAACTATACCATCGACGTTAAAATTTTCTAAGTCACACCATTGATGAAGCACTATAAGCTGCTTCCATGCTCATACACCATCGATGAAACAAACACTGTTCGTTATTTGGGTATCAAAACAACTAAACTTGCAGAGGGCCAGCAGGAGAGGCGGGCGGATTCCGTAGACTTACGACGCGACCGTCCGTAACCGCGGCTAAGGAGGTACTGCGCGGGGTGTTGATGTGGCCAAGACCAATGGCAGGGTCGGAGAGAGAGGGAAAGCGAGAGGGAGAACGCATTGCAAGAGGGCGCATTCGGTAAGGGTCGGAGAGAACTCGACCGGACTCCAGAATAAAACAGGATAAGAAAGTAGAACTCATGAATAAATATACAACGGTGATGCACTAGACAGAAGAACGTCCAGGTTCAGAAGCCTGCCTTCCAATGTGAAAGGAAAAGCACAACAAGAGAAGGTGTGATAACGAGAAATTATCCACCCAGTAAAGGGTCCTGTGCGAGAGGACACGACGTAAAGAGTAGTGCAAGAAGGAGCATAATGTGAGCGACTCTTCACTTAAGAAAAGCAGAGAGTATTTATGCACCCTGACGCATGAGTGTAACGGGATGATTTTCATACGTCTGGAAAGTAACAATAACAATTTTAAGCGCTGGAAGATTTTTTAACATTGTCAAGCCTCGAACCCAAGGGAAGAGAAGTCTGAACTGATTCTGATACAAAAAAAAAGTGGAGTACAATGTACGTATTTAATGGGGGAGAAACAATCTCGTTTGTAATAGTATAATAATTCAAATACACGCATCACGTAGGACAAGATTGCAAGGATAATTCTCATACAACACGAAACACGAATAAATATTAAAATTAGTGGATGTAAACATTGTCATACAAAGGAAGAGATGAAGATAAGGAAAGTATTAACCACGATGTTAGGTTGAAACGTGAATTTTCAGGACTTGTGTAGCAGGGTCAGACAAGGTAGGCGGCATGAACTATGATTAATTCTGTAGCTGTATTTAACTCGAACCGTCACTTGAGGTGTCATTTCAGGTGAAACAGTTGAGAGGAATTAAAAAAAATTATGGACTGACAATTTGTGCTATTTAATCCTGGTATATTTAAGGCGTGGTGGTTGGACATTACATCGATACGGGGACAACTAATGATGACAGCACACACAAGCGCGGTCGAGTCATAAGAGACCAAAGGCACAATGAAATCCTTACCTTTATATAGTGAAGAAAGTTTTTTATCCAGTTCATAACGATTTCAATTTTCAATTTTAATTTTCAATTTTCACTTGTATTCGAGTGAAAATTGAACACAAATCAGTTTCAAATCAGTTCAAGCAGACAATATGAATTTATTTGGCTTGTATTAAATTATTTTATTAAATTTTACGTGGCATGTTACTGGTTGTTGAACACAGTTTTCAAATTTTTACCTGATCCTTGAAGCTCGCATGAATCAAGGTTATGTTCGCATTCTGCATGCCCTCTTCTAAAAATTTAGCACTAAGTAAAATAGAGTTTGATTCACTTAAGAGTGGGAATAAGTTTTCATTCAACATTTAGGCACGTCCAATTAAAGTTTTTCGATCAAAATTTCAAACCAAAGATCAAAGCTCTCTTAACAAGAAGCCATTACAAGTCAATGAATAAACGCGCTTCTCTCAGTAAGTTTTCAATTAGAATCGTTTCAACGAGGATAAAACGAAAAAAATCACGCAAATAAATTTGAAAAAAAAAAATTTCGTTTGAAGGCCAGAGGAAAACGTTTTATTCCGTTACTGTAACAACTTTGGCAACATACGAAACAATTTTCAGAAGAAAATCAGCGCAGAACATTGTTAGCAGAGAGAAAATTGCGCATGAAAACGAGTCATCGACTCTGCACAAAGTTGCTGACCATCCATGATTGTAGCAAGATACCACTCCGAGTTGCACTTAACATATGTGAGTTTCAGTTTCCTTCTTTTCACGAGAACTTCTCAAGACCAATGTCTTCACTTGTATTTAAAAAACAAAATCATCCTTTGAGCTGGCTGAACGGATAATCCACTTGAAGGCATTGTGGTGTGCGTGTCAAGACAAAACTGTGTTAGGAATAAAGACATGGAGAGGATGTCAAAAGTTACGAACCGTGAATCCTCAGTCCTCATGGTAACGTTTAAACAACAATTTTGGGGTTCATTTGAAAGAAAAACTTAATTTCAACGAATTTTTGTTCTGTTCGACTTCAGTCAATATTATGAAAATTATTTGGGGAAGATTGAAAAATGAATAGAAAAAGAACGGCAAACATCGAGAGTGACGAGACATAAAAATCATGTCCGATAAATTAATATAAAAAAGGTATTCAAAGGATGCATTAAAAACTGAACAGAATGAAATCGCATACGTTTTAGTGTCTCCATTCGTTTACGTCTCCGTAATTTTTTAATTGCATGTTTACTTTTTCTAATTTAGTGCAACTCCTGTACTTGGTCTTAGAGTTACGTTTTGAGCATTTCGTTGCCAAGGCTTACATAAGAAGGGTAACCGAGGTTTAGGAACCCTCGTTGGTGGCGGTTGTTCTCTCACATCACTCATGGCGTTAAGGAGGGGAAGCAAGGAGCGTCATCGGAGCTGCCTCAGAGGCCGACAGTAGCTCACGCACATTCCGCACTTCTCACTGCCCTTGTAGTGTTTGCGAGCTATAGAGTTATGGAACGTTGACTCAAGCATCTCTGAGATGGCGTATCAGTAGGCATGACAAAAAGAAGTTAAGTTCGTACATAAAATGTTTTTGAATTTTATGAAATTTCAAACGTTTTAATTCAATGGAAAAAATATCAAACGTACAGCCAATAAAGGAGTGACTAAGACCGTAATTTGATCTGATCTGAGAGAAAGACTCAAGTACACAAACAGAAGCTACACACTGTAACATATGCGCACTTTATCGTAATGACAATCATTTTTGATTCCTACCCATAGAAGTAAACGGAAGCATGGACAACCAGAAGCTGGAAGGAAATTTAGTTTATTGCTAGTGTAGTTTAATCATCATTTACAGCATGTTTCTGATGTAAGAAGCTCCTACCGATTCTGTGTTTTTTACGTTTCTGCTCTTTCTATTGCACTGTGTTAAAAATACGATAGTTGTTAAGGCGCCATTCGACATGCCTTTGGTTAGCTTCATAGAACAGACGACTGAGTGCGTGTATACTTTGAGAAACACGTAGCCTTGGGAACGCTGCAGCTCGTGAAGTTCTGTGAGTTTTCCCAAAATTACGAGTAGATAGTTCCCCTGGCGAATGATCCTATTCAATTTATTCTTATGCACCGCGTAATCTTTCATCTCTTTCAAATTCGATTTAACTTAATTTTCAATGTACGAAATATAATATTTATGCAACACTCATTGATTTGGTTCAGCAAATACGTTTATTCGCGTATTGAACCCAACAGTACCCTATACTGTTGTAAATGAGCTCGCATATGCAATTATAGAATCGGTCATTTTGAAGGCCTATATTTAAAACTGCTGCAGAATACAGGGTTTTCCACAGCAGCAACGGTATGAGGAACTTGCCTCTGATCCAGACGGTACATTTTAGGACTCTGCCTATCTTTAAATTATGCACTATAGCAGCATTAACATGTTTTCGCTGAGAACAGGCTGAAAAACTTAGCTGAATTTGTGATCAAATTGATTAAAAATTAACTCATGATTGGGCTGCTGACGGTCTGAACAAGTTGCCGAGTGCATATAAAATTTGATTACCATGTAAAAAAGACAGGCCATGGATGTATAAATCGTTAAGATGTTGAACCAAGTGAATTCATTTTCCCGGATAGTTTCTTACGTTTAAATTGCTTTGCTCCGGTTCCACTATCGGTCATTTGATGTTGCAAAGACAGATGCTTATACAGATCTTTTTTCTCGCTTTAACGAACATATATCAACATCATGATGACTATAAAGTTAACGACAGTCTGTTTTGTTGTCCCAGTTTTATTACGCTTAGAGGGACGATAAAACCATCCATTGATCTGTTTCTCAAATATGTATTTGATTTGTTGTAGCGTTGCGTACCACTGTCGATAAACAGTTGATTATTCATCAATCTTTTCGATTATACTTTTCTACAATTTTACTACAGTATATTTATCATAAAATAGGATATCTATGACAAAATTCATGTTAGGGCCTCTTGGTATCGCATGTTGTTGATAAAAATAAATAAACCTAAACTAAATAAATAACTTGAATACAATATGACTGGATTTGTATTTCTAAAGGCCATTGAAAAGAATAGCTAATTCGATGTCGTTTTACGTATAGAAGTGTGTCAACAATTGATTTAAGATCTAATAGGATGATGAAATTGCGTTTTTCAACGTGCTCTTCAATCGTTTCAATCGTGAAAAGAAAGCCATATTGCTTATTCTAGCGTACAAAAAGAAAGCAATTGCTTATTCTAATGCATGAAAAGAAAGCTATCGCTCATTTCAGTGTATAAAAAGAAAACTATTGCTCATTCAAGGGTATAAAAATTCTTGGGTTATCGCCCCATTTTCAGGTTTTGAGTTTTTTGAATATTCATTTGCTAAAATGATGAGGTGAAATGAAAGTAATGTAAGGATGAAAATTAAAGCATCATTCACAAGCATAACGTGCTCTGAGTGCAAAGAAAACGTGCTTGAGACTCGCGTGCATGTGCGAGCAGGGATCTGTTTGATCAAAAGTCTTAAAAAAGGAAATGGGTCCATTAACGAGTGAGACGCGAGGAGAAGCTAGCGCACACAAAGCTGGGGTCTTCAGAATGCGGTGATATACAGGTGAATGAAAGATAAGGTGACTGTAGTGCATAAATTATAAAGCTATAGCTGTTCGCAAAAAAGCTTAGAACAGACCTAACGATTTAATAACAAAATGGGAATGCTATTCTGGAATATGTTGAAAATTAGGAACTCCTGGTCAATTTCTAAATTTTTGGCGATTTTTAGGTTTATTGAGAGTATAAATGTTCTGCTATTTATTGAAAGTAGTGTAGGGACGATATCTGAGAGATTCACGAATATATCCCATTCAAGTCTACTTCTATAAGCACTACTCTACACACGTAGTGTTATTATAAAAGAGTGGATCTTAAAAGCGTGAGAACTGAGAAGTTACTTTGTTGTCAATTTTTTCAACAACAAAATACTTCAATTTTTAATTTCAATTTGTAATTTATCTTAATTCTAAGAATCAAGTTCAGGGGTTTTGTTTATAGGTCATTGTGTCCGAATGCCATATTGTATGCAGGCTACACCACTGACGAAATTTTATCCAGAACGACAACTTCTGATGTGTTTTGCGTCGGGGTTCTTTGGAATACATTCTATTAAAATGTTAAGCAAATCTGAGCATCAAATTTTTTTAAGTTCCCTTAGCTTCATGTGAGAAAAATGACCATTTGGAATAACTACACTTTACCCGTTGAAATATCATGACATTGCCCTGTAGTTTCAAAAACTGTACCTGCGTGCTTTCTTTTTCCACAGGGATCAAGATGATTGTTGGCAAAAATGTTCGTCTTACATCAAGAGAATGGTTATCGCAACTCTCCCACGCTCCTATTCCCTTCGTCTTCTACAACGCTTCAAGCCACACTGCAAAAATACCTATGTGCGGGCGTCAACGTAGCGAAAAATGCCGAGGAGGATTTAAATCTCTACTTCACACGAACTGAGTATGCGCCCCACAGTCGCAGCCGGCGTTAGGAAGGTAGAATGGAGGTTAAGCTAGAAGAACATCATGAATGATTACCTTCAACTGACTAACAGCGCTTAATTGCTTGAGCTTCATGATGCACTTATACTCGACTTTCTTCGAAAAATGATTAAAATGGAGCTTAATTCATTGGTAAATTCATTTCTTTTTGCAACCAAAGCATCATTTCTTGTTACATAGGCGCAGAAGTGCATCGTTGTATAGTAAGCCATTAATCTATCAGACGATGACTAAGTTTATTACCTTGAAGCGGTAAAACGATGTAATGTATATAGTATGTAAACCTCTTCAGATCTTATGCTTCATAATTTTGGTTAAGAAAAAACAAAGAAATTCGAAAAAAAAGGATTCAGCACATGATTTTTAGCATCACTGTTATTTTATAAAATTCATGACCATCTGGTTTAAAAATAATAAACGAGTATTACGTTCATTGAATAAAGACCGATGAACTCTACCGGCATGAACAGCTGAGTCATTTCCTTCTTTGCCACCAACAGCTTACTTCTTTATTTTATTATTTCCTTCCGCTGTCTCATTGAATTCACTTCAGCTTGCATCCTTTCAACGTGGACAGTGCGACCACCATTACATCATTATTCACATTCAGCTGCTGCGCACGATCTTCAGCTTAGCCTCTCGTCTCAAAAGAGGAGGATGAGCACGAATTGAGAAAGGCAGATCATAACGCTCAAGAGCTCAATTTGTCAAAAAGAACTCACGAGTACGAAATGAAGTCTGTGCTGTGTGAAAGTGAAGAGCGGCGTTTGAATGAAGGTTCAAGTCAAGAATGAAAAATTGAAAATATTTTATCATATGAATAAACGGTTTTGTTGCCGGATGGAAGTTTATCTGTGAGATTGCTTATGAGACATGAGTTTCTGTGAGGTTTTTCAGCCCCAATATAGTATTGCACAGCTTTGTAACAGTTATTGCACTCGAGCACCATCAGGTCTGGACAACAGCATTATACGAGCTAGTCTCTCAGTGCCTGAACGTCCACCGTTTAGTACTACCAGCATTCAAGAAACTGTACGAAAAGACATCGACATTCCGCGTTATTTACAGTTTTACATATTACAAAATAATTTTTCATTCAATCTCTTTAAATTGCATGGTAATTAATAACTACTTAGTTCATATGTAAATCAAGCTGAGTTTAATATAGCTTCGAAACAAACCCAGCGCTGAACAACGTTAACGGAGATTTTTTAACTGAAAATGAACCAAACTTTTATTGTTGTTGGCTGGGCTGCTAATTTCATAAATATTCTTCATCGTTTCGAAGAACATCATTGTTTTCCAAACTAGTTTACTCACATGTTAAAAAACCAAAAACATTTTTTGGCAAGAATAGCATTAGCAAAAGAGAGAAAGCAGAGCAATTTTTACTTGTTGCGTCACTCAACTTTGCTCGAAAAAACTGTGACCATAATCTGAGTTGAGCTTGCTGATAACACTTTCCAAGTTTCTTCCTAAAAATGATCTTCATTCAAACTCTAGCTTACATAAAACTGAATGTCTATGGAATTGTAACGTGAAATTTAACATAAATCAACTTGGTACAAATGCTTTGTTCTTTTTTCGGAAATCAATGAAATGGATAAAATCTCTTTAAATAAATATATTTTGAACAAGAAATTCATTCCAGGCATTGGTAACGCTTCAGTGAGAAACTATAGAACACCGAATGTACATTTGAAGAGTACAATATATCCAGCAAAGGGGAAAATGAAATAGAACAACACTAAGAATAACGCTACTGGCATTGCTCATCATAGGCAGAAGTAATCCTCTTCCTACGGAAAAGGAAATGGGTCGGTAATCCGCGAAAAAAATAATTATAGACAGCATCATCGGAGCAGCCACGACATAAATGTCCCCTATACAAGTGCTCATCGCTTCTGCTTGACTCAGAGACGTACAGAGGACTTTAAGCTTTTTGCACTGCATTCGTAGAGCAAACGTTTGAAACGAAAAATGTTAATGATCAACATTGGATAAACATCACGAAGAATTACTTGATACTTGACCAGAAAAAATAAAAAAAATTATATGTACGTGCAATTATTGTTGATGTAGTTGAGAAATTACTCAGGGCTGAAGCTACATGTATTTTGAGTCGAAAACAGTACATACCTTACAGCTGGCGTAAATAGTGGAAGAATTCAGGGGGCAGGATGTGCACTACGAATAAGTAGATGAGGACGGCTTTCTGTGAGGAGGCAGTATTTTGCGTTTTTAGTTCGAAGCTATTAGCAAACGATCTCTCTACAAAATAACTTGGGATCCATCGGCAAGACTTATGTGAGTGCATCCAAATCGTCATCAGTACATATAAATACAAAGTTCAATTGAAAATTCATACCAAAAAACTTCACGAAGAGAGTCCATAAGTAGGCATCGAAAGAACGATAAATCAGAACTCTGAACAGATGTTTAAGGGTTTTTTGAGTTGATATCAAAATGCTGTGCTTTCATTCACCTTCGAAAACCGAAAGGCATGGAGACGCGATTTTCAAGAAATTCCTGCTCTCACATTTTGGTCTAAGATTTATGATAAATCTTTAATTTTCAATAGTTTATGAGCGAAAACCGCTTTTCTTTAACATTGTGTACACAGTTCCTTTATATTGGTAGTTAAAACAAAGTTGCCTATACGTTGATCAATTGTTTTTCAACACTGAAACAGCTCCTGAACGAAAGAAAAATCCCTGTTTAGGAAAATGGCGAAGAATACAACTTAACATTTGGGAACACCTCATATCCTTTTACCATCTGGTGTCTAAAATGTTTGATACATCTGCTCTACTGCGCAGGCGCAACACGTGTTTAATTATGATTTATTGTTTTCTTCTTACCATGATTCAATAAGAAAGGTAATGACAAAGAAGTATAGGAAATTTAAATTCGGACTTTTGGAGCAGTGAATATTATCGATTAAATCTTTACCAGGAATGAAAGCCGCTCTAAAAAAGTTGTCGTTATGACACATTCACAGAGAATCATAAAAATTATAAATTAATATCAACAATTCTCTGCTAACTTTGAGAAAAGCAATGTTTTTCATTTGAACAGTTCTATAATATGAAGATGTGAACTCCTCGACCACAATAAGTATCCTAATTCTAGAGGTGTTTTGACTACAGTACTCATATATTCATTACAGTTGATCCCAAAATGAAAGAAAACACTTGTTTTTCGCTCGCTCGCTCACGTACATGGATGACTTCTAAGTTCCGTGTTACAGTCGTATAAATCAGAAAATTTTAGACATGACATGAATGAAAAAGATAAGCTCGAAAAATAGCATTTTGATTACTTTCAGACACACTGTGAAGTTGATATCTGAACGTAACAAATTTCTTCTGAATTTCAAAGACACCAGTCACACAAATGTTTTTTAATTGTTATTTATTTGTCTCCAAATATTTGTTTTACGTTTGCATATGAAAGATTAATCTAGATAAAATTAGAGATGTAAGGAAGCTTTTGCCACAGATTCGCTCATCGCACCCGTACAGTTGTTCAAGCAATGACGGATTAATTAGTCAAATTTTATGTTTACTAACCTAATTATATTATTAACTTTCTAGACAGTTTAGACGTATGAAGACGGACGAATTATTGGTCATTTTTGCAGAGCACGTGCTCACTAATCAGAAATGAGAGATGTTTGAATTAACTAAACTTACCAGCACCTACATGAGGATCGAACGATATCACTCATTCTCTTTGAGAAATTGTAATTTAAGTCTTTCCGATAGCCAAATTAGGAGCATCTGAGTCAGTCGGAAGTCATTAATTTCTGCGATTTCCTTCATCCGGTAATAGCTTTTCCAAGGCGCTAGAAACAAAAGCAGTTCTACCGACAGATTTGTAAATGGCATGTCAAAAAATCACGTTGTCATAAGCAACAAATAAATCTTTCAAATTCTTCAACCGATTATATTGAACACTAGTGTACCTCAACTGTGAAAAATTATGGCATTGTTTTTTAATTCCAGCTTCCGATCATTGGTGAAAACTATTTTCATGAGAGCTGTTTATTGGCTTATTCTTTCTTCGTTGAACTCTTGAATTTTTCTGACATGTTATGAGAAAATATTTGAGTTACAATGATTTTACAAGCATATTGTGCTCGTGAAAATGACGGCTTTCGATGATATTTGATTTAACACCTAAGTCATAAATTAAATTATAAATTTTACAAAACATCATAGCAATCTGATTGCTTTAACAGTTGAATGTGGGTGATGATCGCTTCTGACTCACAGACTTCAACACTCAACACATATTGAAAAATTTTTGTATGATTCCTTCAGACGCTGTCATCGGGATTTATGTACATCCATTCTGATAATGCCGTGATTTGAACAGTTTTTCTGGATCCGCCGGTGATGAAACTCGTAACACAGATACGATCATTAAACCCTTATGGTACATCCAGAAAGATGCAATGCTTAGAGGAAAAAAAAGAATCGGTTATATTCATACACGTCAGCTACTATTATCATGTATTGCGATTCAAATAGAAAAAGAGAAGTTTGCAGTCATTTTGTAGTGTTCAGGTATCCCGTTTACAGAGCGGGAATCTATTGAAGAATACCCCACGCCGACAACCAAAAAGCAGAGAAAGATATTTCATCACAAACTGAGTTTCAGTCGCTTTGTTAAATAATATAATAGTTCAAATTTGAAGTATAAACTTTTTCTAAGCTTCTCAATAAATTACAATGCGGCAGGCACTAATTAGTCGCTTACTGTTGGGCTGTAGTTTTCTGAACTTAATTTTTGTCTAGTTTTTTAATGTCGACTTTTCAGAGCGCACTCTCGAATCGAAAAAAAAATGATTTCTCTGTTGAAAAATATCTACAAGCTTTTCATCACATTATTTATGGAGCAAAGTGGTGCTGAAACAAACGGATGCACAGTAAGTCTGGAAAAATTCCTTTTAATCGTTTTCTGTGTATTTTGAGATTTAATATTGTGGCATCCGCCTTTAAAGGAAGACGAGCGTTGTGAAGAACATTGCAATGAACCATGTATAAAGGGCAAGCGTTGCAGACATCGTTGTGAAGAGCCCTGAATGTAAGACTGTTTGTTGCATTGAAATAAACGATACTCAAGAAACATGATGGTAAACCAGCTACGAATCCTCATTGTGCACGTTTAGGTGCACGTTTTCCAATCAAAATATTTTCAGTTGGAATGTTACAAAGAATGTGGATTATTAAATGAAAATAAGCAGTAAATTATTCAGTGCACTAATTCTATTCATATTTAGCTTTCAAAACCAAAAATATCCACAAGTGCTGCTCAACTGTTTTGACTGAGCGAACTGTAAAATACGAAATTTTTCATGGTTTTGTATCTTAGAGCGTCGAAAAGTTAGCGGTGTTTTTCCTGGGTTCGGGCAAAGAAAATTAGTGGAGGCTGCGGTACACCGATGTAACAAAGCATTAAGGAAAATTTTATTCATAATTCTAATTTAAGTTGAAAATTTTTTCGGCAATCTATCACGTGCGCTATTCATTCTTTGATTTATTCGCAAATAATTTCGATGAAACCAATGTGTTTCAAGTTTGCAACACCAAATTTAGAATAATTATAACTGCATTAATTCACTTCGGACTGCTTCTTTCTATGATTATTACAGAGTAGAAGTAAAAACCTAAAGAGAATGACCCACTTATTCATTTGAATCAGTTGTACATTATTTCATGTTAAAAACTTCAAATGTTCATTCATGAGACACTTCTGTACGTAATTACATGCAACTACACACTAGAATTTACTCCACTTACCCTGTAGTGTAATAGAATAACCAACTTAAAGAAATAACTGAGATTGTATTGAACAACAGCAAAATTTTCCACTTGAAGTTGCTCTTCATCGAACTCGAGTGCTTTAGAACAGGTCTTCCATTAACCTTTAAACACAGGGCTTTCATTAATTTTTAAACACAGGGCTTTCATTAACCTTTTACAGTTCAGATCATTACGTGTGAAAATAAACAATGTTTCTCAGTGCTCGGCGGGCTGAATTAGCTTCTTCATATTATCGAGGGATATAGAAATAACTGTCTTCATTTTGTTTTACAGGCAAATGTTCGTGTACATCGGTGTTTTGTTTAATTGGATGTTTAATTGTTCAACTTTACTAGTTTAAATTACAATGGTATTTGGCGTATTTGCTCGACCAGCTATGGAAATCTCGAAGGACATGGAAGACAACACAACACGCACATTTTCTAGTTGGAACAACTTTAGTAATTATAGCTATCAATACTGACTACCAAACACTGGCATTATTCATCGAAAGTTTAACCGCGGGAAGATTCAACGCTTGTTGGCTTGCAGTTCTAATGGGAAGACCAATCAGGGATATAAAAACACTTGTCAAGAAATACTGGAGCTATATTCCCTCAGATTTCACACGGTACTCGTGGATTTCTCAGGGGTTTCCTTCCAATTCTATGTTCCTGGACACAAGTCAGGAGCAAAAGACTGAACAAAGATTTAGACGGTGCATGACGGCATACAAGGGCTTAAATTGGCCGGAGCGCGGTCTCGGGTGTCTTTTATGACATCAAGAGAGGGGATGTGCTCGCAGTAAGGATGGGAATACAATGTGAACGTGGGTCGCAAGAGACAACAATGCGACTGGTGTCTCTTGGGCCAGAACAAATGAATAGCAACATTTCAGAAAATGCGTATCAATCGAGATCGACGCTTAAAGAGCCTCTGCATAATGGTATTACCGCAACAAGTTCTGTGCAACCGAAGACGGATTAAAGAATAATTTACGTATTCTACCGTTAGCTAACTCTATTCATTATATGTACTTGGCATAGTTAAATGACGCTAATTATCATTGATACAACGTTCAACAGAATCTAGATTATTCAACTATATTAATTTTGACGAAGTGTTCAAGAAAACTGTACGCATAATGGTTAATTACACAGAGAATTTTAAGTAACAATCTTATTCAGGTCGAACATTCACTGCAGACAAAAATAAAAAATGTAGCTGTGATACTCTTCAGTTAAATATCTTAGGGTAATTCCTTCGCTTTTTATCTGCATGATTATTATCTGAGGTTAGAACCTGCTCAAAGGAAGACCATCTTCTTACTGAGTGGAAATCGAACATATTGTAACAAAACGAGCTACACGCAGACAGACCTATTCAGGGTGTTTTTGTATCTGCCTGACAAAAGCATTGCCACAGCCTGATGTTTGCACTACTATAGTCTGCTATTAGCCCTACCACAACTTAATATTAGCACAAACACAGTCTGAAATCAGCACTAAATAACGCCAGTTGCTCCAAACGCCAATTTAACATTCAGTAGCTGGAATACACGCCACACAAAACTTAGGTTAAATACTGTCTGGTGCGGTCATACATATACAGGGTGGCGCATAAGTAACGCACCCTTTTAGAAAATTAATAATAAATAAACTCTGGAAGGTATAACGATAGGGTTAATTGCAAACGATAGAGGAACTCTGAAAATTTATTTACATGTCGTATCCTGTCTACAGATACCCAGTGTAGATTACAGATACCCAGTGTATTTCTTAAAAGGGTGCGTTACTTATGCTCCACCCTGTACATACGTTTATATCCTGTTCAACTGTCACGCTGCAATGGAAATTTAAACTTAAAGGCAATAACGCCATTGTTGCCTTCAATTTTGTTACAGTTCAGCAGCTTGATGACAATGGTTAAAAAAAATTATAACATAAACTCATTACGATAGCACGATTGACAGGTAATGAGGTAAGTCGCGAAAACGAACTCGTCTTTTCAAAATAAAAGATTCAAGCAAAAGTTTTAAATAGATTCAGTTAGAGGTTAGAACACTTTCTTTTAGAATAATCACTTTATGTTTTTCCGCTAATCGCTATCGAATTATCAGCAGGTGATATTTTCATCTTCAAAGTAAGAAGCGCAAAGATATATTGTAATATGTAAGCTGAGTTATAACGAAGTAAATCGACTGCGAACAGGATAAGGAATGAAAACAAATTCTACGAATAGAAACTTCGGCCCCTAATCCTTTTCATTTATGGGAAATATTTCCTCTATCCGAGAATTAATTAGCATTAAATCGGCACTCGAAAATACGGCGGGCGCAATGTGCCGTAAAAAAGGATACTTCTTTGCATGTGAGCCTTAAGCCGGCATGTTGCTGGCCTGCATCGCGAATATTGCGCTCGTTGGACAGCACGAGGAAAGGTTTCATGGGTGCGTGGGGCTCGCCTTCCTTGATGTAGTGCATGGGACAGAAGAACGCCGTGCGTCGTGTGGACAGCCATCCGTGGGGGGGTGAAGAGCGAACATCATACAGCTGATAGGCTTTAAAATAAAGTTTTTTACTACCAAACTTTGATAGTGAACTATTTCCATCTACAAAAACATGAACGGCTAGAATAACTCGAAAGAAACACGAGTAGCGCTGCAGAATTGATCAAAATCTATAATTGGCAAAGGATGCCTAACGAAAAGCTGAACTGAAACAATGAATTTCAGCTTCATTCATTGCATTGTTACTTTCTGATATAAACACGCTTTTGAAATACTTACTTTTGTACCACTATTTGCCCCAAATTTGTTTAAGTCCTTGAAGTTTTACAACTTTATGAAGGTTTCAAACATCCCTTATGTAAATTAAAGTTGTCAACCACTTGCTGCCTCTGGATGGCAGTTGTGTAACATGCTTGAGGTTTTCTCTAATGATCGAATCACGTGCAGGATCCCTGATTAAAAACTAAATTCTTTCAAAAAAATATTTCTCTCAATAATTGTGATGAAGCAAAACTTATTGGTTGTATTTAAATATCTCACTGCGATAGTTTTAGCAATGGTGTTACTGTTGTATGCGTAGGGGTGAAAAAATGAAGTCGTTTAAATTCAACGATCCCAACGACACCATTGTAATAGGTTAGAATTTGGGACTGAGGCTCACGTTTGAACAGGACATATATGATTGCAGCGCGCAATATTCAATTGAATACTTATCATTGATGTTTGTGAACTGCAGCGTATTATTTGATAAGTCTAGCGTACGTTTAGAATACGTGTTTCAAAGTAATTTAAACATCATATGTTAATGTATATAAGGTTGCCAAATCAGTCTCAAGAGATGTCCGTCACTCATCGTGTTTAAATATTTTCATCGAGTTCCATTATTCCTCTACTACATAAATGATTCGTTAAAATTAAAAATCTATCAGATTGGAAGAAATTGAGTCTTTTAATATGTACAATATATTGTCAATAATGGGCGTGAAATCAATACAAAATTTTCTGCAATGGAATATTCGTTGTTGGTGAATTCCTTTGTCTTCGGTCAATACATTTGTATAACTAATCAGCTTGAACAACTTTTATGAATCTCAGAGTGGGGAAAACTTTATTCCAATTGGGATATGTTGACAATTTAATACGACAAATTGAATCGACATTAAACCGAACTACAAAGGTAAAGTTATGAGTAATTGAAAGGAAACTTCCGAGGCTTCCTCCTCTCGACTGTGGAATACTAAAGTAATAAATGACTGATGTGGCTGATGCGACGTGCATGGAAAACCCGTGAAGCAGAGTGCTTGAATAGTTTTAAATTTGTGTGTAATGGTTTTCTTGCAGTAGAAAATCAATGATCAACTGTCCAATATAGTAACAACAAAATAGTTTCAGAAATTAAGAGAATGGTCGGTGGCAGAAAAGTTTATCTTGGTCGAAATAACAGAAACTTTAGTGGCTAAACCCCTGATCAAATAAGTAATATAATATAATAAGCATAATATTACAGCAGGAAAAAATGCTTTGGCGCAAAAATCGTTATCATTTTGCTTAGCTTATTGCACTAAATTTTTTCAAGGATGTCAGCTCAACATGCCTGAGGGCCATCACGTTCATTGCTTGTAGAATTGGCCTCCAAATTGTTGGAGCGAATTCTCAATGCTCGCGAAGCCCAACGTGCTGTGAAATGTGCAGAAGACCAGAGATATTTACGAAGTGTTGCGCCACGCGCGGTCGTTGAAGTCAATCAATTATAGCAGAGAAATTTTCATTCGCATGCCCATTTGTAGCAAATGATGTTGTATTATAAAAGATATATCTCTCTAAGAAGAACCAAAAGAAGTGTTTCATGTATGCTGTTTATTTTGTGCACGAATTGGGGAGAGTCTTCCTTTTGTAGAGGTATAAAGTTGTGTGGTGAATTTAGATCTACAGATTGGAAGATGAATGAGGTGCATCCAATTGCAGGAAAATACTACACAAATAAAAACCACCTGAACAATTGAAACGTGTGCATTTACGTACATTTGGTTTCGTAATCTCTCAAGTAGAATGCAATGTGAGGGCCGATGAAAAATTTTTGAGTGTAGAATTTATGAAAAAATATGACGACAACCTCAATTTTAATCTTCAGACCTCAGTAAAAACAGGAGTGAATGAGAAGATTAGTAAGAAATACACCGTTATTGTATCCGGCTCGGAACCCCTGCCTTTAATTTCACCGAGATTTTCCGTATTATTGCGGTAACTCGCTTCCTCTCACGCAACCTGCTAGAATCACGCCATAGGACCTATACGAGTGTCGCCTTAGTTTATATACTTAAACTCTGTTCCGTTCATCATTAATTGATTCGATCACATTGAATCGCATTTAGGCGTCATTGTATGGGACATGCTAGTTTCGTTTAGGGTATGATACCTAAGCTCTGTATTTTTAACCAATGTATGATCCGATCACCTTCAATTACATTCAGGAATCATGATACGAGACATGCTACTGTAGCGATAGTTATTCTGAATTAAGCCTCGTTGTCCCGTTAACCAATAAATGATATGATCACATCGACCAACTCAATGGCCATTGTTGGTGAATCCCTCTGGACAACTTAAAAGTCATCGAAAAAAGTGGTTTAGTGTTAAATGCATTTAGGGGAGAGGATTCTATCTACCACGAGTTTGTATTGAAGTATACAGCGTGATTTAGGAGAAGCTAGTTCGAAATTTAACAGTTCTTCTTTGCATCTTTTCTATCATCTAATTTTAATTTCAGTTTCAGAAATAAATTGCTAACTCATGACGAATATCACAAAGTCATTTCTATCTCTACTTCATTTATTTTTTTAGCTAATAGCAGGAAACCATTTCTTATTTCTACGCACATCAACTTCAGTAATATAGTTTCTTGCCCACACTCGGGCAATAGCTTCGTGAATCAAGGTTACCAAATGTCTGAAACTTTGAATATATTTTTCAAGACAATGCTATTCCCTCAGCATCCAAATAATACAGTTTTTGAAATAGTGCTACAAAAATTTGACAGTTAACGCAAGGTCATATTAACTGAGGGTATCTCGCACAGTTTATCTAACGAAATAGAACGTGACTTTACAACCTTTGCAGGCTGTGAAATTACAGCCGTGCAAAAATTAAAAGCTTAATCATCTTAGATGTTTTTTGTCAGACGTATTTTTTCTTCAAGGGAAAATCTTTTTCTTCTGGGAAAATACTTCACAAGCGCCAGCTTGTAAATTTCTCGTTGAAGATGTCTGCACTTCCACCATTCATAATTTTTCTAAGCTTAATTTTTGCTTTCATCAATCGTGGTATGCGCTGAGTTTATTCACACTGCATGGTGTGTTTTTCCTTGAAGTAATGGATTTTTTTTCTGCCAGGAAAGCGAAATTTTCTAAAAATTTGTTTTCATTGTGTTTTGCATGAACATTAACTATCGAATGATTTCCTGATACTTAATTCAAACCACCCAATATTATTGCCCCCATAAATTATTAGAGTGTACATATAGAGTTTCACGCTTTAATTTATGGTTAAATTAGGGTTCATACACGCAGGTCACTCAATAGTTCTGAGGTCTCTTGGATCGCTTGAAGCTTCAATTTTAAGCTTGGATCGCTTCATCGCACTGTTCTTTCGGGGCACTTGCTTCTCGTAAGTTTCATTTCAAGATTTTACTGGATAATTTACACGATTTGATTTCAAATCTGTAGAAAAAACTGGGCCATAATAAATTATTTGCGAGGAACTGAAACATAAAAAAAATATTAAGCGTTACAGTTATCAACATCATATTGTGGCCCAAACACAGATTTTCTCTATTTTTTGACGAAACTTGCCCTGGGCTGTCAATAATTGTTCATCGTGCTTCTCACTGTTTATGATACTCATTTTTCTGCTATTTATTGTGTCTAATGAAACCACCAAAAGCTTTCGAAGTTTTATTGGTGGAATTATCTAAATAATTTGACGATGAAAAAATGTGTGTTATTAATTTTCTTTCTAAGACTTTTTACGGCCTCGAGTCTTCCATCGCTCCAGTGAGCAATTAAATTCATCTTTCGAATTCAAGTCGGAACAGCATTGTTTCAGCGCTGCAATACCGATGAATTTTTTTAAGAGTAGAAATGTTTAGTCGTAATTACACGCACAAAACCCAACGTTCATTACTACTTTACAATTACACTCAGGCACTCGTTTGTATCATATTATTTCTGTGATTCGCTTTGTAAAAATATCGCGTCTAATCTAATGTTCTCGCATCGATTCACTTAGGCAGATGAAAAAGTCAACTCGGTTCAGGAGTGTCTTGGATGTGAAGGCGAATGTAATGGACGTCGATAAAAAGGACGGAAGATAAAATGAAATAATACCTGTTTGACTGACTGACGATATGAACGCCAAAATTTATTGCAAATATTTGTCTGCAAAAAATTAGCGAAAGTATGACTCGAATATTTGTCTTTGAAAATGAAGCTTTGCTTCATTATGAAAGAGGTGTTAACTTCCTGTTGACTAATTATATTTAGAAATATTTTTACGTCAGGTGTAGTTTACGATTAAAGTTGTTAACAATTTTTCAGAGAAGAAATAACTTGAAGTTTATTGACTTCCATTTTATAAATTCTACACTCGTTTCCGAAGACGCGTCATTTTTTTAGTAGAAAGTTTTAGAATAATGTCCCTTTCATCTCGGATGTCAAAATAGCGGAATTTTCTTTTTAGAAATTATTGTGAGCTCTTCCTATTGTGGACCCGTCATCTAAGGCTGAAGGCGAATAAAATATAGATTTCAATAGGAAGTGAAACCTTAAGCATCGCGTTCGTCGTAGAAAAAATCTTAATTTAATTCTGGAATTACAGCAGCTACCACAACAAGAAGAAAGCAAAGCCAGACACACGTCTTTCAAACCGTTACGTAATCGATATCAAATTATTAAAATATTTCAGTAGACACTGACACATGCCCTCTATGGTGAGGACTTACAAGAGCGTGTTGCAGAACCTCATGCAACGACTTCAATATTGGAGATCAATGATAACATTGAAAGCGTAGCATCAATTTCAAATGGAACCAGCGTGTACACATTCGTGCCCTTAATGATGCAAATTTCTTATGAGCGACATGACGGTTGAGTTGGAGAGCCGTCTATCTTTTCACGTCAAAAGAATTCATACATGGCAAAAAAAGCAAATTTTGTTTTACCATTTGCAGAAATGTTGTTCCGCAATGCCGTTGGTTTTTATAAAATGATGAGAGTTTTGAAATACATGAGGAATATCTACTGAGACCATACAACACGTGCGTTTTATTGGCGGCCAACATTCAGATTCAATAACACGGACGGAAAAGCAATAGTACACCGTAGCTCAAAATGCATTCCGTTGTTTTTGCTTCAAGCGTTTCAATCAATTGGAAATAAATCAGCGTATTGAGTCACGCTTACGTTTTTAACGAAACGCCTGACTGAGCCTTACAAATGCGATCAAGGCGTGACGGTTCAGGGTCTTGAACCAATGTTTTGTATTCACAAACAAAATTTTTTGAATCTGAAGTAGATATGGTACTGCAAAGTAATAAGCAACGAGATTACTTCGAAAAGGAGAATGTTCGAGAAAGTAAAGACATAATATTATGCGGTCAAGTCAACCTTTGTTGTTATGTATAAGAGTCTATCAGCCTTAAAAGATGAAGATAGAATATTAAATTTCAAACAACAGAACCACAATCGAACACATTTCCTATCATTAGTTATTAAAATTCATCCACCCATCGACCATTAGACACACAGAGAAAGAAGCCTCTAATGGATGCCTGAGCAAAAACTTACTTGCCAGGCAGCGGCTGCCTCCTGAGCTGCAGAACGGAAGGAATCTTTGCGGATTACAAAGACGACATTCTCTCCAGCTCCGTCGATTGAAACTCTGTATTTCTCGCCACTGCCTCACACTGCGCAGTTCACGGCAAAAATGTTCCACATCATGTGCTTCACTTTTTAAACGATATTAGATAACTTTCACTTTAAGTCCGGTCTATTATGGATGTTCAAATTGTGTGGTAAATTAGATTTTTTTCAAAATACCTGAAAAATAAATTTAGCTATCCTTCAGTAGTTATATCGCACTATTTCGTTAGAATTAAAAATTCAAGCGGCCTACTGCGTATTGTTTTCTATTTGATCCGATTCTCGCGAGTGATCGTCAGAAAAATGATTTTCACTGTTCTTCTGTACTATAGTCCTGAATTAACTAAGCGCTTTTTTGTTTTAGGCCTGCAACACAAACAAGTAAATTAATTAACAGCATTCCTACTAAAATCCCGAATAAATAAGGTTAAGTGAATTGTACTCTAAACAAGGACAAATGTTGCATTGTCTATTGCATGAAATGAACTCGCTATAGGGAGCAAGTTGGTGTGTCCCATCTGAGGGTAAGGCACTCGCCCTGACAACCATCAGCTGAACAACACACACTCCCTCACATGCCGGCGACCACTTTCGTACTGAGGGCACTTCGGTCGCTTCCATTTCTAGACTTCATGGGTGACTTGGTGCTGTTTGATATTAATTGAACTTTATTGAGATGGGCAGACAGAGCAGAGGAAAGATAGCACGCATGACTGCAATTGAGGGTCGGGCGCGCCAAATGAAGGGATTTGTATGAGTGCACTGAGGACACGTCAACGAAGGCCGTGTTACTAGATAAGCTACTTGTTGTATAGCGTACGCATATACACATGCCATTATTGATGCTAACTCAGACTGAACTAGCATCTGAGGGCAGGAGACGAGTATGCGAGCGCAGACTGATCATTGTACGCCGACATGGACGTATTTTGGCCTCTGCCTGCTTATTGATGCATCACATTCATTAGTTCACAATACAACCAATTTTAAATTCGATTGAACTTCTTCCTTCGAATAAATGCCATCACATATTTGACACCTTTCATTGCGATTAATTTTTGCACGACACACAGAACGTTTTTTCATGCATTAAAGCATTGATAGACCAAGACGATAAGAAAATGTGTCAAATTTGTGTCCATCTCTAAATATGGTCGACACTAAAGCTCATATGCATTGGTCTTGAAAAACTAATTCTATGTAATTCCCATCTTCCTATTTTCCATTATTTAGTTCACAAGTCTTGTTTATCCACTAAAGAAAACATGTTAAAGACAGAGAACGTTCAATATAGGGCACTGATTTTCAAGTCTTCACTAATTTTTTCATGGATACTTCGTCATTGCAGATCAACACAAGAGTAATTAGCATTCAAAACAGCTTCATCCCAAGCCTGACATTTTCATCCCTAAAATAAGCTGTATACTGAACTAATCTAACTTCGTTACAGAATGATAATTATCAGACCCCGAAATTGAAAATTTCACTCGGAAATTTATTTTCATGGTCCATAACGTCACATTGGAGGGGGAAATAACTTTTATCGTCTATTAAAGGATTTATTTATGAACATTGATTTAAAATTATTAAGTTCAGAAGCACCAGTAAATTGAAAATAGTACCTATGTTTCATCCCCACCGACCCGCACACAGCTCACGTCATCACTCAGGTGGCGTGGACAACGCAGTGATGTAGCAGAGTTACTTCCTGCTCACGAAAAAAAAAGACAGAATGAGGAAGCATCTTTGAGCACAAACAAAACAAGCTGCAGGGAAACCAGGAGTGAGAAGTATTTTAAACACAGATTAATACGAACACACTCTTTTTTATGATATTAGTCACAATTTCTGCATCTCAGAAAAACACATAAACAAATTGACGAATATACAATGAAAGGCTGGTTATCATGTAACGCGATAACTGTTTCCGACATCTGACGTTGCATTGTATGAGAATATGTGAAATTTTATTTGGCATCAGTGAGATGCAGAATTTCAGTTGGTCGTAAAATCATCACATTCTACATTTGACCAGCAAGGCTGCAATATTTTTTATACACTGATAAATAGAATTACCTTCTAAATAATAACTAGCGATGCCCTAAAATTAAAAGATAACAGTCTCGGGCATACAAGTGATTAATTACAACTTTCCAAATTTATGTCTCACTCGAGATCAACTGCCGACATTGTAAATACATTCCCACCGTGAAATGATATTTAACTTTACTGTGTACTGTAGTTCATGTTTGTTCTTTATCTAAAGCTGCTTCATGCATTTGGAGAGCTGCATAAATCTTGATAATTTTTCAGATTTAATTGAATGTTTAACAATTTACATTTTAATTTTGTTTTCCATGATTTCAATACTTCCTAATTTGGTTTTCCGTGCATGTCATCGTCGGAGGGTTCCCAACACTGCTATTCCCTTTCCAGCATCAAAATGTCTAAGCGATCACGAGCGTTAATTTAGTGAGCTGTTCAGGAACTCGTCCCGAATAATTTTGGGGAACCGATATGAAGCTAATGAAGTAAGAGATCGCAGCACCTGATTAATGCGTAAATTAGTTCAAATTTCTGGTCACTTACCAAATGAGAAGTTGCCCAGTTTTTATTTTTAAATGAGTTGACATGACAGATTGAAATTGAGTTTTCATTTGCATCAAATTGACACAAGTGTTCTGTATAAATGGTCACATAATATATACCCGAGGTGAGTTCCGGATTGAATGCACTCTGTTGAGCTTGTAATAATCAAGTTTGAGATTGTGCAAATATGTCTTACAAGTTTACAAGAATTAGTTTGCGGAATAAATAAGGTTTGGTTCGTCCACTTCGAGTTGAATGATTGTGACCTCAATTGTATTTTTCATTTATTGTGGTTTCTCTTGTTTGTTTGGAGTTGAAACATTGGTTCAAATTTTTCATGAAATTTTTAACAGCTTTAAAAGATTTTTGTATTCCTATAGCTGCTACACTTTATTTTCCATTGAATTGAAATTAGTGAGAATGGTTTTAGGATGTGAAAATTCATGCAAAGGAATAAATAACTATGCAATATAAAATTAACTAATTTGATTAACAATTGCTCAAATACAGTAAACATATGAGACTCAAAATATCTTTACATTAGTTAATACATTATTAAGGAATCTAATGAATTTTGAACGAATAATTCCCTGAATGAATACCTAAAAAATTTACAAATGGCCTGATAATTGAAGAAACAGCCAATTTTATCGGAAACATATTAAAGAAACACTAATCTCACTCGTCATGGCTTCAGCATTACGCTCAACTGCGTTTACAGCAGTTCTCAAAACACAGGCAGCAATATTTTCCATGCCTGGACCACTGATTTTGCCAAGCTCTCAATTTCAGAGGTCGATCATTGCTCTTTCTACGATGAAGCTTGATAGTTTTTGTTTTGAGCAGTCTGACTACTGGAGAATGCATTTGTGTTGCTTCCTATTTCAAGGCTACCTTTGTTGTCGTTGCATTCATAATTTTAGCCCCCATGTACAAAAGCTGCAAAATCGTGGATACTCTGGCGAAAACTCAGGCATGGTTGGCCTCATAGATACAGTAACACTTCATTTTCTAAGTCTGAGGGAAGTGTCTGTGGTCTGTGTATTTCTTCTTTCCCATTACAATTCCCAGATAATTAAGCAGTACACTTTCAACCTATTGATAGTAATTTACACTGGGAATTTCTTCGTAAATATGTTGTCATTCAAAAATGATAACTTTGAAAAATGCTAAACATTATCATTCAACTATTGAAAATACATATGACACTAATGTTCAATTGAAATCAGTTCGAATAAGTGTGTCAAATCAGGTGGTATCTACCATAGTCTTGATGTAAACAAACGAGTAAGGATGATGAGTAAAATATTTTTTGATAGAGAAGAACGTTTGAGTCTCCATCATCAGCCAGTACAAAGCCTGAAAATTTAAAATTTCTCAAAAAAATGTATGTAAGAAAGTAAAAGTGAAGAATGCTATGACTCAACAATATTTAGGGGATTTTAATTTTGCTGATTGGTGAGGGACAATTTGGTTCTTTTCTCTTTCATCGCTTTCTTTTTCATCGTTGTGATTTTTGTAGTACTATGTCTCTGCACTTTAGGTTGCAGCTTGGCTGAGAATTTTTCAAGCGTAACAGATTCAATTAAATTATGTGTTGAAAAAATTTAAGCCATTATGATTCAGCATTTGGAGTTGGAAATTAAAATAAACTGGTGTCATTCAAGAAACAGGAAAATAAATTTACGTCAATTACTCACCGACATGAAAACTGTTTACACAATATACCTGATTACAACATGAGTTCAGTTTGATTTAAAATAGCGACTTATAAGAATCATGAGGTTGATAGCATAAAGAATCATGAAGTAGAAGTTATCAAATACATAAAATTTTCCATTGGCGTTGTGAAGAGAACTGCAGCAACAACAAAGCTCTCAGCATTAGCCAATCGCAAAATAGTTCTCATCATTAATTTGACGCATCCCACTGGTAAACCAGGAGGCTCAATCAGGCTATAGTTTTCGGGTGTTACACGCTACAACATACAGACTGCTCTCTGGAAATCGCTCTATTTTATTTCCACCTTTTAACAGTCTAGATGAGCTAGAACATGAACCAAATCTATCTTATTCGCTGAAGTATCTATGACTTTGGCTGCCTAAGTATAGCCTTTGCATAAAGCAGCCAAAATCATAAATAAGACGGTGAAGTTAAACTGGAAGAGGCCATGTAGTGAGGGTTTCACAAATTACTGATTCTAACCAACCTCATCATTAAATTTATGGACAGTATAACGTTTGTTTCGTAATCTAGAGATTAAGCCTTTTTATGAAAACCTAGAAAATAAACTTCTGTACTTCGATTGAGTGTAGGAAAACTCTATACTTTGAGAAGAAAAGAAAGGTAGTGTGTTTTATTAAAAAATTAGCATTTAAAATTAAACATTTTCGTTCGTGGAAATTTTTTTACCTAAAATCGCATTGGTGTAAGTAACAAAGATATAAGTGCACTACACGATTTGATATCTCAAACAGCTTTTAAGGTTGGTAATCATTGATATTTGAGAAAGAGTTTCTTGAAAGATGTCGAAAAGCAGTAGCGTCCCAAAAGGAAAATATAGAATAACAAGAGGCGTATTTGTGCTCATTTCTTCTGATTTACACCTTACAACCAATTCATTGTGTAGCAATAACTGAGACAATATGTGTAGGTAATATTATTGATGGTAGTACATGAATCTATAAAATGAAAGTGGCACTGTCTGTTTTTCAGCTGAAGTTAATCACTGAGGAAGGGACGCGTTTCTTTTGTGTCCCGTATCCAAGCTAAATCTGCCCCTACAGTATACAAACGAAGGATTGCGCGTCCAGCGTGGATACGCTTTGGAGTTTCGTAGCAAGAATTGCTTATTCACCAACTCTGACCGGGACTCTGAATCTGAAATTCCGATGGCCACGTGCTCTTACCAGCGCATGCACCTGCGAGGATGTAATTGGAGATGACTGTTGAGAACCACACCGTCTTGTAATGAATGCTATGACGTGAAAATTTAATGAACTCAACATTTCAAGAAAATGATTTGTAGCTATTTGACTACTGTTGTCACAATTTGGTTATTGTTGGACAAACGGTTGTAAGTTATATTATTCTCAACCTCCATGAAACCATAGCTGCAAATCTTCATTCCATATATTCCACGATTTGGCTGAACAACACATCTGCAACAATTCAGCGAAGATGAAAACAAGTTTGCTTGGGTTATATAAAGAGTTTCTACAACATTTTCGTACAGTTATCTTAGACATATGATTCCAAACAGTTCCGGCAGCGAGTTGAGTCTTCACTTTCGAGTTGGCTTGGATTATATAAACAATTTTTACAACTTTTCTGTACAGTTATCTTAGACTTAGGATACCAAACAGTTCTGGCAGTGAGTTATGTCTTCACTTTCAAGGGCGGCGTTTGCTGGAGGCCAGCCGCGGCAGCGTACGACCGAGGTGCGGCCGCTCCAGGAAGCAATTCAATTAGCCCACCGAAATTTCTGCATCAGTTCCACGCCAAAATTCTGCTCAATTCAATTATAATTACTTCCGTACTTTTCCATCATCACAGGAGACACACATTGTTGTGTTTCCTAAATTGAAAGAGCAATATGATGTTGATTATTACACTGTACATTTTCTAAGTAGATGGCTGTGTTTGAGTGGAGAGTCTTTTAATACTGATGATACCAGCAGTACACAGAATTTACAACATACATGGTGTCCCAAACAAAGGTATTTATCCTGTGACTAACGATCACTCAAATGTTTTTTCAAGTGGAACTTTGTTCACTTCAATAACATTTGATTTTTTTAATTTAATGTGATTTTCTTCTATTTAACTCTCTAGACTTGTATTTACGCGAAAAGCACCGACATCAAAACAAAGTACATAAGCACTGGGGAGTCAAAGAGTGAGTACATTATCTTGGGGCACATTTTAGAGCACTCGCTTCAGAATCATAGAAGAATTTTGACGGGGCGTTGTTGGGTAAAATTTTGCGATAGAACTTCAACAAATATATTGAGATGTTTCATCTTAGGCGAAATTATATTTATTTTTGCATTTTACTTAGTGCCATAATTTGTGTCGCTCGTGCATTTAATAAAAATTTCTAGCTATTCCTAGAACTTCTCCTGAAGCTCAAATCTTAAACTAGTGCACTCTGGTCAGCACACCGCTGCTAATGGATCTTTGGGTGTGATCTATTACAGACTAAGCAATGAATCAGCATGAATGTTAATTTATGATTGATTTATTTTTGCACCAACGAAGAGAAATTATTCATCAGCTTTACCACTGTGACTAGAAATATTACGAGAACAAAAGTCAGAATTATTTTTCATCGTTTTCTTCGCTAGGCGGACTTCAATGCAGTATTAAAAGCTCTAATCAGCGCTAATAAATGATAATAATGTACTCAGAAAAAGATAATTTTAGATGCGACACCTCTTTAAATGGTGAAAATTTATCGGAAGAGAGACCCATTTAAAAATTACGATTGAGACCTGAGATTCTCTTGCCTTCCTGAGAATATCCAAGACAAAGAACTTCACCTTTTTCAAGGTCCATCGAGGAAGACGGATGTGACACACGTACTTCGGTTATCCCAGAATTTTTCTTCATTTAAGCAATGAAACCAGTGTTCATATGCACTAATACACGCCTGTTCGCAAGAACATTTCCTGCAAGTGATGGCATTTCTCAGTTGGCGCAAAGTTCATCCAAGTTCACACATTCGCAACCGTGCTGTCTGGACTGTCTCTGCTCGGCTCCCCTCTCTCAAGACTTGGATGAATTGATGCTGTTCTTAACGATATTCTGCGAGCCCTTAAGAGAAAGGCCGTGGAGAGTCTCTAAACCGATTACGGTAATGGAAAATAATCATGGGATGTTATTAATTAAATTCTAGCCATCCGATTTGAATATGAGAACAGGTGTAGCAGCTTCTCAAACGTTGTAGAGACGTGCAATATGAGAAAGAAATTGAGGCGTACCTTCAGGTAGAAGAAAAATATGAATTTATAAGGTCTGTACGCCATGCATTAATAGATTTCAAGTTGCGTTAATTGAAGCCCTAGTCCTTACTTTACAGAAAAAATTTTACATCGCAAAAAATATTATTTAGACGATATTCAATTTCAGGTTATAAGTTTTTATGCTCAATTTCAAGAATACTGCTCAAAACGGGCTGAATTATGCTGTTACAAATGAGGCTATCTACCGTTATTCTTTGCGTAGTAAGGAATAGAAAACGATTTAGAGAACTGTTTCTAGAATACATGTTCCAAGTTTTCTAATCAATTTGAAAATAATTTTACATAGGTTAGGATGTTCTTTGACATATTCAATGTTTGATCAAAAATCATCCGAGCTTGATATGTTTGTCATTAGGTGAGGCGGGTAAAGCGGTTGTCATCACGCTTGGCAGTTCACTGCAGACGATTTCAGGCGCCACCTGAAGGCAGCGTCTGCTAGGGCTGGGTCCCACTGCCAGGTTTCTCGCGTCATCACGGCCAACACTGCTCAGCTGAAATCTAGGACGTGGTGTATCGTAAAACACTACAATAGCTGAATTAAATCGCTATTTTGATGTGATATGCTCTACTGAGAGCAGTTCAAATAACACTTTGAAATACTTTGTATGTGGATGACAATGTACTGGATTCTATTCTTTACTCAGACATGACGAACGCGGTGGTGGTGTAAGAGCATTCATGTGAAGCAGCCAGCCTCATTACGAAAATCATTCTTAAAAACCAGCTCATTTAGACTCCGCCGAATTTCGCTCATTAAAGCCAAAATACAATGAATGCTTCTCCGTCGGAGCGATTTATAGACCATCCTTTGGAAATATGCAGGCCTTCATTAACGAACTATAACTACCCAATAGTCCGCGAAGACTTCAAGCTAGACGTACGAAAAAGTGAAAACTCCAAAATAATCATAATCTTATTAGCACTCTGTACCTACAACTTCAATTCAAACTCCACAGCCTAACATGTTAACCCCTAGAATATTTTCCAACTCAGCTTCAGAGATAGATATTTAGTAAATTTGCAAGATTTTCAAGAAACATTTTTTACTGGAACTTTGACTTCCATAATTCCTTATAACAAACGAAAGTCTTTAATCAAGGAAATTCAAATTCAATCATGTTTCTTCCCTCACTGCCGATTAAAATCACTAGCTTGCCTACCTTGGAGACTAGGACTCAAACCTCTCTTTTCTATTTGCCTCCGATAAACGCTTCAGATATTTTCTATTTATTAAAGCACTGAAAAAAATTAGGCTGGAAAATTAAATATCACTTGCAGTGCAAAATAAGTAAGACAACTCTAATTTAGCCTATATATCCTGATATTGTAATCAAATCTTTCTCCTGTGGTGATTCTATTTAATCCTTAAAGTTGCGGGAGTAACTCATTTCTTTAAAGTGATGACATAATATGAGTCAGTAACTATAGGCCAATTTGTTTTTCGCAAATTTTTTGCTAGATTTAGAACAATAATTTGCAGTTTTTGTTTGTGCGGAGAGTGATTCATTTCTCTATGACCAGTGATTCGATTTTTAAAATCAACTTAAGCCATTTGAAGTCTTCTAAGACGTTTCTGTTGAAACATCGACGAAGATTTAAAAATTTCCGTTTTTCTTGACTTCAAAAACACCTGATGATCTGATTATAGAGCATTATTGTTATATATACAAGCATAGCATTAGATGTCTTCCACGCAAATGGCTCACATGTTATTTCTTCTACCGCAAACAATTTGCAGTAATTAAGAATTCAAATTCGGTAATTTAGAACTCAGATTCAGACCTGCGAAACAACCTATGAGTTCCGTCGATGATCTGCTTCTGAGCCTCTTCGATTTTTTAACGATACTGTGATCTGAAATTTTTTCAACTCTGTGTGTTTGCAGATGAAAGCACATTATCATCGAGTTTCTCATTCGTGAACTACGTAAACGCTCTCAACTAAATAAAAGGAGAACTAAAAAGTGTTTTGCTACGGCTCGCAGCTATTTAATTATGCCAAAATTAACAAGACTAATTATACACTTTTATCTCACCAAAAAAATCACTTCTGAAGTTTGACTACTCATGATTGTCTCCAAAAAGCTTTAAATTCAACATACTTTATTCAAACGAAAATTCTAACCTACGACAGCAAATTTACTCTTCCGCTGATTTCGTTGGCTAAGTAACGAAAAAAAGAAATAAGCTGGTAGTCTCACATTACTCAAAAGCCAAATGTAGAAATTGTTTCTTATTGTCGGTGCCAAATTTGGAAAATTTCACACCTGTTCGTATTTGCGATGTCCCTATCTATTCAGCATTCAAATGTCTGGTTGAATCCTACTCGCTCTTAAATTACTGAAAAGCGGTGAAAATAACCCAAATAAATGGCATAAAAATCAACAAAAATAAAATAAAATATCGTTTCTAAATTCTGCGAATAACCGTGAATAATGGGCAGGATAAAATCAGTTATAAAGATACCAACATTTGAAAACGGTTTTACAAAGAAAAACATTGACTAAAATATCAACTGTACTTGCAGTCAATTTGGCATTGTCGAATATATCTTTCAAATATGTTTTCACAATTCGACATTTTTAATATAAATATTGTTCTTTAAATTATTCAACATGTTATTCTCTGGAATTCGTCCTTGACCGGATAAGTTTCTTCGTAGCTTCTTCGATCCACGATGGTAATGAAGTCGATAGTTATGTGCCTCCGCTGGTCCTAGGCGAGGGTAGGGAAAGCTGCTGGCTCCAAGCAGTACGTTTTATTGGAATGCAAGACTTGTGGAATGGCGGACTGTTGCTGTTTACATTAACAGAGTGCGAGACAAAATGCGCCTTAGCCGAGACGATGAGCGCTTTTATGTGGCTCATCGGCAAGCGATGTAGGGAGGGCGGCACATACCTCCCCCTCCCCAAAATCATTCGGCTCAAACAAAATCGATTATACAGTGATAATAGCCATTTCAATAACACTCTCGAATACGACAGATTTTTGAAATGAAAAGCAACAATGGTAGCACAGCCCGCAATTATGAAACAAATTTTAAACAACCAATACTTTCGGTTGAGGTGGCTAAATACGACATAAGAGAAGCATAACAGAAAAGGGCAGTGTGAGCCAAATTATATAAATATGCCTTTTTAATCAGAATTAAACATTAAAGTAAAAAACTTTAAGGATTACATGACCTTAACTAGGCAAGTAACGCAAGTAACTCGATAAAGAACTAATTTTAGAATTAATAAGCATTAATATAGACAACATAAATTAGAGCCATTACCTCTCGCTTACGGAAGAAACCGTTTTGTTTATCGCAGAGAAAAGATTTCAGTTTAAAATGAGAATACACTTTTTATATACAATTTTCTCAAATATTTTGCTAATAATTGGTAGTTCAGAGATAGGTCCATAATTATTAATGCAGTTTTTATCACCATTTTAAAAACAGGGATAAATCAAATGAAAAAATACAATGTACCTCGAAACAAGATGCAAAATGCAAATCAACGTATATACAAAGTAAACCAAAGAATATGCCCTCGGCTTGCGCCGTGGGTCGTGGATCGCGTTTGTCTAGGTGCGCGTGCGTCTTGATTCTGTCTTGAATAACGACAGGAAGCAGCTCGCCTTGATGCGCGTGCGTCTTGATTCTGTCTTGAATAACGACAGGAAGCAGCTCGCCTTGATGTGCGTGCGTCTTGATTCTGTCTTGAATAACGACAGGAAGCAGCTCGCCTTGATGCGTGTGCGTCTTGATTCTGTCTTGAATAACGACAGGAAGCAGCTCGCAAGTCCTCGCTCACTCGCTCGTGCACGCCGACCTGAAACTGAGAGTGCAAGGACGGCGGCACAGTTAGATGAAAAGTTTATTCTTGTATCTTACAACAATGAACTTGCTCTTGGTGATTTGATCTTTCAAATCTTTGATAGTCATTCAAATTTTTCATGTAAAATGCGTTCTTGTTGCCTTCGATGCGCTGTGTGTAGCAGAAAGTTCCTCCAGAAAGTGAGTAACTTTTTCTATTCAAGTATACGGTTGCTCTAAAGTTTTCACAGTCATAGCTTTCTTGCTCAAATGACCCAACAATAAGAGATTGATAAATACCGACGTACAAGTACGATATTTTACGTGTGCTTGTATTTCAAAGTTACTTGGAGTCAACGGAATACTTCAACTTATCACTCATGTGAGGTCCCGACAGCGTAATGTCCTTAAACGTAGGTTATCGAAAAACGAACGAAATCTATGAAAATGTGCGTTAAAAATGCAGCAAATAAACTTCTTCACTTACTTCAATTAAATCAAACCCCTTTCAAATACTGATAATGCGTATGAAAACACCTCAAAATGTAAATATAGAAACATCTTTTTTCTTATTCTCAAAATTCTGAGTGATCATTTAATGTGACATTGACGCAACTTATGACATATACCTCCTTCATGTAATCACATTGTGGTATCAGATTTTTAAGAATTTTTTTACTCTTTGAATAAAATTAAGTTCGAGGCACCGTGGACACTTATCGGGCATTTCATATGAAGTGGACAAAAATGCAAACTTGGTACGGTAATTTTTCAAACTATCATTACGAATGCAATGTAGGAAATATCAGTACCTGTGAGCCATAAGTCATCATTAAAACCCTGTTTTATGCAAATTAACAAATTTGAAACAAAAGGAGTTGTTTTCGTTGTTATTACCTGATGTATGAAGGCTTTTCGTTAAGAATATAAAATTTCTGCTAGAGCCATCTATCAGGAACTACCCTGGCCCTGTGGTGAGGACTGAAGTTAGTCACTACCACGTGAATGTTACCTACAACTGAGCGACAGCCTCCAGCTTGTCAGCTCCTCGCAACGCAAGCTTTGTCCTCACAAATACCTCACACGTTTGTGCGGCGTACGCGTGTTCGAGTTTGAGCGAACGCTAAGTATATACTAATTGACTTTAACCCAGTGTATATTTATCGTTCAATTTTTACATTAAATCATGTAAATGACTACGGAAAATATCCTCTGTTCCTCGCAATACTCGTGAAGGACAATAGGAGATAATAACCTTGCATGTGAAAGGTGCACAGCATTTGGGTTGAAAGCAAGACGATGGAATGAAACAAGAACAAGTTGATGGTGTGCGATACAGTATATGTAGAGACGCGTACCCACAGATGGTCTGTATTTGTAGTAAAAGTATTTCATTGTTCGAGGAAATTCGCTCTCCAGGAACATTTTTTTTATGCAAGAATTTCTAAGCAAGAATTAACCAGATCATTAAACGTTCAGTATCTTTCCAAGATATAGGTGGTTTGTCCTCCAGAGTAAGAAATGAGACAATTTATAATAATGATGAATCACACTGAACACTTATTCAGTAATAAAGCATTATTAATAAATCGTTTATTGATGAATGCGGTTTATTAAATGCAGTACGGCATAAAAGTAGACGCATCATGAAACAAGATGCATCCAAACTATGTGATTTAAAATATTTGAAAATAAATCAATTTTTTCCCTCTATGCATCTTATGCATCATCTAGATTCCCCATCTCAAACTTTTTGACAAAAGGCAACCATGTCATTTTTTTCAAACGCATAATAGTTTAATTGGCCGAGCAGTGTTGTGTTTGCTCATGGGGTACTTAGTACACGCTAGGTATCGAAACAGAAATTATTAAGATCGAACGACGATTTCAGCAGTTGCCGTTCATTGTATATCGACTAATTCCCAAACCATTTTATTTTCCTAAATAACTGAGGAAATCGTTATATGGTGGGGAACAACGCCGATTTCACGGTATGTTACAACTCGTGGATTTGTGGGTCATTCCTAACCTTATTGAGTGTATGAATCAGTACATAATCGCGAATTACTTTTGATTGCTTTTTGACATTATGGATTCATGCTTTAGGAGTGTTGCAGAAGATTATCAGAAGTAGAATTAATTTCATTAACACAAAGATTAATATTGAACGCATTATGATTTGTTTCACCCGCTGGGGTTCTGATTGTAAAATGTGATTAGATGGGTTCATAGAAAATAAAAAAAATACATTTCACTGTTGAGAATGAACTTTAAGAGACCTACCTCAAATTATGAATTGAGATATTGAATCAAATGAGAAACAATTCAATTACTATACGTAAAATTGTAAATAAGTCAACTAAGTTGTTAATATATATGCAATAGAAAACTACTCGTATGGTATTTTTCGATATTTCTGGATGGCAGGCACCGAACATATACGTAGAGATTTTTCCTGATAGGCCTCTTTTGATGCAGTCAATGTTATATTCTCTTTTACGAGGTATTTTTCTGTAAAACGAATTTTTTCAGTGAAACGCCATCATGGCTAAAGTAACTCATTTTCCGGAAGGTGGTCTCGCGAGGAAAAATGTCTCATGAGAGGATTATGGAGCGGTTCAATATCTATCATCATAAAATTCAACTCAGAAGCAACGTTGCTAACTAGGCAGTAAAAATTTCTTACGAGCATCCTCGTATATTATTTCGCTTCATAAAACTGGAAAATACATTTTGAAAAAACGGAATAGTAAATCTAGGGCTTGAATTCAACAGATTTTTCTTTGGCTGTAAATAAATGAGGGCTACTCACGACTTATTATCCTATGACTAGCCCAGCACAGATGTTCTGTCTGCGTAGCGAAGTCCCTGAAAAATCTCCTGCAGAATAAAGCATGAAAGATTTTCATTGGAACTCTAGGCGAAGCTTCATGCTTGTTATTCTCTACGAATGTTGCCTTGAAAAACATGTGAATATGTTGCCTTAAATACGTGAATACTGCCCTGAACAAGCGACGGTAACTTCTGCGTATGAAAAAATGAGAAATTTCCAGAAATTCTTCTTCGCCGCAATGAAGCAAAGACACTTATAGTACTGCACTAAAAAGAAGAAAAAATCGTCATCTACAACCACAAGGAAGTGCAAGTACGTCGTCTTTAGATCTATGAGTATCACTTTCGTGATAAGGTAAATTTTATCTTTGTGCATTTTAAGGCGAAAATGATAAGAGTAACGAGCGTAAGGTTCAGCCACTCTGCGTCTCGAAAGTACAAAAACACTCATGAGCGAAGTTCTCAACAAGCTAAAACTACAGCAACAAACGCTACGAATTTTGAAACCATGGCAGAAAGCTGAAGAACGAACCCGGAGCAACGAAGGAAAAATATGGTTTTCCGAGGCACTGGAGAAAACCTGCTAAAAATCTGCAAGAAAGAATTTGATGGCATTCAAGGCACCTGCTCAAAACTGTAGCCGTCAGCCTTTCTCTGAGGGCTAAATAGCTATGAAGCTGTTGTACTTGCTTCTAGACTTTGCAGGCTCCAGCTAACAAGAAAATTATTCTGACCTTCCCGACAGGAGATTTCTTCAATATAGGACCAGAAAAACGTCTTCATTTCCATAATGCCTGGTGTAAAGAAGTCAAAAAGTGTGCAGTTGAGCCCGGCTTAGAGAGTCTGGGTACAGCGTTCCTCCATTACAGTTGTCGCCCCTGACAATGCTGCAGGGGATGGGGACAGGGCGGGAGCGGGCGAGGAAGTAAGGATGGATGGAAGGGGGCCATTTATTCGTGCAAAATAAGGGAAGAAGTCACACTGCTGGCGTAAACATAAGCATAGAAGAAAATTTGATGTTATATGATCCTGTCGTTAATTCTGCATTGATTCTATTTTGATATTAAATCTAAATAAAATTTCACAGTATTTTCATTGTGTGAGAAAATTTGGCAGAAAGAATTAAGTCGAGTCATAAAACGTGAGTGGAACAAATAACCAGAAGACTATAACTTACTGGCTGTCGAGCACCTGAAAAGTGGCCAGTCGGAGGCTGAAGACTCATGCTTTTCTAGCCTCGGCGGGACGTGAGAAGCTAAGTCTCCTCTCACGACGGCTTATTCGGAATTTTTGGCCACCAGATGGATTTATGAATATGTTCTTGCAGGGTGCCTGCTTCCCGCGACGGTATTGGCGGATTTGCATATTTAGGACGTTTTCGACGAGAGTTATGGTAATTCCATGCTTTAAAAGATCACGTGGAACTCAGCGGTAGCCGCTTACGTGGCTGGCACCGGCGGCCACTCACGCAACTGCGCCAGTCTCGCGCCAAATCTTCTGCCTCCCTAAATTCAGTCCCTCCCTAAATTTAGTCCCCAGGTGGCTACGCACTCGGGAGACTCAGTCTTGTTCCAAACCTTGCGCTGTCGAAAATTTAGTTCCTCTCTAAAATTAGTTCACCAGGCCTCGCAAGTAGTCTTGCCAAAACTTGTTCCGCCCTAAAATTAGCTTCACTCTAAATTTAGCCCTCATTGACTCAGGCAACTGCGGGAACCTGGTGCCAAAACGTGTGTTGCCCTTAAAAGTAGATCAACGTAAAGACAGCGGTGGGCCTCGTCAAGTTTTGTTGCGCAAAACTTAGTCTTGAGGCTCGTTTTGCTCAATGCTTACAATGCTAGCTTACACTGACAGCAAAACATATCTGAGCAGGACACAATTCCTGGTGCAGCATCAGCGGCTCACAAGCAGCTCCCCCCAGCTCATTATCATACACAGCAGACTCCGGCACAATATTAGCGGCCACTACCTACAAAGGTGAAAATTTCTACCCCGAGATCGACAAGAATACTTAACGATTTGTTCATTGTGTATCTTGTTATTTTCATTTCATCAAAAAACATCATGTTTATACAACCAAGCGAGTTATTCCAAACCATGCAAGGGACTTTCTGAAAACCCGCGAGTTTGTCAGTTTACAGTCCCCTTAGTTCTTCAAACATGATGTCTTTTTGAGTGGAAAGGCAGGCGCATCTCATCGTTTAATAAACTGTTTTTTACGTTTAAATATTGCAAATTTTCTAGGTTTCGTACACCTCTTTATGAACTATTCTACGCGCACCGTACTGCTCATAAAGAGAAAACCGTCCCGTCGACAATGCAGTCATTCGAACTTTAAATTTCAATGACTCAATATTCCAGACTGAAGTTCGAGGGAAGTTCGTGCGTTGACCAATCATTCTGCATATTTATTTCAAATCATTATGTTACAAGATCTCATTATCAACAATCAGCTCTTTACGAACGAAAATCAAAATTCTTGAAGACACTCAATTCACGTACGCTGCAACACAAGCGGGATTTCAGTTCTCATCGAGCAACATTGTACAATTCAAGAGAGATTGTAGGCCCCTCCAGCCTCTCGCTGGCTAACAAGATCCAGAAGAATGCGACACAGCTGCTTCGCTCGCGCTGCACGTGCTCTGTATATAGCTGCTGCCGGCACCTTGTCGTGAGACAATGCCAGGCTGCTCGCCAGGCTCTGATCGTGTCTGACAAGCTCCAACTTCTGTGATGCAGCACCGGTCGTCCCATGCTATGGATTTACGAGCACAGTCGCTGTACAAAATCGTTGCATTCTCGCTAAATTTTTGATTCAATGAATGCAAGCTGTGAATAAATGGTGAAATAAGTTCACCCCATAACTCTACAGCAATTTTGGGAATGATTTTCCAATTACAATCAGCATCGACTTCAATAGACATTACTGTTATACTACTAGTGTCTTTAAACGTGCACTGAAACCTACCTGAAGCCGTGCACTTCCTTCGTAGACCAAGACGGTGTCTTCAAAAATGGTGATTCTAGTGAAAGATGATGAGGTGGAACTTCGAAAATCATCATTTTTTAGATTATAAGACTGAGTAATAAGTCATTAATTTATATACGAGTATTAAAAAATGCAACGTTGCGTGGAGGGAGAAATACATATTTTTCATCAATAAATCACTATAAATCTACAGATGTACAAATAAAAATCAACTTACGGCAATCCTGTTATTCTAATGAGAAAAATTTAGGTCCATCACATGAATGAACTTCTTACGCGATAGTCATGTTCAACTCTACTCTTAAAACAATATTGAGGAATTTTACCCACACGAAAATGAATAATTTGTGTGCTCCATGCAATTTCTGCAGAATGTGGACTTTTATTTTTTTGAGCAAACTACATTCAAATAATTCGAATCTCGAAAGCGTGGACCATAGTTCGTAAGCGGCATAGTTGACGAGTTATATTTGGAGAAAATCATACTTTGTCTATGCCGCAACGGAAACAAAGAGACGCTGGTAAGTTGGCCGTCACAAAAAAACATATTGATATTTAATTTCACTTCCAGATGCAGAAGCCACTCAGTTATGGCTTGATATTACGTTCGCAATTTCTGAATATTCGAATAATTTGAAAGATTTTAGTCGCATGAATTGTGAGGCAAGTCGCAGCTTACAAGGATGTCTAATTACGAGAAAATATAAGAATGAACTCAGACTGAGGCAGGGAGGGGTAGTGACCAACATCCTAGTGTTATTTTCCCACTCAGTATCAAAACTTTTCCTAAAGTGATTGCAGTGCTTGCTGCAACTTGATTTTTAACAAAGTTTTCTTGGAAGTTAATCATTTAAATGGCTTTGCAAGCCTATTATTTCAAACATCAGCATCGACAAATGTCGTTTATCCCAACAGAATAATTTTCTTACCAACTTTATCATTGAGGAACGATTTGGGGATCTTTTCTACATTCTCACGTTTAAATGTAAAGAAGTAAGTTAGCGCAACAGTTGCGCACAAACACCAAATTATTTCCTGATATGCTTCTCTTTTTTGATGAATGTTTTTCAGTCTTTTCTGCCTTTAAATAGTTCCTAATTATTTATACACATGACAGCCATGTCTTGCGAGTTTAATCTTGCTTTGCACAGTCATTTCACCCCACTCGTGGAATGCTTGAATGTTTATTCACCGAATAAAAATACGAATGATCATTGGCCTCCTACAAATATTCATACGCTATTTTAACCTCCAGGGCTACTTCAAGTCACTGCAATCGAATAAAAAATGCCGCAAAGACCTAGGGAGAAAGGGATTGTGAAATATCTCATTATGAATCCACTTTGTATTGATCGTGAATTTTCAACTAAATCATTTTAATTCCTTCTTAGTCGGACAAGTTGTTTATATCACTCCTGGACTGGCAATTAAACCATAAGCCAATTAAACTCTGAAGTACTCTTTGGAAATGTCTGAATTGGGAATACACTACTAGACCAATTGACTCAGCATTAAAATGACCCTCTTACTCTTGACCTTCAATTTAGAGAGTAAACATGGTTTTCTATACGATTAGATACAGTATGTACACTGTATTGTAAATTTTCAATGCTGCACTCATGAGTACGCCGATTGAACTGCGATCAACGTCGTAACTGACGTTATTTTACGTTATATCAGATGATTCATCAAAAATTATACTGAGTGTTCAATTCCCGTCCGCATGTACAAGGTACACAATAGCGCACAATAGTTTTTTATGATATGCATAGAAGCTATATGCATCTTAGAAACTCCTCCGTAGAGATTCTCAAACCAGGAGCACGTGTAGCGTCCAATTTACTGAGCTACGTCGTGCAACATGCCTGCCAATTTGTGCTCGAGCGCTCTCGTGTTGCCTCTAAAAGGCCTCCCTCGTACACAGGGCAGAGCTGCACCGTAACAAGGGATGTCAATGTCTGGGAATTGGTGCGTGATAATCAGGGTTTTGTTCCCTTTCTCTGCAACAGATGGATCCTTCCATTGAAAATAGCTATAAGGCAATAAAAGCGTTGAAAGAGCAGCAGCAGAGCAGGCCTTCGGATTGATTTGCAAGGTGCGCCCTCAGCGAACTAATGAACTGGAAAGATGTGTTTCGACGCCTTCGCTAGGGTGCGTGCTTCTAGAAGTGCCATTTTAACGCTCTGTCTATGGTCTAGGGATGAAGATTACGCTTATTTTCATGAGTTGAAAATTTTAGTATGGACGTAAAAACTTCGATCGTTTCAGTAAAAATAGCGTTTTATGAATTGAGCGTAATATTTGATGTCATAAATTTGTTTTGATATATTGAAATACAGTTCAAAAATCATGCAAGAGAATGAGTATTGAAATATGCTGTTACTATTAGTAACAAGGGGTAAAATAGTTTATTCTTATATGGGTTATTACTCAAAACAAAATTCCTGTTCAACTATTGTTATCATACTCAAAACTGTGGGTTTAGTATGACGACTGTATGCTTGAATAAACTATTTCCTTTGAAATTAATGTTTGAGTTAAGCGACGAAGTTTTCAATAATCAACAGCTTACCTGACAGAGCTAAGGATGTAAATGAAGCATGAAAACAAGAGAGAAAATATAGTAATGGATTCCCAGGTATCAGACAATTACCAGGAACTACTTCCTGATGGAAAAATTATTGTCTTTACTTTTTTCTACTCATACATTGTGTTGCAGTGAGAGTTTATTTGTGAAGCCGTGAAATGATATTTTCTTGCAGCAACACTTAAAATCTTACACGGATCATTTAGTTTCTTTCTAGACAGTGTTTCAATAAAAAATGCTGAATCATTTAGTTATTTACAAAGTTATATGTAAAGAAAAGAAAGAAAGAAAAGAATGAAAAACAGTTTATTTCCAATAATGTTGATACATGAAATGTATTACATTTGTTTTTATAATATCTTAACATTAAGAATCCATAGTTGATACTCACACATGGGCATCGTAATACCCATGTCAATTCTCGAAACAAATGATTGAAAAAAACACGAAATAATGCGTTCCCTTCGTTGCGTAATCTGGTTTTGACAGTGCATATAAATACAAGTAACTAAGAAAAAATAATCCTATAGTGACGCATTGTTGAAAACACACTCGTTAGTACGCACTTAAATTGAAATATGAGCACACGAACATAGGAACTAGCGATATGAGAGATTAATGTTCAGAGCAAAATGGGCAGATTTGAATTATTTTGCGTGTGAGACTATGATGTCGACATTCTGGACAATTATTTATTCAAACGTATCAACTAGCATGCCAAATAACGAGCTCGGAGAAAATCAAAGATGGGACGTCAGCAATTTTGAGTTACTGCCTCCATAATTGAACTTATGAGTTCAGATGCCATTGAAACAAGTACATATCAGGTATAGATGTTCGCAGGACTCAGTAATTCTTTGTGAAAATTTGGCAAGGGATACACGGAAATGTGATATGCCATTCAGCCATATTATAAAAGTACTGCCATATCTTGTTGGACCTTCATCTGTTTAGAGGAAAAGCATTTGTAAACAGTTTCTAAAATCCTGAAAACCACGTCCGTGGTTCAATTCTAATTATACATGATCGAGCGCTTTAATTAAAAATATCATAAATTAAATAAGTTGTGTTTTTACCGTGGACTTGAAGCGGAAATTTCACTTCTCGTTTTCTCACAAACAAAAGGAGCTTCACAGACAACAATATTGCCTGTGGAACTATTTTATTTGTTGTGTTCTTCCTTGCTCGTCATATGCGGTTCTCTTCAATCAAAAAAATGTTACCGAAAGAGAATGAACAGTGAATTGCAAAGCACAACCACATTTCGATAAACATTCTCGGTATATCGCGATGCTTCTAGCAGCATCAAGGTGTATCGATGCATTATGAAGTATAAACTGATACCGACTGTCGAGTGAGGAAAATGAATATTGAAGTCTGCAAATGTTCGCAAATGTTATTGTGCTTATGAAAAACAAATTTGTAGAGCTCGAAAAATCGGCTTTCAACATTTCGTGCACTGTTTCCGATGAATAAACTGGCGAAATACACTTCCATACAACCGTAATCAGTCGTACAGCTTTAAACTTACTTTCATGCAGAAGAAAATGCTTGATTTTGAGAGTTTGATCACATGTGGGCTCACGCCGTTCTGGGGCTGTCGCTTTGTCAATCGCAGTCGTCGTACAGAGTTTGGAATGGGTGCCGGCTCGACCAGGGGTGACCTTCTCCGCATCCTCGGGTATACACTTGAAAAACCAATGTTAAAAATGATATTCATCAACTTGGTTAGAAGAAAGCATTGATTTTGACAGCGCTATTGACCAGCAAATTTCTGACAAAAAGTCAACGTATTTAACACGCGAGTTATGTCTATGTGTTGGTATTATTAACGTGATCAATTTATTATCCGAATCGTTAGGTTGATTATTGTACGGAACTCAGTTGTACACTACGCATCTAAGTTATTTAATTTCACACATTCTGACTAGTGATCTTTACACTGTAATTAGTACAGCAAATAACGAAACCTAATTTTTAGAGGCGGAATATATGAATCTCGGCCTTTTGTTTAAGGATTCTATAGATTGGTTTCTAAATCGTTCTGAGAGGGTGAATAAACTTTGTTGCATAGAAATCGATGAAACATGTTAAAAATTACAAGATAGGATTTTTTAATATAATTTTAAAGTGACAGATAGAAGCGCTCCATATATATATATATATATATATATATATATAAGCTGTAATATTGGTTTTACTTTTTAATTTTATCCGTTGTTCAGGTGAAGAGTGAACGTAAGTTCTACAGGTGCTCTATAATATTTTCGTACTTATTTTATCTAAAACCCATTTTAGAAATGATAAAGGCCCACAATTTTGAACATGAAAAGGAAGACTTGCGATTACTTTTCTTGTATGAGTTCAAGTTTGGTAGCAATGCTGCTCAAAATACTGCAGACATATGTAAGGAATGGAAGATTGCACAACAAGTGAAAGTACAGTATAAACATGGTTTCAAAAATTTTGTGGTTGAGATGAGTCTCAGAGATGAAGACGGTTGGGGTCGGCCACCCATTCTTCATAATAAAGATTTGAAAGCAATTGTCGAGCAAAACCAGCGACAAAGTCTCAGGGAAATTTCTCAGCGGCTTCGTGTCAGTATTTCAACTGTGCCGGATCATCTGAAGCAATTTGACAAAGTCGAAGAAGCTCGATAAATGAGTCCCGCATGAACAGTCTCAGCAAGCATTAATGAGCACGGCGTTTTGAATTGTGATCCATCCTTTTCTTACGAAACAATAACGTTCCATTTCTTGATCGCATTGTCAATTGTGACGAAAAATGTATTCTTCATGATAATCGGAAGCGATCAAGTCAATGGCTTAAACGTGATGGGGCACCCAAACACCGAAACCGAAATTTCATCCACATAAAATCACGGTGACTGTCTGCCGGTGTGCAATTGGTGTTGTCCCGTACAGTTTTTGGAATGCTAATCAGTGCATCACGGCAGAGGTTCTCTGCAATGAACTTGACGAAATACATACTCGAAGAAAATGTGGCCTGCATTGGTGAATCGGCGAGGTCCAATTCTACTCCATGACAATGCTTACCCTCATGTCTCAGGTATAACTCTTCGGAACCTCACAGAATTGGGAAATGAAACTTTACCACATCCACCTTATTTTCCTGTTTATTCTCCCGCGGGTTGCCATTTTATCAAGCGTTTGGACAATTTTTTAAGCTACAAAACATTCAGATTCAAAGAAGAGGTCGAGTCTGGTTTTATGGCTTTCCTAGTTCTGAGTCATAAGATTTTAATCGACGTGATATAAATGGTCTCCTTGATAGATGGTAGAGATCTTTGGCTTTTCAAAGTTCATACCTTAACTAATTTGAACACCAAATATCACTCTTGGATTAATAAAAGATTTGTCTAAGATCTCCCATTATTTTTCGAACAGCCAAATACATTTATATACATGTACTGGCTCGTAAAATAACGATAGCTCAATACAATTTAACACCTTTTTTGGAGGCAGAAATGAAAAGTTTTCCAGATCAGAGAAACAGCTTTTCAACTCACGATAAAACAGTACAAAGATACTATTTCAGTTTGAAGTAAATCACAGCCCACTCAACTGAATGAATAGCGAGTAGTTTAAATTTTATACTGTGAACTTGAGACACATCTCCCATGAAAAAGTATGCACCAAAATATGTATTATGACATCTTATACCAGAACAAGTTTCTTAACTAGAAAAACTGAAACATAGACTAACTTTTAACAGGTTTTTTTTTTAAATATTATGCTCATCGCATCATTCGTTTGAACGTTAATTTATCTTGTATAAAAAGATGAGCTGCATGCAGGAGACCTTGCAACACTCTGTGAACAGTTTTTTGAGTATAAAATACCGGTCTTGTAGGACAAAATAATAAAAAATAACTATGAAAACTTTATATTTACTTGAAGCTTTTTATACCTACCTCAGAACATAATAATCTAGCCCGCATTTTCCATACTTCATCTGATTTTTAGCGAAAAGAACTTGTTTTCACACGTCGTTCGCGCAGTTCGTTGTTTACCAGCTGTTCCACAGCAGAACTCGTTCTACCAGTTGCCAGCAAAGTGTATCTATTATAGCAAAAACCGTGAGAGTATCCTTGTTTTTGAGTGAGGATATCTTCCTTTATCGCCTTGAGAGGATCATTTACTCGGATATCGGTATAATAACTTCAATATGAAATGAGTGCTGAAGAAAATAGACATGCTAATTTTTTATCTATGATGGAACATAATATTTTGTAAGCAAGTTCAAATATGTCATGCCGTAAATATTCATTAATTTCTTTTATTCTTACATCTGTAACACTTACATTGATTTTATAAAACGTAACTGATTGAAGATCACATATATTTTAACTATAATTAAATATTTCAGGAGATGTCGGACAGCTGGAAATTGGAACACCAGCTCGAAGCGAGCAGGAATGAAACGATACTTTTGAAGCCCGTACCTCCATTGTCATTGCTCTTTGTCGTTGATAACTAATGTATTTCTAAGTAATGACTGGCTAAAACCTTCTTAAAAACAGTTACATCACACAGCTTTAAACATTATTTGAGAAAAGTTTCAAGATTGGACAGGATACTGATGAGATTGTGTCCTCTAAAACAAAGATTTTTGAGTCTCTCAAGAACAAACTCAGTTGTAAGAAAATTTATTTTAATCATGATAAACATACATTCACACGAATAACATGGCTCAACAGGCGAGATAATTTTTTAGTTCGGTGTAGGTTTTCGGCATAAGCTCGTATAATGATGATGCTGATACATGGTGTCTAAGGACCGAGTTTGGAAAAATTTAACCCATCTCTTAACAGACCCATCATAAAAAATGAATTAAATTAGCGACCTTGTTGCATTTATTGGAAGGATTTCCTGTTAAGCTCTTTATACTACATATTTAAAAAACGGCATTAAATGACGAACGCTGTTCAAATATGAGTCTTGATTTTATAATTAATCACCTGTTCTTTGCTTTAATTTACATGCCTTCGTTCGGTTAGGTTTATCCTTAGAATGTTTTCTAAGGAATAATACAAACTACTTAGCAGTGAGTGTACTCCGGATGTTTGGGAGAAACTCTACTTACATCTTATCCATCATTCGCATCCCCTAAATACTAACACACAGTTGTTGCTTGGTTGGTAGGTCTTTGTCCGCTCGAAATTAAGGATGTATAATGACCGTCTCTATGATACAAGTTTCGCCAGTGCACAAGTACAAGAATATTTTAATCGTAGGTCCTACTAGGATAGATATATTTGTCACGTACATTATCATGATGGGGAAGCTTGGTATTTTAATGCAAGTTCTAGACAGGGACAGAGCGAGTGAATTGATTGATTACCCTCTGCGCCTGTCACACACTTTTCCCTTGAGCCGATTACCTGCCTTGTATCTACTCTGACATGTCTTTATAGTACGCGGATAATGAATTTTTTTAACTTAAATAATCCAATCCATCCAAAATGAACATAACCTAATCTATTGAAATCTAACTTATTCTATTGTTTTCAAATGTAGCCATGAATTTCGTATTTCCCTTGCGACAGTTGACTCGATGATGACAGCGTAACTATGATTCCGCCTTGTGCTCAAATTATCTCCATTTTTTCCTGTTTAATTAGCGAAGGTTACCTGACAAAGAAAGAACGCCGTTAGCATTATGTAAAACGAGCATCATTATTATTTGCGGACGGTATAATTTAGTCAATGCTGTTCATTTTTTTACCTATTAGATACAGGATGTTAATGACATTCCAACTGAAAACCTGAAAACCTTGCATTTATCGAGAAAACAACGTAATCCAAGCCTAAAGACGACAAGTGACGATAGAAGAAACGGAAGATGTCATTTACAGGATGGCAAGTCGATCACATATCGAGCTTCTATTTTACTAGTGCTAAAGCTAGCAAAACTTTGCCAGGCGTGCAAGATGAAGGCAGCAGACGCGTTACAATTAACAGCCACTCACCTCCTCGCAGCCGCCAGAGCCGACTCCGGCGGCTGCAGCGCGAGCCAGGGCTGAGCGGTGGCTGGAAGCAGCTCCAGCAACCGGTTTAGGGGCAGGCTGGGAGACGGTAAGGCGCGAGCTGCCAGAAAAATATCTGCTTGCCTCCTACTTGGAAGCCACTGGAGTGTCCGGAGTCCCTGAGAGGGACCGCGCGACCAGACGCGAGGACGGAAACAACGATCTTACCTTGGGCCTGGAGACCGTGACCGCTGCGTGAGACCGTGACCACCTGAAAAATTTGTCCCCTTACATGTTCTGAACAGTGGTTATTTGTTCAGAATAAATATGAACCTCCAATTGGATGCACTTAACATCCAGCTATAATGTGGCAGGCACATCCAATTAGAATCATGATTTACAACGTGCTCCGACGTTAGAGAATGGTACAGGTTTTCTAGCCAAGAAGTACATACACTTTGATAATTATCCCTGAAATTAAACTAATGAATGCTTTTACGCATCTCTGCGTCTGAATTCAGATAATATTACACTCAGTTTTAATGAAATATTACGTGAATAGCTTTAAACAGTGTCTAATAGCCGTCAGAAAATACACTTGCTTCAGTTTTGGAAACCACCGAAAAATGTTACTGTTCATATGAGAGAACCGATGCAGTACATTGAGATGTTTTAGAATAAGCGCTTCCACAAGTACCACAATAGCTGTAGACCATTTACTATTGTCAATAATTATGGTATTGTAATAATGGGTCGTTTGGCGCTGGAGAAATAAGGCTTAAAGCTAGAGATTACGACTTGAAGACTTAGGAGATGTGGCTGAGTGCGTGGCAGTGTAGGGACGCTCGAGTAATTCAAGAGAAATGAGTTTAGACAGCAGAAGCGACACGATACACCACGAGCACACTTGAGGCGCACAAGCACAACCCAGCAATTAAGCGAAATGAAATTAGAGGGCGAGTAACAGGAATCAGGGAGCGCAACTCAGATTTATACGGCAATGCGTTGAAAAATTTATCTAGCAGTTCATGTTTTTCACGTATTTCAGATGTTGTGTTTTTTTAAGCAGTTAGCAAGTATCTGCTTCTTAACTGCGGCAAATCTTTATCCCATATACATGTTTAAGGCCAAGAAGCATGACCCCATTTCTTTGTGAACAGATAAAGGAACAAAATATTGAGGAAAAATGACATCGCCGGAACTAAGCTCTTTTCTTAATTTGAGTAGCTCTGCGATTAATTGTTTGCCAATTTAGCAGCTAGTAAAGATGAAATTGGCGATTCATGTATAATTTTATAGAAATTTACGCACCCATATGGAAAGTAGGAAGTGACAAATACTATTCAAAATGTTCTACGGCAATACTTCATTACGTTATGGAGCTCATCAACTTGTGAGCTTGTACTAATTTGTAAAAAAAAATTTAACCTCACACTACCGAACTTGTTTTAAAGCATAATACAATTCAAGGCTCGCCCATTGAACTGTGTGTAAATAAAAGTAATATTTGTTTGAGGGTAAGAGCGGAATTTGAGTTGAAACACCCTTGAGGTCACTGTTTCTGAATGGTTTTGCGTTTCATCTTGAAAATTCACTTCCTTGACGCTACAACGCAATCAAATACCGTGAGAAGCTGATTCGCATTACACAGCGAGACGCAATTTTCCTCGCTCCTTCTATCTCCATACTTCACTGAGGCTCCACCATAATAGCAGAGTGGTGCAAAACACTTTTGTTCCCATTTGTCTTCAATTCAGGTCGTGTGTACAACAGGTTGAAGACGGCCAAAATGAGGGGCTGTAAAAAGCGAGTCCTTGGAAGCATAATGACACACCCTTCACAACTGGCCGCGCGTGAACTATAGGCTCGTCGCTGCTCATCATAAATCTGAGGAAATTATACTCTCCTTCAAACGAGGATGTTCAGGCACTGACTGAACGTGCGAAAGAATCCGGCAAACCGAAATGTGGTGTGGTACGGAAACAATCTTACTTGCCATGTGAGTATGATGATGGTTGTAAAATTGTGAGTCTTTCACGGCAGACCAAGTTAAGATGGAAATTATACGTTCCTTTGTAGTCGAAATACTTCTCAGAAAAGTACTGTCATCAGTTTATACATCTCAGTTTCGAGTTTATTATTTTCTTTTTCTCAGCTTATTACGGGGATAACAATGTGACTGAAATCTTCTTGAGATCTCAATTGTACGGCTTGAGCATCGAATGTATAAAAAATCGAAAATAGGATGGTTGTATCCTGGGTTTCGGAGAAACAACATCCCGCACGCCTAGCAACTGTCGCAATTCCGGTTGATGCCTGCAATTTGTACCGCCACCTGTGGCCTATCACGATGTGGGAGTAATTTGATGGTTTTTTGTTCACTCCATACGGGTCCGTACCGAGTTCTCTAATAAGGCACGGCTCCTTATGGCCGCGCTTGGCCTGACGTCATGAGGTCTCCGCCCACTTCTTTAGTGACCGACCGCACAGAGTGGTCAGCAATCCTCAATATAAAAAAAAATTATAATAATAATAAATAAAATCTGATGTGCTTGTGACTAGACTAAGTTTTCACAAAGGATTGCCCACATCAGAACGCACACTATGTAGACTGAAAAACTTGGCTGGGATGCCTCGTTTACCTGCAGCGCTTCTCTGAACGTTACTACTCTTTAAAACGACGGAGGACATAGTTGTTCGCTCGCGTTTACTCATTGATTTTATTGATTATTTGATTTTGAAAAAAAAAGGCAAAAAAATTTCAAACTTTATCACATATGGACGAGCTAGATTATGCAAACTACTCAGAACGGCCGCGCAATATGTGCAATGCGATTACAGTAAGTGATACTGTTCATTAATATCAATTTCTACGAGCGACTTTGCACCAGTGCACTCAGCTTTCATCCGAACCATTGATTTCTGTCTACATCATTGCTGTTGGGAAGAATACAATCCACGTTTTTCCTACTCACACTTCAGTGAAACTACTTCGGTCCATCATTCTCTTCGAAATTGTCTTCGAGTACAAAAAAAGAGGATAGCTCAATTTCCCACCCAGCAACTAATGCTGTGACTCTCAAGACACACTTTAAAATACCACACTGCTTACATTCTTTGGAATGACGAAATTTAGTTTCCATACATTTCAACCAAACTTAATTAAATTAACTGTGCTGCCAAGGAAAATGAGTTTCGAAATTTAATAAAAAAAATTTGTGAAAAGCAAACTCGGAGGTAGGATAGGAATAGAGTTCATCAAAATGAAAGTCATCATGTTAATCTCTTCATATTCATATTCTGTCTAGCTGAGTTTCCGCGCCGCAACTACATTCAGTATGTATGTTGGAACTGAGTAGCAATATATGTTAGGCGTTGTGATGTGTACACTGATTTCAGGTATACTTTTTAGTTTTCACTGCAAGGTAAAGTCTTTCAACATAAGTAGGATCTGTGTAACACTTCTTGTTATTCACCCAAGAAATAAAGCATTTATAGCGTAAAACATTTCACAAGTGTTGTTTACTCATTTGCATATAATGAACGGTTGACTTTTTCGTCCTTAACTTTTGATGAATATTTCCTGAATTTTTTTTGTTCATTCGAACACGTTGTGGTGTGGCAAACCTGCTTGTAACAAATAATGGTATTTCACATCCCTAATCAACTGTTCCATGTTTGCTTCAGTATGACATCATAAATTGTCTACCGATTGCTCTGAACATTTTTGTGGGATTGGAAAGTTTTTACTGAGAGTACTTATTTGATATTATGGGAAACTTATAGTTCGATGATTCAGTTCTCTGATGATGGAAACTGCATGAATATAAGGTAGAACTAAACATAACTCGAATTAAAGAACAAATTACGAATTACATTCATTTAATCTTAATCCATTTTTATCCTTATATAACCCCTCTCTAGATATTATTGCGTAGTTTGTTGCATATACTAGCTGCTCTTTTGGCCTTTCGCGTAAACCGCATAGCTGAACATTACTTAACGAAAATAAATTTCATTTTTTATTGAACTTGCTGGTGAAAATTAAAATTCAATCGAAATTAATGCTTTTATGACAATGCAGGAATCGAAAAGACATACATTTAAACTGTTGAGCCGAAAACAGCTTCCACGAGCTAGTCATAGATCTTATTTATAGTAATTTTTGAAGTTGATAATTTTAACGCCGTCGAAAATATTAAACGTCGATTTGACAGACGTTCAAGATAATGTCATCGACGTAATCTATAGCGCAGTCAAAGCGAGCAAACAAACTGCTCATGAACATTATATAATAACCACATGTCTGTGTTTTTTGAAAAGCGATTTACCGAGTATCAGGACAAAGCCTGTCGCGTGTTTGTTTGTTTGCTGTGATTGTCTGACCTCACCTCCACCTTGGGCAATGGATTCCTGCATGAACACTTAGTAATAGTTCATCATTCTCTAATAAGGCTTTTCTAATTGCAATAATTCGATGTTGATTTAAACTCGATTGGATGATAACCTAACACAAAGAAAAGCTATCAAAAATTGAAAAATTCAAACTGCATGCCAAAAAGCACGATCATCTTTGAAACAAATCAAAGTAAATAAATTGTCATTTAAAAATATAAATGTGCAGTCGTTGAGTTGTGCTCGGGTTTCCAGTTTACAGGGTATGAGTTGGTTTGGATTGACCAATCAAGGAAGCGAAGAACAAACTGAGTAATTTTGTACAGGGGAATAAGTCAGAACGTGAAAGCTTGTGAGTGTCAGAGCTCAGCAGCTTTAGCTCATCTTTGAATGCAAAGGAATTCAAATCACCGTCACAACCACCCGCGACTCATTGTCGTTTGTTTACAAGGTTATGTGTTTTCGATCGAATTATTGCGCTCATGAGCGCAACATGCAAAGTTCAGAATTCGAACCATTTGGCCTCACATATTTTTATCATGGTCTTGAAAACTGTAATTTTTTCTTATAGCCATTATACATCTTCATCAGCCTTGTTCTGCCCAAAAATCTTTACAGCTCTAAATTAAAATGTGTTGGTAACAATGAAACATGTACAAAATATATTTTTCCAAAATACAGTTTACATTTATAAATACAGTACGCAAGTCTGCCTGGGTTTCGTTGGGGCGGGTGTTACGCTTCGCATCTTCAAGCGGTAGCACAGCTATGGATGACTCGTTACTGGACCAGCCATGGTTGTCAAGTAAATGGGGAAATTTTAGGAAGGTTAGGATACGTAACGATAAGTTAGGTTAGGGTATAGGTTATGGTAGATTGCTCAGGGAATGGGTAGGTTAAGTTTAGTTAGGCTAGATTGGGTAAGACATGGCCAGGTAATGATAAATTAAGATAGGATAGGCTAGGTTTGGTTGAAGGATGGTTGGATAAGTTAGAATAGGCTTGGTTAGGTCAAGTAAGTTTGGATAGGTTAGTACATATTAAATTAGAATAGTTTAGCTTAGGTTAGGTCAGGTTAGGTTAGGTTATGTTAGGATGTTTTTAGGAAATGTTAGGATAGGTTAAGTTAGTGTGTAGGTGATGATAGGTTGGGTGAGAACGTTTGCTTAGGTTACGGTATGTTAGGTTAGATTAGGTTTAGGTATGTTAAAACAGGTTAGGTTAGTTCATGTATGGGTAGGGTAGATTAGGTTAGGTTAGGTTACTATAAGTTTGGTATGGTGAGATACGTTAGTCAGAACTCTAAATCCTTAGGTTACGTTAGGTAGGAGGAATAAGATAGATTGCAATGTGTTAGGATGAATTCGGCTATTAAAGAAAATGGGAACTTTCCATCAGGTCTCGCTAATTTTACTATGTTATTATAGTAAAAATTATTGTTACAGCGACCTCACATACACGAGTGACGGAATCACAGACTTACGGATGAGAGTACCAGAAAATCTGACAGTAAGGTTCACAGAGAAAAGAATTTGTAAAAACTCAGGAAAATTCGTTGGTGCCTGTGGACTCTGACAAACCGTGAAAAACTGTTAAGAAAATGAGTATCTATGTCTAAAAGCTCGACTTTCAAAGCATAACGGTTTTCATATTTTCAAAATAATGTTTTGAATGATGCAAATGTGCATTCGTCGGAATAACTTCCTGTACACTTTGATTTTCGTCAGGAGACAATTTCTTGGCTGACAGTATTCGATGGTCACGGTAGAAGTTGACTGAAATTTAACATTTTCAGCTCATCTTATTTGGCGAAGCATCAATAACGAATAGTCCCGCCTGTAAGAAACAATAATCTGAGAAACCGTGGGGATTTTAATATTTTTAATTCGTATGGTCTTTGAACGCGAGGTAAAACTTATTATGAAGTGTGCTGAATCTACTTAATATCCGTTTTCGTTCAAAATTCATGACAAGGAAAGCAAGTCTTTATTTACCTCAGGATATTTAATGATATTTTAAGAACTACTAACAGAGACTTGATAAATATAAAAAATGAAAACGAAAATAATTTGAAAAGGGAACATAGGCGTGAGAAGGACAAGCTGACCAACACAGAACGAACAGAAGTCTTTCAAGCACTTCTGGAGAAATTTAAAGATCGACAGCTAGAACGTGGTGCTAACAAACAAGTTGCTACAACAGTCGGTATTGGAAAGAATACCGTAATTAAAATTTGTTCAAGAGCCTAGAAATTTCGTCTGATATAAGTGTCAGTGGATGTTGTGAAACCGGCACACCACACAGGTCTAAAGGGACACAACTGTTCACACCTGAAAAAGTTGAGCTTCATTCACCTCCCAAACTTGTGTGCACGAACAGTTTTCGACCGAAGAAGTATGTAACTAATTAGGCTCGAAATTATTCAAACGTGACTTCGAAATTAAACTTTTTCAAACACACGTGTTATTAGAAACCATCTTAGCTCTAATTTGCTGTTTTTATTTTGGTCGCCTATATTTGAATGCTAAAGTAGAAGAACGTTGTTTATATTGATGCTTTTCTTTCTCTGTTGCTTATATTTAAAGAATGTACAGGTACATAACTTGAGATATTTTCCTCGTCTTATCGAGCTGAATACAGGTTCTTCGTTCACTTCCATTTTATCGTTAATATATCCTATTCAAAAATTGTGTAAGACCTTTCTTTATCTTCTGAAAAAATCTGTTCGACGACTTTGGGTGAAAATCTAAACAAGTTCAAACCAAAAACTTTGCCGACTAATTCCGAGAACCACTAGTGAGCACTTTCATTTTGTATTCATTTTGATTGTGTGGGACGAGCATTCGTGGAAAGCAGATTAGCTCTTGGAACTAGCAGCACGATAGAAATAGTGTGCACTTTTTCGAAAGATTTCTCTCTAAAAACAATCTAAATCAAAATAACGAATGGGTTAGCGAGAATTCGATATAAGTACAAAAGTTGAAGAATATTGAGAGAAGCATATTGATGGTGATACTGACGATTTTGAATACTTCCTTTTCTACCTTCAGGGAGCATAATTATTCGTTGCCAAATTCAGTGGGTAAGATTGGAAGGAGTTTTATGCAGGAGTTTCGCATCACCGCACCTCCTTTTTTTGAATCACTGCATCAAGATCTACTGAATTTTCTATATGATTCCTAAACATAATTTTTAGCTCCAAAAGGCTATTTTGGTGGTTTTGTCGCAGCCAACTACCGCCCAGCGTTTGACTTTGCTAGAAATTGAAGAATGTGGACAATGCGCAGTCAGAGGACCACAAAAAAGCATGCGGTGGGTGATGCCTCGCTTGGCTGATGACGCACTACTTGGATTTGCACTTCACTGAAGCAACGCTTAAAAAACACCCACCGGGAAACAATAGTGCACTGTTCGGGCGTTCGCTCGATGTTGACTTCGGTTAAGGTTGAAGTAATGCGTAATGGGTTAGCCTCCGCATTTTTTTAAACTTCACATTGCAAACGTTTACGTGGTCGTCAAGCAACCGCAAAATGACCGATACCACGCTTGATATGTAGCTCGCCTTGCAGCTGAATGAGTACAAATGTTAAGCGTAAAAGTGTAGCATGAAATTGGCCTTGAATCTTATTATGGCATATTCATGCTCAGAACGTGATCTCGGTATATTTTTGTAGCTCATAGGTGTAACAATTTTAATTGGGTGGGACCGATATCATGTGTAGCACGTGTGTTCGGTGTGTCTCGGAAGCGTCACAAATGTAAAAGGTAATTTTAGCTGGAGAGGCCAAATGGCGAAAGTACGGCCTCACAAGCAATGATGCAACTCGCCTCAACTGCCTTCCATCTGCTGCCTCCCCGCTGCAACAGAACGTTGTTACGAACAGCTCCAAAGACCTGACCCGTCATGCCTCAGCAGAGAGGGCGCTATGTGTTCATAGAGGTTCCGATGCAGCGCTTCTCGTTGAAATCAGAGGAGATGCGTGGGTTTTCTACCTCAGTAGAACTAATGAGTTGTTCATACTACACTTTTGCACTTGACAATACGCAGGCTTGGCTTGATTCGTGGTTGTAGGTGAATTGGTTTGGTGAGAGTAGATCTGATTATGTCATCACAATTTATGAAATATCCTAACATAACGTGAGTTAAGAATGAAGAAATTTCTAAAATTAGTAGATGTTCGAAATTGAACTAGATGTATGAGTACCTACTGTCATTTAAGATCTTCCTGTCTGAAATTGGTATCATCTTAACGAGTTTATTGAAGACATTTTATTATAGAGAGCTGTGAAATTTCAGTTTCATTGATAACAGTTTTAATTTTTTTAAATTTCTAAAGCGTTAGAGTATTGACTGGCCCATACCAAATTACAGTAGAAGATACGATCTGTTCCACCCCTGACTAAATCTTATGACTGAAAGAGTTCTAACCATAATCATTTAGCATGGATTTGTCTTCATTTTTCAGGTTAAACTGTACACGAGGAACTAGTATGCAAACCTGCAAAAAATGCCTGTGAACTTACGAGACACAGATCAAAAAACCAACTGAGAAGCTCGCTAGGCCCTACTAAGAGCTGCTTCCTCAGGCTGTGGCGGCCAGTATTCTTTCCTTGGCTCAAAAGGACTTGCCTCTTATGGGGCGATCTCTCAGATATCACCTAAGAATTTATGCGGCCAAATTGCACGGTTATACCGTCGATGTGTCAGCGATGATTAGTATAGCAATGGGCCGTGCCTTTACTAGCTCATGCCCAGCTTTGTTTCTCCTTTTGTCTCATGTTGAACTGGTTTGTTAATGTAGGAGGAGTTGACGCTAAGGTTTGCCGACTGCACGGCATTCTCAGAGTGCGCCCGCTGATCAAGACCGTGTTAGAAGCGGCTGCGCGAGGTTTACGATGGGTCTCAATTGTGTGCTTGGGGTATAATTTTTCCCTTCAACTGGGTATGCTTCTCTTAGTCTGTGTAATTTTAGGCGCAGAAAGTGCCTACTCATGCCTCTTGTTGTTTTTCGTAATGCACTCACTTTATATAACAGGGGAAAAGAAGAATGACCGCACTTTTTTGCTTCGGTTTTCAAAATTGATTTGACATAGACAAAAATGTGTAGACAAAATTTATTCAGTGAAAAACTATAAAACAGGAGGACGACATTTAAACGATTGCACTACTCTTGTTTTACTTTAATTATTACGAAGTAAGTAATCAACTTAATTCATAGTGAGTGAGATCGAGTGTATATCACAACTAACCTGGAAAAGTAACAGTAAATTGAAAACGAAGCAAAGCACTATGCAAAAGTGAATTAAATTTAGGTAAAATATGTACGTGAGTTATCTAATGTGAAACTACATTTTGCCGACTTAAATGAGAGGTCATTAGTTAACTATAGAGCTTCTATTTGCGTGTGTGCACTAATTTTTATTTTTACCAAACTAGATATTATTCACTTGACGAAGACTAGATCACTAAGCGTAGATCGATGGAAAATATTTTTCAATCATCAAAATAGCCACAAAGGTTCATTTGAGAAAGTCACTTTTTCATAAAATAATTCGAATTCAGAAGCTTTCTTGAGAAATCCGAGAGATTTCTTTGATTTATTAGATCTTAGAATCAGTTCTTTGAGTCCTCGTCGAACAAGACTGATCTACCTTTTTATCAGTCTTTCGCCTCACGACATCATTGTAAGAATTAGTAATCAAGCCCGTGTGCGAGATCTATCACAGAGGTATAATTCTACAAGGCAAGTCATCATTAGGACCTGAAAAGGACACAGTGAAGCATTCATCATGATCATCCTGCCTCCGATGGCGGCCGGATAGAAACTCCTGCCAGGCTCTTGAAAATGGTTTCCTGCCTTGCAAAGGACGAGATTCATCCACTGACTGATTGCTCTATTGCGAGTGTACCTCTGAGAGATGTATTTATTAAACAGTGTAAGGAAGTCGTATCAATCTCTGTACTGAAGATAGCCTGAAGATCGAGTGATGGTACAAGCTGTCATGACATAAGAAGAAAAAGTAGCGCCCGCATCGCTGTAATTTGGCATTCATGGGCAGTGAAATTTGTTGCGTCTTTGCTGGAAGGAACAAGTGAAAGATTGTTAATGGTTAGTTGCAGGTTTGAGTTTTCATCTAGAGATGATGCACATCCATGAAATTTTATAATATGCTCCAGATGAAAAAACTCTAGACAAAGGGTTCATTTATGTTTTGACGTTCTTCAAACAGTACTTCCTAGCTTCGTATGACCAATTAACCTGTAACTCCACATTAAATTAATAATTATTAATTCTAACTCGTTCATCAGCTTGAAAAACGCTCTCTTCATGTCTTTTCCAAAATTTTACCCACATTAGTTGAAAATTCTTTGTTTAAAACAGAAAACGAACCATAAAAGGAGACCATTTTTGCCCGTCTCTTTTTTGTTCTTCGGAATGTATAGCCCGAACTATCATGTAATGGATGTAGTTCTAGGCTAATAATACAACACTACGAGCCGTGCAGTACTGAGTGGAGCAGTTGCCAGGACTGGTGGCTGCAGGCACAGCCGAGCGATGAATAGAGAACCCAGCGAGTGCAACACTCCACAGGTGGTTGGCGAGACGCCTACGCTCTTCTCCAAACAAAAGATGGGATGCTCGCCCCCTTACATGCGAGCACTCCGTGGATTTATGAGAGGCTATGATGTATTAATGAAGCGCTTAATGAAGAGGACCCGCCCGATGACTTAGCCTTTACTGAGTGACGCGAAAATTCCAGGGTCTGAAATATATTGCGTTATTATCATGGTTATACTGCTCTTCCCCACACGAACTGCATGTAAGCGTATTTTTCTTTCGCGCAGTTGTACATCTGTAGCATGGCCTGTGACAAGTGTATTGAAATTTCACCTCACATTTACCAACTTACTCTTTTCAAATATTTTACACTTAGCTGACAAATTCGGGTGATTATGAACATCGTTTTCGTCAGTACTGTGCCTATAGTAGGCATTTTTCAAATTTTGCAGGCATGTACTCATTCATGTATTTCATACGGCGTTTTTCCCCAGTTTGATTTAAGAAATAAATGTTTTGATAAAAAAAAATGTTGATAAAAGTTTCTAAAAATGACTTTAATACATTCATCTAATAGATACAAGGCATTTTGTGAACAAAACCTGTTTTAAACTGTATGAATTTTAACTGGTGTGGTTGTAGCTGTGCTGTTCACAGCTGTTAAACAAGTTAGAAATGACACATTTAACATTTAGAGTTCTCCTCTAATTACCTTATCTCAAAAGAAATTTAGTCTCCATTGAAGATTTCGAGGATTATTTTTAGATTGCAATGGTTATAACTGTAAAAATTATCGGTTATGACTGTGTTAACATAACAGCGCTGTACATATGCCCAACTTACCCATGTATTAACATTGTTGATTAGATTGGAAGAAAAGGGGCACTGAAATTTTTTAAAATTATTAAATAAAAAATACTTCCTTCGTTTCAGTTCTTTAAAAAGAGAGGATCAAGTCACCATAGAAACATTCAGCGCCAAAAACAATGTACACTTTAGAGTACTGATCAGTCTCGTACATACAAATTGAATTCATCCCTGTTTCTTAATAGTTTTCTTGGTTCAAATGTTTTGCATAAGAGAAGAACAGAATGCACGGGAAATATCTGATCTTGCATATTTACTTAAGGTAGGTTTGCTAAAATCAGAGGGCGATTACATAATTTTGCACTGTATCTAATTGAATAATAAAACTAAGAGCATTGTGATCTCCCTTTACGAAATAAACCATCCAAAACAAAAATATACAAAGTGGTTAAAAGCTATAATTGTGTTGTTTCTTGAAGCCAATCCATCGTCAGTGATGCGAAACTCTACTCCGAGAGCATCGAAGTAATAAAGAAACGTTCATTTATTCGATTTAAAAGCCAAACGTTTAAATAGACGAGTTTCAAAAAGTATTTTTGAGTGAAACTGATGTCATCAGGCGGTCTGTAATTAAACTTCGTCTGCTGAAAGCACAAATTTTTTCATTGTCTACAACAAATGGAAATTTCTCACATTGCTTGTACTATCAATTCTTTAAACCTCGGGTTATTATGAACTTAGCGTCAATTTCTCCTTAAAAACGCTAATGCAACATTAACATAACTGAATCTAAATGATGGAGAAATGTTAATCTCTCCGATGATATTTGCTTCTCATGTGACCTAGAATACGCAAGCAATTTACAGCAACTAACAATCAAAAATGAATTCGTGGCTATACTCCGATGTTTTTTCATCATTGCCCAGGAAAGGACATAATTTTAGGACTATGAATACACGATTACGCAAGCTTTGCCCGAGTTCAACCAAAATGCTATTGCTCATAAGAAAGTTTTCTGAAACTCTATACCGGGTGTCCCCCAAAAATGTCCTAGACTTTTTAATTGATTACATCTACACATTAAATTAACAAATTTGGATTGACTTTTTTCCCCAATGTATTAAATTTTGTTTCCTTTTAGAATAATTTAAGTATTTAAAAATCGGTTGAATAACCACTTTACGATGATCGATTTACTGAAAGGGGTTGAAAAACTAATTGTTCAAAGGAGAAGTGTATGTAACAATATTGATATTCGTTCTTATTTTGTACCGAACAAACCAAACAAACAAAAATTTAAAAGAGTAACAAATCATTACCTTGAATGACGTTTAAATAAATAAAGGAATTCAGTATCCTTCGACATTCCCTTCATTTCTCTCAAGGCAAGTATTACTTCCAGCCATCATTGAACGAAGAGTTTTGGGGATTTTTTCACCGTTTTCTTTCAGTTTTTGAAAACATCCTCAATTCATTGTCGAAGAATCATTAATGAATAGTGCAATGCCCTTGAATTGCAATTCTACTGTCTATCCAATCTAACTAATTGATGTGTTAAATATGGGTCATTTGAAATCTGTCAATTACAAAATTTCAAATTTTATTAACGATTATTCAAAAGCCGTTCAACGGTGAAGTTATCTCAAGCTTCTCGTTGGCGAGCAGCATTGATTCGTCTTACCATTTTGCATTGTACATTTGATAGTCAGCGGCGTCTTTCTTGCTGTCGAAGTCTTGCTTCTCTCTTACGGTTGGGCATGTTTCTCTCCATGGTGGCCTCTTTTGCCGGAATTTCATTCTGAAATGTCGTCTGTCATCTCTTCGAAGCTTCTCAAGAAAATCACAATTTCGAAAACAATAACTCAAGTTCCAAAATCATGGGCCTTATACTAAGTGGTAGCCAGGTTACTGGCCAAACGAATTTAAAACATTTCTTATCGCATTATCAATTAAAAATATCAAAGCAGCATGATGAATTTCAACAGAGATGGCTCCAAAAAAATTTCTATTTGTAAAAATAAGCCGATTGCGTATTTTGGATACCATAATGCAAGTGAAAGAGAATTGAATCGCCACGGAAAAAAAATGCAATAGAATAATTTCTTGCATTTCTTAAGCTTTATCCTTGTTGCTATCAAAGCTATCGATTAGAAGAGGGGGTCACACGGACGTACGGACGCGGCTCTTATTTTCATAGTGATGGAGGTGATACATATTTGTTGGTATGTAGGATACATCATTGTGAAATGATTTTTAGCAGTAGGTTTTGAAAAATGAAGAAGAACACCAGTGTTGTTTTAAAAACTTTTCATTTGAACAATTAGTGTTTCTACCCTTTACAGTAAATCGATCGTTGTAAAGTGGTTATTCGACCGATTTTCAAAAGCTTTAGATATTCGAAAAGGAGGCAAAATTTACAACATTAAACAAAATATAATTCAAGTGTGTTAGTTTTGTGCGGCGATGTAATCAATTAAAAAGTCGGGGAGATTTTTTTGGGACACCCGGTATGTATACTTGTTCCTCGACATTTTAAAGGGTTGTAAAAATAACCTACCATACAACCTGGCTTGAGAAATATATTTTCAATTGTTGATACATCCGAAAAGCCATATCGTCAACTTACCTTGGAAAGAAAAACTTTCCTCATTTCGTGTGAAATACGTTTGCTAAATCCATTCAAGGAGACCGTTAAAACTATGCGATGCCGCGCAGGCTTGCTAAGAGCTGACACGTATTTTTGGTATTTCTCAGTTGTTCGGTACTCGTTTTATTTTATTTGCAACTCAAAACCAACTAAAGCTTGTAATGAAGTATGTTTGCCTTAGTGCAGACGTATTTTTACCTAGAACGAGAGGGTCAACATTGGAGCTAGCATTTTGGAGCAGTTAAAATGAAGAGAGAATTCGAAAAATGCAGGTCCCATGCTCACATCTACAAACAACTCTGATAATAGACAATAAAAGCCTTTGAATGCATGCTGTCTCTGTCCCTTCACGTAGAACATTTTATGGGACCAGATGATTGCTCTAAGAGCTCGATAACATCTCACAACCGCATCCCTTTCAGCGCAGGAATAATTAGCAAACGCTGCGAGTTACACTTGTGAGAACTTCGAAAAACTCTTGCACAGATTGTTTGCTTCACGCATGGGGATGGAACGCAGTCGCAGTTCGCAGAGAAAAAACAGGAAATAAACACTGGATCCCATGCAGCTGATGGCGTTAATCAGAAGGTGAGGACATGTATTGAATTATTTCACATGCTGAAGTAGACGGATAAATCATAAAATAATTACTTTACGGACTGGACTTCCATAATGAAAGTCTGGGGAGAGTGCACCTTATAATTTTGCTAAGGACATTAATTAGTTTCAATGGCTTATCTTTACTAACGAAGTATCGAGTGTAAATGATTTGATTGTTATCAGTATATTTACACACATACCAGCTATCCTTATCTCTTCGACCAGCGTCACGTAGAAGTTCTGAAAACAGTAGAATGAATGAAACGATATAAATTTTGGCATCAGGTGAGGTATATAGTATTTTTTGCAATTTACTATATACGAACAAATAGCTCTACCATCCTCATCGAAGAAATAAAAGATTGAGATGCGATGTTCTCAGCATTCTTCTGGAAGTAATGAATAGATCCAAGGAGTGGGATGTCACCAATATTTGAATTCGGGTTGTGAGCCAGCAGCTTCCTTGCCATGAACAAAACTGAATTTTATTTTCTAACTGAGTTTCTCCGAGCTGTTTTTTTCTAAATTGTTAACGTTTTAAAAGGTAGAAAAGTATTAAAGTTCAATCAATAGGCAATACTCATTGTAATGGTTTGTGAATGTATTCATCAAAATGAATTTTCAAAATTCCTAAACCTTGAATCCTGCGTATTTGCGTACGTGTCGACGTCCGAGCACAGTTCTACAACAAATGTTAAGCGCATTTTGTACCAGCAGCTGTACACTTTGCGTTGAAAGTCAAGTAGTAAAATTCCGTGCACGGCATGATACCGATGAAGGCGCATGGTTTGACATTTCCGTTTTTTATACTCTGTATAGGACGCCTTGTTCATATTTGTCCTGAATATTAGCCTATGAACTGACATGAACTGAGTGCAGGTTGCTTCGTAAACGCACACGACATTGAAATGTGTAGGTGAATTGAATCATTTAATTTTAGGGTGCCCTGAATGACCTAACCGATGGCTATTTTTGGAGTCTCTCCAGTGCTAGATAGTAAAGATGAAGTTTCGCATTTTATCTGAGTGAGATTTTTTTGCCAGTTACACGACCGAAAAAATCTAATTTAACTCTTTATGTCACAATGGTTGATTGCACAAATATACACAAAATTTGCTTACAGTAAAAAAATTAGATCCATCGTACGAAAGGAATATCCTTATGCGGGAACAGAAGAGAGATGCGGCTATAGCTGCGACCTGTTGCGGATTGGTATAGCTCGAACTGAAGTGTCAACAAATCCCATTACAAGCGTCACCCTCGCAACAAAATCAATGGTATTTCTTTCCTAGTCATGCTACTCAACTGATTATGAGCAACTTATGAAAATATTTGTTCACCTGAATGCCTGACATTACGATGTAAGGCAACTGCCTTTCCATTTTACGTGGGCTTAAGCACAGGGTTTAATTAGCTTGTGACAATCAATTGAAAACATTTCGTGTCAACCAGAGCTAAATTGAGTAAAGTTCAATGAAAATTTGCAGCAGGGGAGTTGAGCTTCACTTTCAACTTTTCGAAGTTGAATTTGACTTCTTTTGTTGAATTTATTCTCATGCTTTAGCTGTAGAATCTTTATCTAAGAGCGTCTTTTTGAACCTTGCAGAATTGTGTAGTGCTCTCCCATCTATTGAACAGCTCTCATCTCAAGTTAAATGTCAGCTTTTAAAATTTTTTAAACAATAGAAGCATTTTTCCTTGTTAAAAAAACTATACAAGTAGTTTATGATAGCTAGTGCAATTTTTGCACTTAAAAAATTATGAAGTAAAAAACAAGAAAATGTGGGTGAGGTTTAAAATAAGCATTGACTGAGTAGGTGTTCATTGGCGAAGTTCTGATTTTCCCTTATCATCGTCTTCAATAACTATTACCAACAACGTTTCGGCAATCTTGAGGTTCATCAAACTGAAAAAAATTCCTACAAAAATGCATTCAAAGAGGGACAAAAAATCTTTCAACGAAACCATAGTTCTCAGAATAAGCTTGCATCCAGTCTGCCGAGATTTAGCCAAGAATTGTATTTTTGGCTGAGGTCCACTAAGTTTTTACGTGAACTAATGGGGGAGCCTCCCTTTGTTTACAGTACAGCGGACGATGCTCGAGGAGCTTCGTGCTGCCCGGAAAGGTCCGAGCTTGCCGTACCCGCCCTGCGCGTCCTGGGTGACCTCATCCTCCAGAGGTCCTCGCTAAATCTCCTCGGGGCGATTGGCGAACTATGGAAAAAGTAAGCTGTCGAGTACAGGGAACTAAGCAGCACTCGATCCACATTGGTTGGAATTTATTCGGATTAATGGATGCCCTGAAGGGCTCACTTGCCAGCAATCTCTTGAATATTGCTTCGCATCAGGTTATTTACAACATATTGCGGTGAACACATTTAGTGAAAAAATTCTTGTGGTTTACAAGGTCAGAAAAAAATTTTTGACCCAAAAAATTAGTTAATTTGATTTATACTGAAACAAAACAAATGGAATTGTAGTCGCACTAAATAATTACTTCCTTTTATTGACATAATGAGTGATTCTTAAATGAGACATTTTGACAAATTTTCGCCCCTGCCGTTTTGCATGAGCCCGTCAAATCTCAGCTGGAGTATGGGAGGACTCAGAGTTTTGGATTCCAGAATGGGCAAACAAAGAAATCAATTGGCTTGAGATCAGGCGTTGAGGAGGTCGCATTTCCGCGTACCAAAGCCAAGCAAAAGAGCTCCGACACTAATCGTTTTCTGTTGAACGAGTAAGAAAGTACGTTAACCTGTTTAAAAAAGCAACTTGCTTTTAATTCTTTCAAATTTCTTTCGAGAAGGGTTCCAAATTTTTTCAACGCTCGAATTTTTCTTCATGTTCGTAATTGGTTCAAAAAATTATAGAAAATTTTCATGTTTTGGAAAGTGCAGCCTATCGTGTGACATCGTATATAGTTGTGTGTCGGAAAACTGGTCTTCACGAGTTAAGGAACTTATTTATTGCATTGTGGTATTATACCACTTGAATTTCGCCTCTAAACAGTGTTTTTCTTATAGACGTGCCAGCAGTTGACGCTTTCGGTATTCAGATGTGACAAGTGGCAAGAGACTATTCCAATACTAATTTATTTGATTTTTTAACAATGTTCCCTGTGATTTTTTACCCACGTTTTGTTCTCATCCCAACTTCCACATTGACATTAGGATTCGTCTGATCCATGCCTCGACGGGCTCAATAACCCCGTGTGTGAAGTTCAGTGGCGGCGTTTTTGATGATTATCATCGGCGGCAATTCAAAGTTCGTCGAACTGACACTGAGTGTGAGTGATGCACCGTAGATTTTGACGTTTACAGCAACTTGACAATCTCTGATTTTGACATTGCTGTTTATAGGGGGATAAATAACATGACATAGCTCGCTAATAAATTGTAGACACACTTTTATCACTCACTATCCTGAATATTTGGAATCATAGTAAACAAACATCAAAGGATATTGTATAGATGACTAGACATTCTGCACTTATGAACCTTCCATACATTTGTCATTAATAAAGTTTGGTGAAATACAGAATTCTCTAACACTTTCCTTGGGTGAGAAAGCGATTTCTATAATACTAGAATTTATTTTGAAAATTAGCTTAAAACTTCGTTACCAGTTGTCAGTCATATGGCTCACTATAGGAACTAATAGCCAAAAGCAATAACGTAAGAGTGTAATCTGATGAAGATATAATTTTCAGCTCGTTGTACATGCTCTGAAGATTAGGTCAATAATTTTGATCAAGGGAGAACCTTATAAAATGATATTTCATTTGGTGCAGTACGACTTGGGTAACTAGAATGTAATTAATGAATTAATGAAATTAAACGATCCTGAGGAAATCATGTAATTTAAAATTTTGAATGCAAATATTTTTCTTACTGAAAAATAATGGAACAACGATTTGACGATCTCACTCGAGAACAATCTTGCAAATATTGTAGTGTAAATTTAGATACAAAGCACTGTTCCTCTTTTGGCTTAACTATGGGATTTTTATTCTCAGCACATAGTTCACGCAAACAATGCTTAAGATTTGCGTCATTTTACAGGGTAGAGATTTACTAAAATGCTGATGTAAAATCTATTTTCCTTTCATTAGCAACTGATAGGAATTTTGTGTGTGTTTTGAACGATCTAATAACAATATCCCATGATATTTATGAGGAAAGATGCCTTGTGTACAAGTTGAAGAACATACTTTCTTCAGGTTCGAATTTAGAATTTTCATTTAAACGACACGGTGTGCCGAAGGGTGAAAGGGCAGACCACCCACGATCTCATTTAGTTCGTCATTTCACATTCTTCAATTGCAATTTCATTCAATAAGTCTTTCAACGATTCAAAACCACGAAATCATTTAGCTTAGGGTGCAGTATAAGAGAAATGAAGACTTAAGTTTTTGAAATTACCGGGAATGTGTATTGTGAGAGTAGGCGATCCCAAAGAAAACTTGCCTGCAGTACTCTTCTTGCGTGAACACTATCATTGAGAGAAAAATTGTAAAAATATGATTAGTCCTACTCCGGCCTGCGAAGGGAAATTGGGGTGTCTGTCTTACCTGCAAATGAATAAGTATAGAGGGCACTAAGTTCTTGTACCTAACTATCGGGCAGCAGAACTTCTATCTCTAAAAATCATCGTAGAAATAACAAGCCCTTAGCGTAATTTCGCCAGTATTTATTATCCTTGAAACTTTTCACGGCATTTTCTTGACACATAGCTTGGCATTACAGAGCACTGTACCGAGCGCGCTTGCGGTGACCACAGCGCTGCAGTACTTGAGCCGTCGCCCAGGAGGCCGCTCAATTGCAGTCTGGAAATTATAAGCACTGGTCCTTTAATTGATCTCTGAGCGAGGCATGATAGAAGGAGATCTGCTTGATCTTTTAAGAAAATTGCAGCTTTAAGGGTTAATGGCGACCGTAAAGGCGACACCGCTGCCAACTAACGAAGATATATTGGCGAGAACACGCTTCACTTTGTGCCTTATCGTGGGGATAAAATCCGAGCTCACCCTCTTGAGCAGAATACAGCTCGTCATTTGCATATGAAGCATCGTATATCAAGTCAAGCGTTTGTCGCATCGTGTTATTGTGACCTACGACTTTGTGGAAAAATTGATTACGGGAAAAACGATCACACGTCCAATTTAGAATGATTTAGATCACATGAGAATCATAGCAAGATTTTTCTATCTTCTCCTGCTAATTTTTACGCTAAGTTCGATCGATATCTCTCATTACCTTGCATAGCACATAAATATTTTCTTAAGATATCTTATTGCTTTGTAGCTGTAAAAAGGAAGAAGATCTGAAGGTGTTCGTGGTAACTGCACGATCAATGTGATAAATGTTCTGGGTGGTCTAAGACGCTAGGGCTCCCCTAAAACACTAGTTTGCTCAAATGTTTCAGGCGCTCTGATTGATATAATGAATTGTATCCTGGGAAAAATATGATTAAATATCGTCATGAGAGAGGTTAATCTATCATGAGATAGATGAACCCATTTTCTCGTCCTCAACCCTATCAAATGTGAAGGAATATAATTCGGCGAGTCACAGTTTCCGGTTCATACCTCATCGTAGCCTTGCTTTCTGAAGGAACTTCATAAATAACATTTTTCCATTGCTTTTCATCCGACGATTTATAAACGGTAAGCTTTAAACAATTACTTGCATAACAAAGACAATTTGCTCATATTATGAGTATTTTTGTGCTTGTTTATTTACAGGTGGCCTGTCATGCTCAGGGCAATATTTCTGGATCACCGTCAATGTACGTGGCTAATTTTTAAACCTTCAATTCACACACCGTTTCTTAGAAAATTGAGTACTGTTGGTGTATTCGACATTTTACGTAGAGAAACGTCAGCAATCCTGAAATGTTTCATTTCTAACACTCAGAGAACTATAGCACATCACATCAAACATCGTCATCAACAGTCTTACCTGACTGGGTGAATGTAAAATCCAAATTTCCTGAGAACTTGACTCCGGCTCCCATCTGGCTCTGAGAAAGTCTCCTCGGAAGGAGAGAATTTTCTTCCATTTGCACTCGTGGATCTGCTGAGAGCAAAGTTGGGCGAGTCAGGCTGAGTTTTTGATTGCAAACTTGCGTGAGTTCGGAGCCCAAAACTGGACGGTCGGATAACGCTCCTGCCGTACCAAAAACGGTTACGACATATCTGGTTTCGTTTCTTTCAGGAGCTGTTCGTTCAGAACGTGAATGTAGCATTAGTGTCGTAATGTTCATATCAACGCAATGTTACCTGTTACCAACACGCGTACAAGTGCTCGAAAATTGTCGCCTTGATAGCGTTTAAGACATTAACTACAAAACCAACATCTCGTACTCTACCCTATCAAATGGGATGGAACAGAGTTTGGCGAGTCACAGTTTCTGGTTCATACCTCATCGTAGCCTTGCTTCCTGAAGAAACTTCATCTAGAGCTGATCTCGTTGTTGAAGGGCTTAGAAAAGAAAAGGGGTCACAACATCAGGTCAAGATTTTATCAAATTTTACTGGCCTGCAATTTTGACCATGATATAACACATGGTGTAAAGAAATACCAATTCTGTTATTTTTGATTCGTCATTGTAAACTTGTTTTAAAGGGGAATTTATGCATTTCAATTTTTAAAGTTTAAGTGTATGTTGTTTCCACGATAACTTTCTTTTAGTTGTTGCAAACTAATACAACGTCGGGCTCAGGCATACATGTAATGTAGAAGTACTCGATTTATATCACTACGTGAGACACTCGGACAAGCAGTTAGGTGCACGCACTTGATTCAAATGAATCTTTTGTGAAAAATTCTTACGTCATCACATTTAAGAAGAAAACCTTCATGTGATTAATGTTTTAATTTTACCTTTTCCGTGATGTGTTGTTTTACTTTGTTGCGAAGGACAAACAGCTCATTTAGATGAAATGAAGTATTTGCTACAAGACGCCTATCGAAAAAAATAGTTTCTGTCTACATGGTCTTGTTTATCCTCATTTTATTCGCTCAATTGTAATTTGGGGAGGTGCTCCTTAACATCAATTAAAATTTGAAATCATTCTAAACGAAAATTATCGCGCGTAATAATTCATCACAGCAAACTTCAAGACAGTCGAGATGTTCATTCAGTGGGTCTATATATTCGTCTTCAAGTGCTGCCATTCACATATGTACACTAGTAAATTTTACTCAGGTTTCATCGAAACGACCTAGATAAGCAAGACTACATGTATTGAACCTTTTATAAAGGACTCTTTTGTGGAAATCAACATCCGATTCCAAATCATATTTTTCAGGTTTCAAGCGTCCAACTTGGAATTCATAAGCGATTTATAACATTCGAAAGTGAAGCGTTTGAGTTTATTTGTATAACTGGTTCCCTTCTAACTTGAAGAAACCTATGCACGTGCCCCAATAATTCTTTGAGTAAAATGGTCAAGAACTACGTAATCCATGATATATTGTGCATATATATAGAGAATGTTTCAGCTTTCGTATTTTCATTGATTAATATTTGTGTTTGATTCTAGTATTTCATTTCAAAAGGATTAATTTACTTACCACCTCCTGAATTATTTTGATTGCTTTGTTATACATTGACAGAGGCAGGTCGGCTTCGCTAAAACACGTACGACACCAACACATCATTCATAAATTTGCAATGCACTGCTCGGTAATCTCACCTTCAGCCAGTTCTTAGAAGTATAAGTATATAGATGGAAGGATTAGGAAGGATTCGCTAAGTGTGCATGGAGTGCATCAAGTTTTATTTTGTTGTTATATTGTGAAATTTATCCAAACATTTGTAACTATTCAAAGGCGGTAGAATTTTCTACTTTCATTGTTCTGAAATTGCATTTTCAATAGTAAAATTTTACACTTCTGAAAATAAACGTCTAAGCGTTTTTTCGTCAAACTTTTGAGGGACTTTTATCTAGGAACTTTTAGGGACTAGGAAAAGTCCTAGGGACTTTTATCTAGGACTTTTATCTAGGAAAAAAATGAAAAATTATTAAATTCCTCAGTATCCACTGATCTAACTGAAGCGTCCTCTCAGAGATTGAATTTCTATTTCTCTACAACGCAAAACTATGATAAATGCACTCATCCACGACAGCCCCATCGAAGATGTGTGAAAGATGAGTTAAGTTGGTTTTAAATTTCTAATCATTCCATTTATAGGCATCGCGGTGAATTTTTGTGACACGATTGTGGAGCAAAACTGAGGGAACCTGCTGCAAAACATGAAATAGAGGCGAATGAAATTTTGTTTTTTTTTTAGGAAGAAGAATACGTGGAAAATTAGAAAAGATTTGCCGATTTGATAAACATAAAAGTGCATGTCAAAAGAATCCCCAAGCTCCAGTTACTCTTCTAAACTGCAAACAGGAATAAAGTCAGAACTGGAGTCTTTTTGGAAAGCCTGACTCTTGTTTGGAGTGATTTTATCAGAGACGAAGGACATTTTCTGTTCACTGGATGGATTTTATCAGTATTTGAAATGCTGCATTTCGGTTTGATATTTCTCGGTTAATTAACATTTTTGTGTATGTTTTTAGCTCAACCAACAATTTTGAGGCATTGATGCACGGTTTCCAGTACGGCAAGAAATAATGACTATTTTAGCTTGAAAAGCTTCTTTTCTTGAGAACACGTGGGAATGAAGCATATGAATTACTTAAGAGAGCTGAGAGGAAATCTTCAGCAAGCTTTTTTTAAATTTCGACATGACAAACGTGGTACGGAGTACATCAAACACGGTGTCCACGAGAAATATTCTCGCAAAAATAAGAACAAGGTATAATCAGCGATGAAAAGCCAGTAATGGAAAATAAACGTGTTGAAAAGAGCGACTAATAATTACAGTGGTATGCATGAAAATCGACCCTGACACTATTGCTGCTGATTTTTAAGTAAAGTGCTCTCCTGAATCTGAATATGACCTCCGTTTTCCTCATCGCCCATCGTTTTTGGGAGACCCTTCCACCTTTTTTTTCACTTCTTGATAATTTCGAGAGATAAAAAGGAGTCTTCCAGATTAGATAACTTTTCCAAGATTCGACATTTATTGAACACATGAATCGAAAATAAAAACGAGCTTAGCTGGCATTCCTAAATTATGAAAGAACTTTTGAGTAACAGTAAAAGTGATGATTGTGTCGCTCTTGTCGATGAATTGCTGCCAGCGTACAAGGCCATGGGGTGTAACATGTCTCTTAAAGTGCATTTCCTTCGCTTTCAACGGGACTTTTTCCCTGAAAATTGTGAGCAGTCTCGGATGAACACGGGGAACGGTTCCACCAAGACATCACTAAGTTCGAGGGGAGATTTTCAGGGAAGTGGAATGAGAGCATGTCGGCTCAGTACTGATGGTTTTTAGTACGAGAAACTTCTTCCTAGTACAAAAGAAAAGCAAGCACCAAGTGAAGGTATTTATATTGTTTATGTGCTATTCTTTACACTTATTTTTTTTTTTTCATTTTTCATTTTATTATTCTTTGCAGCTAAACAATCTTCATCGAAAGCTGATACAAATGAAAGGGGGTTCCACGAAAAGTGCGGATGATGGGAAAAAACGGGGATTATATTCGGATTCAGGAAGTCATTTTACATAAATACAGGAAAAAGCACGAGCAGGAATGGTGTCAGGGCTCGGATGTTTTTGCAGACCAGTCTTATCGGAATCTATTTTCACTATTGTATTCATATTTTATTCCTTGCCGACAAACTACAGCAATTAATTACAGGAAGTGAGGTACACGAAGCTGTTGCACGTAGAGTATGGCTTAAGGTTGTTGCACTTAATTCTTTTTACAAACAGGGTATTATTGCAAGGGAAAGTGAAAAACTCATTTCCACATAAAATAATGCAGTGGCTTTAATTCCTCAAAAATGTTGAAATGCTGCCGATATGCGCCGTCGCCAGGCATTTTAGAAAGAAGATAGCTGCTATTCTCAACCTAAACTAGGTGATGAGCGCTGGTTGGACCGGGAGTGAATATTTAACAGTTATTTTGCTATTGACATTAAATTCCTGCATTTGAAGGACCTCTTATACAAAACGACATGTACCAGGTAGCTACACTTTTTTGTCCGAGTAAAGCAAGTAAAGATTTCACCCAGAGCATTTTGCTAACTTTGTAAGTAGAAGAGTTAAGTCGTTTGAAAAAATGAAAAATTGCTAAAAATAAAAAATTGTTTCTCTTGGATTAAGCGGAACAGCATTCCATCACAAGGTAAATGTTACCGCAAATATTCTAAGCTGGATTAGGATATAACTAGCTAGCAAGCTTATAGCTATCTGAGCAACTGTTCATTTTTACCGCCAGCCTCAGTGCGTTACCGAATTCCCAGTGAAAGAGTGACAAAAATTGTAAGCAAATGAGGAAACAGTTAAAAAACGCAATAAGAACTTACGAAGATAGTATTACAAGCTAAAGGCTACCTCCTCAGGATGGTAATTATTTTTTAGGAGACTTGGTCATCTCGGATTTTTTGAATGGAAATGGGTAGTTAAGAACAGACTTAATAAAATCTATGAAAGAATTGCTATTTCGTATAGACTTGAAGTTTCGAAAAGCTTATTCTTTCTCTAATGATCCTTTCGACAAATTATATTACGGTTCACTTGAAAGAGAAAGGCGAAAAATTGAATTAACCCATCGCAATCAACGTGTTTTTCCTCAATGTTTTGAGCATTGACGCTTGTGTTCAGTTTTTGTCGCCTGGCATGACGTGTAGAGGTATGTTGATGTGGATTTAATTTTACTTAGTTATTATTCACCATCCTCAATGAGCAGTGTTTTAAACATCATAAGTTTGTCAAATTATTCTAATAACACCGGGCAGGATAAGCTCTACATCATCGGCGCTGATATAAAAATAATTTTTAAGAATTTCATTTTGAATGAAGACCTGCATGATAAACGCTGCGTGTCAAGGTTAGGACAAAAATTATTCGAAGATGGAAGTTTAGTTTAGTAGAATATTAGAACTCCATTTGGGAAGCCGTTTGAGATAATGCTTTGCTTTATGTATAAAGCGAGTAAATTAAACCAAGGAAACAAGGTATCTCAAAATTGAGCAGTAGAAATTGGAGGGAGAAATTAAAGCAAACCAAAATTCACAATCGAGCTCACGACGCGTCATTGTTTCTGTTGCATAATTAGCTGGCCGAATTCACCTAAGGTAGTGTAACTGTGGGTTCAGCTTCTTCAGGAAAGAACAAAATTGTCAAATCGAAAGTTACATCAGCAAGATGGTCAGGTTCAGTTCACTAACTGTAAAATGCTGCATCGTAGGGAGCATCAAAGACGGCGGGGCAAGCATGCCCTCCGAGCAGCCCCCAACTTCCAGCCTTCCAAACACGCCGCGTTTACTCGTTCTTCAAAAGTCGGACTTGTTTCCCTTAGCTTTAATTTGTTATCAGTTCAAGTTACGAGTGAAAGCGTTACGGAGAGAAGACTTTCACTTGAGTTGGATCTTCACAACCAAGAATGTTGAATTTCGAGAAAGGGTTTCGTTTAAATCTTCCATCTTTCATCTCGATAAGATTCATAATACCTTCGTAAAAACTTTTTAAATAGATTACACGCCTTGATTCTTTGGTTTATTGTTTGAATACGCGAACCCTACCACTTAAATAAAAAAAATCATTCAGTAACCTGAGAATATTTACGCCATATTAAAATATAACGAAAAACTATTTGTCCACACTTTCATTTGACTAGTATATTGGATAATAGAAATTCACTTTTCCTACATTTTTGTGCGAATAGATGCCATAACACTACTCTAGCTTACTTAAAACCATTGTAGACTTTTTTTACGAAATAAAGGAAAAATGGAATACTAGTCACTGAACAGGAAGACACACTAACCTAAAAGTCAAGAATTATTTAGTAACCTTTTAGAGCTGAAGCACACCTTCAGCCGTCTTATTATGCTTCCTTCCAGGTTTTTTTTCGCGCAGAGACTCGACGCATGCAGCAATCGTTCAACATCGATGCTACCCGGCTACAGAGCGCTCTCGAATATGAGATGGGGTCTAAGTGCACTAAAGTATCGACATTATTTTGATGATGAGCATTAGCATGGCACTGTACAGAGACGGTCTGGTTTTATTCGAAGCCGACATCGACAGAGCTCATCATAATGGCCTCGTTGGTTTGTATAATCGATGCACGACCTTCCTTCTCGTGCCTTAGTCGAACAGAAAAGCCCAGGAACGCAAGAGACTGATTTCATGTTGGAAGACGGCCATGAATGCAGACGGATTTATACAGCTTGCATTCTGAATGCTTAACCTGTGCAAGATATACAGTTTTAATATTTGATTCTTTGCAGTCACCCTCCAGCGTGAAATTTTTACTAAGCAATGACATAAAAGAAACGAAACAAGACGGATAGAGGCTGCAAGTCAGGTACTTCTATCATGAAATTTCATTCTTTGAGCAGCGGTAATCGCTTCACTTGGCAACATTCGGTCAACATATGAGCGAGCACTGCGAGGGATTGTCCTTCAGCATATATGGGGGTGGCCGTCCGCCGAGTACACGACTCTCGAGCTCCATCGGAGGTCCTCCAATCCTCCCGACGTGCTGACAACTTTTGGTCGGAGTACCTGGCAAGATTAATACTCCTGAGTCGGATTGTTAGCTGCACCTAGTGGAATCAGGAATGCTAGTCTCAACAACCAACTCCGGATTTAGTTTTGCTGGAGCGTGCTATGAATGCGATTTCCTCTCTCCTACTCTTTCATGGCGCGAAGTATTGCACGGTGCAAACAGACTAATTGCAGGAATGTCTTTGTTATTATTCAGAGTTTAATCTGCCTTTTTAATCTCTCTTTATGCTTCCATAGTCCGCTGACGCTTGCACACTTTTTTGCCTGCTTCATGCACAATAGCAACGTGTGTTCTTAAATTTTCACGTCCTCCAAATGTAACATAAATTTATAATTTCCAGACTCGCTTTACGGTGATCGTTCGAGATAATACGATAGCTTTGAAGAATTCTCGAATATTATAATATCCTCTTAACTTGTTTGCTTACACTCGCTGTTTGTAGATGATAACTTCAAACTTCACACGAGCATTGAAGTAAATTTCTTTTCTTTGTCATTAGGAACCAAATGGCTGGAACAGTTCACAGACAATATTACATCATGCATAAAGAGATGGTAACCATGCTTGAATTGTGACTTTATTCCTTCGTAGTAATGATCATACTTTGTATTTTGCAGACCTGATGATGGCGTTAGTCTCCGAAACGTTGTTATTTTTTTGTAATTTTCGAGAAAATTACAAATTTTATTATCATCATCATTTCGCTTGTGAACACAGCTAAAGAAATTCATAATTTGGAGAGATTTCATATTCGATTGATCTTACATTCCGCTAAGAAAATGATCAAAGCAGATTTGATTATCTGAGTGGCGGAGTAGAGGCACGGTATGTTGGTGTCGGCGAATGTCATGATGCGTGAACTATTAATAGAAGTGTAATTAAATCGTTTGAAATGTTCAATTTGAGATGATCGGTCACATATGTATGCAAAGCACTTTATAAGATTTCCATTTTTCTTATTTATTCATTGTTTTGTACGTGTTCTATAGAACAGGCCTAGTGCTTGTTTATTTTTCTATTAACTGTTTATCCTTCCCTGACAACGATCCCATATTGAAGGGAATGAAATGTAATAACGTCGTTCATTGTTTCTTTCTTGAGTAGCCCGTATTACAATATTATAGCTGAATACAACAGGAAGGACCGGATGAAATATAATCATGTCTTCTTCAGTGAACAGATTCTAGTGTTCTAATTTGATAAGCAAACAGAGCCACACATTGTCATATATTTTGGTCCTTAATTTTTCACTACTAATGCGCAAGGTTGGAAACACCTAAGTAGAATGCTGTTTTCCGTCTACTGAGCACACCTAAGTTTCTTTAGAGGTTGGCGCCCTTCGGATTTAAATTTGTTATCTCCTGCACACTTCTTTCGGTCGCACGTGGTATAGTTCACTGCCGAGTAATACATGGCTTAGCGATATAATCTATCAAACTCTGCCTCATTTGAAGATGTGCTAAAAGATTTTCTCCAATGCTGAAAATCAGCTCTCATTTTTTTCGGTTTACCATTTTCATTTAAAAATGTTGGTACTTCAAAGAATGAAATCAACTTTAAAAAATATTTCAGTACGTATACTTTTGGTCCTCATTTGCAAACCTGGCGGGAGAGGAACTTGGTGATAAGTTCCCTCATTTAGAAAACGACTTAGACGCTCTACAGGGAAGCGCTTTTCAAACCGGCGTGCGTTGGCCTGCGCGGACGAGTGACAAGAGTAAATGAAAATCATCCACGTGCTGGAAATAACTTTTTCAAAAGCAAAATTTGCTCAACACATTGTGCCTGCGACATAAGTTATGAAATGGTATCAATCGCTCTGTGAAAACGAGGCTTCATTTGCGGTCATTGCAGTGAGAAAGATGCATTGGACAGTTAAATTTTCAGAGAGTGATCTCGCACCGGTCTTCAAATGTGAGTGCGTGGTGCAAAATAACGAGGATGTAAGCAGCAAAAAAACTGGAGAGCTTCTTCCACTCTTTGAGTTTAAATTCCTTACAGGATCTACCCACCGATGATGAATAGGGACTGCACTCCCCAAGCAAAAAAAAAAAACACACGTGAATGATTGGAAAATGTTCTATGAATCGGGTGACTCAAAATAGGAATAATTCAACCAAAAAATTTAAGTTTACAATGATATAATAGTCCACTTTTCTTCTCCTACTTGAACTCGTGTTTTCACTTTGAAGATCACTCTACCTAGCGTTTTAAATCTGGCAGAAGATGTTTGAAGCAGTAACACTCGATTAACAAAAGATTTCGCCAATTACGCTTCACTATAGGACGATGAATTATTTTTGGTGGTGGAAGAATCTCTAGCTCTGAATTAGCACGTGACTGCTCACTTCTAAACTTTAGTAACCTGGCAGTAGAGACCTTCGAGAATGCAGAGGAAAAACTCAACTGAAATCTCACTTCTTTGTCAGACGATTTGTACGTCTAAGTTTTTTGTTACCGTCAAATTTTTTGTTAGATTTGAAAAATCGAAGCGTGTAAAACACTTTTATCAGATCCTAATTTAGGCTTACTGGACAGATGCAGCGAGAAAATTAGATAGGCGTCAAGAATATTTTCGATAAAGTTATAAAGGAGATCTTGTAATGGTTGAATTGGTTTGTTATCACCAGAATCAGTAAGAATAACACATTGAGCGATTCATAGTTGAACATTGTCTATGAATACTCATTCGCTGTTTTAATTTGAATGGAAGTAGATGCAGGAGTTTGACTCAACAGAAAAAAAAAATTATAAAAGAATGGTTGTGCGTTAGTAAAACATTAGGACTAAATTATATTGATGAGATGTTATAGCTTAGGCGTATGCGATGAAATCATATATCATATTGAAATTTTGTAGATATAAGCGATCGTTTACGAATGATTTTTGATGCAATTTTACCGTGTCTTGAAAAACGAATGAATTTTTGTACATTAACTTTATTTTACAAAAATGTAGAATGAACTGCAATATATAAGATTTTGTACAAGTTGAAAGATACATCACTTATTAAGCCATTGAATCTTTCAAGTGATTGGATGGGACGCATTTTTCATGAATGCGAGTATGCAAATGCCACTGATTGTGATGTATGGGAGACTTTACGAGAGATCTTTCAACCATCTTTCACTACACAGATTGGTGGTTCCACACATACTCATCTGGAATGTATGCGTATCCCAGTAAAATATTTTGTGAGTCACGAATAATGGAACTGCGAGCAGGATTTCAGAGTGTATATTTTAAGCCCGAGATTTTTATTCAGTCGAATGAATTTCTGTGAAATGTATTTTAACTTCGTTACTGCTGCCGACGGAATCTGGAGGAGAGGGACAGTGGCGCCCTGACTGTAGGTTGTGGGGCTTCGAGAGCCTCTTTGAGAGACTGGGCTCAACAATGCAGAATTTGCATGGCGTGCTAACAGCCTCGGCCCAGCACAATGGAGTGCTGGTGCTGGGGTGAATGGATTGAGTGATTCATCTTCGAAAACCAAAGAACCTTGAAGCTATGAAAAGGATCGTAAATAGAATTACAAGACGAATGAAGGACATGGCGACGTGCGATGAGCTTTGGAGAGCTGCCACAAAGGGTTATCATTCACCGTAAAATGGTGCATTCGCTGAAGCGAGAACGACACGGAAATTTAGGCTAGAAATGCGACAAAGGTTTCTTTTCGGCTCAATCTGGTACATGAAACTAAATATCCATGAATACAAGCATATTCTCTGGTGTTAATAGGAGTATATTTTTTCTTTTCGGGTTTCAGCCGAGGTGATGACATAAATCATCATCCAGTATTTCAATTCATTTTTCCTGTAACTTTTTTACTCACTTATATTTCGCACATTTTCCTTTGTGCCTTTACAACGTTGGGACAACTCACAGACAAATGTTATAAAACGCATGCTTTTCCCATTCACGAAGGTGACTTATGAAATGAAAATCACTATGAACAGAGAGAATCTTTCGATTACGAAGAGAAAACCAAAACCGCCTTTGTTATGCTAAACAAGAATTTATCCGTCACTTGGTTTGACCATGAGACCGTTATTAACAAGAAGCTTGAACACTTTTTCAAATCCAACTAGTGTTTTTAGTCTTATCGTCAGTGCTTGCCAAACTGGAACAGACCACATGAAGCTAGGTGAGGAAACTAAGAAAATATCAACTTCGTAGTTTATAAATATTTCCTTGAATTTTCGACTGTTTTCAAGCTTAGAGAACGCCATTAATGTGAAGAAACGTATTGTTTTCCAAGAAAATCGACTAATCTACTCGCGACTAAAAAAGTATTAATTTTTCGTTGAATGCGATCGAATAAAATTTACCTGAAAATTCGTTAGTGGAGCTCAATAATAGTAAAATTCCGCGCCTGCACTTTTGTCTCGCACACATCCACTAAATTCGTATTAAAGCAAAAATAGATTTTTCACTGGAGGGGCCGCTGTGGTGGAGCAAGAACAGAGCGCCGCAGGTTCATTTCAATGAGACGGACGAAAAGGTCCTCGCTGGAGCGAGGGAGTCATGCCATGCGCCGATGCTGTGTATGAAGTAACCTATTGATCGGCTATCGCTTGCTATTATATTTGCATAAACAAGCACTGTCAGTCGTTGGTCGTGAAGTAGAATAGTACGCAGAGTTTTTTCTTCTCCATAAATACTGCAACAGCACTAAAGTCGAATGAGGAACATCTCTTGGCTAGTAGAGGGTGAAGGAACGAACCTGTGTGTGTGTGTGTGTGTGTGTGTGTGTGTGTGTGTGTGTGGAGCAAAGCTAAATTAATGTGAGCACGATATTTCGAAACGAATTTGAAGTCGAGCTGAAATGGATTGCATTCTGTAAAATCGTAGATTCATCAGCTAAAATGTCAAAGGGTTACTTGTACATGACTTACTATTTATAAGCTTATTTGCATCAAAATCAAGCTAGTATCTTTCGCTTCTAAAACAAATAAATTTTGTCGAATTTATACCGGCTGGCACGTTTAGTTGAGCCAATCTCATATAGTCTACGTAGGCAGAACATTTGCATCCATTCTTCTTAAATAGAAGCGAGAAATTTATACAATGGTTGTCATTTTAGAGCAAAGTATCGAAATTTTTCCTCGAAGCACTCATCATTTAACAGTGAATAAAAACTACGTCAATTTCTAACAAGATCTTACAACCATGACCACGGCCGCCATCGCTCAGATTAACCAACTCAAGTTTCCAGGGACTCTGGTTTAGAGTACTTCACAGTTCTCACGTTTCATGAGCAAAGAATGGGCAGCAATGCACGTGTCAGGAGGTTTTAACGGAGTCTTCCGGCCGTGTATCCACATCGGAGCAGAGCGGCAGGTCCCCGGTGCGGCACGCACAGTAATGCCACTAAGCGTGTCCAGTTGGGGATTTGGTGGCCGCTAAGCAGCTTACTGGGGCAGCGGATGTGGAGGATCACATTCAAGAGCGACTGAGGGACGAATGAACGCTCCCATGTGTATGTGGCAGCCTGGATTTCCCCATACTTTTATTTCGTGCAAGTTAGGACATGACAAGTCCTCTATAATCGCTGTTTCGAAGATGAGCTCCTGTCAATCCACCTTTTCTCGAACTGTATTGTGTAAAATAATCTTCTGTTTGGTTCCTTCTCTTTTAAATTTTCCTAACCCTAAAATTTATTCCCTAGTTCATTCAATGAATGAGCACGAGCAGATTTTATTTCAACATTCATTGTTCGATGATATGTCCCTGAAAGCTTTGACAATTCAATCATTCCGGTTAGCAGATGAGTAAGTCCATCTGAAGAAGAATGTCAATTGCCCCTAAGTCGTCTCGTCTTCCCTTCTTATCTGCTGCCGCCACCGCTGGCTGCCCTGCCGCCTCAAGGATTATGAAAAATATAGTGCAATCCCTCTGGCTTTTCTTATCATGACCGCCATTGGAAAGAAAGGAAGAATATTTCCCTTCATTGAGTCGGTGAACGATAAGCGGATGCAGGACTGCCATGCTGGAGACTCAGCTGCTCAGCCTTGGCAGCGAAGAACGACCTCGTTCAATTCCACTGTACCAGAATAGCGGCGATAAACGAAGCTTACGGTAGCTTTGTGCTCAATAAATTCAATCAACTTTCAATTTAAATCTGAATTTTCATCGGGAAATTACAGCTGTCATTGCTTTCTCGCGGGACTGGCGACAGAGCTAGGGAGCACTGACTTTAAGTTTAAAATGCTTTAGCTGAAGATTTTTCACATTCGTAATGCAAACAAGTTAGGGAGATTTAGAGGAGACGTCTTTTGGCACATGGAGGACTGAGCACCTTCATCTCCTCTTCTTTCTCAAGTCCAAACAGTTGAAGAGCAAAGTAAAGCCGAATCTGAGCGGCAAGTTCGCGACTCTTTTCAAATGATAATATTCCCTATTAAGGGATTGCTATTTGTTCGGCCACTACCAATACAAACGCAAGTCATGGGCCGGCCATGTCAACATAGCCTTGCGGTTGCCGGTAGCACCAATACGAGTGACACCAACGACGTTCTTTTCGGTGTCCAGTATTGGGTCTTACTGTGGAAAAGCATGCTTGAGACCACACTTTTGAACCGTAAAAAGTTTCACGTGAAACTGGCAGCTTGGATTCAAGAAAAGTCCACCGTATACGCCGAGCGAGAAATAGCCAGAAATTAAAATTGAGCATGCAAATTATATATGAAATATTCTAGTGGATTTTCTCGATGATAAAGTCAGGGAATCAAAAGCTTAGCTTCTGTAGAACAAATGTAAGGTTAGCATTAGATCTAAAGTGAAGAGAATGAACAAGCATTCATTCGAGAAGAATCAATCTCTTACTGGATATTTTTAAAGAAAGTATAGCATTATCATTAGAGTTGTTTCTGTGTCACATACTAAATGGAACCAGTAATGTAAAAAACACTCCAGAAAATACCAGTTCTAGCGGAGATGTCCGTCTTCGTCACTTAGACTTCAAGGGCTCCGAATGCGATAGAATTGTAGTGCTTGAAATAATCACAATTCACGGGAGGTATTGTACGAGAATCAATACAGTCCAATCTGTATTACTTGCTGCAAAACGTCTTGGCATGATATGCGTCGCCAATGTGTTAAAATTTAACTTTGGATTTTCTGGTCGAAAAAGAGGCTATCCTAATGGGTGATGTGATATAAAAAATGGTAACCTTCGACAAATTTTCTGCTATTTGGATTAAATTCAGTTGCAAAAGAAGTTATTAGCAGTAGAATTTTTGCGTAAAAGCTTGCAAAGCTTTAGCGTAACTTTCTCTCATTGCTGAGAAGTATCATCATTTTATACCTAATTTCAGGCACCCTACTTGATGCTTGTGCATGTGAACGTCGTACTTGCGTTGCCTAAGCACAAATATAATGTACTTCGGGATTTTAATTCTAAAAGCTTAACAAATATACCCTTCTTAGAAAAGTTCAGTCATTTTAATCCGATGTACTCAGTCGTTATACTTTCTTTTTACTTAAGTACTGTATCGAACTTCACTAGTTAAGGAAATAAAACTCTGATGAAAAACTATAATAGCTGTTCTTGACCGTAACTACTTTCCTTAAAACACGCGGGGCTCTTCGATTGGAAACGACAGCACACATGTGATAAAAAATGAAATGTTTATGACTGAAATAAGTATATTATTAGAATGAAATTTTTAAGTTGCAACTGATTTTACGCCGAGATGCGTCACTTGACACATGTTGATTAGCTTAAATTCTTTCAGCTCATTCCAGAAGTTTTAAAAACGCAGCATATTTTGTAGGAAAAAACTGTATGAAAATTGGGCGTGAGAATTAAACATTTGCACATTATCTTGTTCCGAATGAAATTATAATTTATGATGACTTCAAAATCATCGTTTTGATAAACGTTAACGCATCAACTTTTGCGTGTTCAGCCCATCGTTTTCTGTATGATGAGCTTCAATCTTATTACAGATGAACTTACCAACCAACTTGACAAATTGATGTAAACACTGTTATTTTATCATTCATTAATACAGTAATGTTCTGACGGCAATAAGACAAAAGATATCGTGCAATATGCGACGAAATCAGATTAAAAATCTCATTCATGATTACAGGTAGATTAGTTGCTTCGAGCATTGGCCGTAAAAATGCTCGTGAATAGTCCGTGGGGAAAGAAAATGAAAACTCATCAAAAAGGAGATGCATGTATTAGTTTTAAAACATACAATGACATTTTCTCACGAACTGAAATGAAAAATATCGTTATGTTGAGATTAAGATGCGTTTGTATATCATACCCATTGGAGGATTTAGTGCAAATGAATTTTGAAGCCCATATTGTAGGAACCTAAATCCTTCTCCGGACACCTGTAGCTATCCAAGTACATGAGCGCACTACACAGAGACTGACGAAATCTGAAAAGAAAAAAAAATTTGTCTCAAGTTTCGATGATCATTGGTCGCGTTTGCATGATATTAAAGTAAACGTCTCACGTTTCGTGATGCTCAACCATCAGCTAAGGGAAAGCTTTCGAAAAAGTTTAAATTCTTTTTTTTTTTGTCTCTCAAACTCATACAAACATAAGACAGACTGCGCCTGCATCTTCGTGTGTCAGAGCACCATTTTCTGAGGTACTTCCCCTGTTAAAAAAAACATTACTTTTTACTCAATGCATTAAAATAATTCAATAAACTTTGGGTTTGATATCTAAAATGATTTTTTTTTGTACCTAGTCCCTGTTAAATGCAAAATCACCCCACTCGTCATCTCATTATGCAGCGTGAAAACCGTACATTTTCCTGTTACAAATGTATTTTCAGAGGATTTATTCATAATTTACCTGTCGATTGTAAAAGCTCTATTATAAAATTGTCAAATGCGAATAATCGAATTTATGAGAGCTACTATCGACATTAATATCAAAGAACTGAAACGTAGACACAACACAAATCAATTATTTTGGACAACTTGAAGTCAAAATAATCCTTGAAAGTATTCAATAGCAATTTTTCAATGTTTAAGAATCATAACAATGATTTATTCTGGGGGCTAGAAAAGTTCCCTTCAAGATGAAGTACACTCGTAGCAGCTAAATAATTAGAAAAACATACTTATGAAGATGGGAATGAGAAGGAATACAGCATTTATTCATCGGAAACCCACTGTAAACGATATTGTTAGAAGTTGCTGCAATGTAGTTATCTCCTTGGATCTTCCTTTTTATATCTGGCAATCCTCACAGACGCAGATCCTGCAGTTAAAATTGTGTTATCTTCCCGAGGCCGCAATGAAAGTAAGAAATAAATATTACCGGGGAGTCTGTTATCAGATTCGTCAGATTAAAATCGTGCGGTAAATGATCTCTTTAATACATACAAATCAAAATGAGCTTACATATACTAATACTGATGATTTCAAGTAGACTTCCGAGCAGTCTCGCATTCAATTTTTGTTTTCGAGAACAATTTTTGCTACTCTTTCCTCGCCATTGCAACCTATTCATTTGTTGTAAGCCGTAGGATGTAAAGTAGGATTTTTAACTATCGTAAGTTTTCTTTTATACCACCTCATCATATGGTGTTCATGTATGTTTACTATTATCTTGTCCCATTTAGACTTACAGTAAGGAGAAACGGCAAATATACTTTCAAAAGCACGGAGCGACTCCATGTTCGCGGAGAAGATTTTTATCCAACATTATAGCCTACAACTCTGATCATTTTGTTGAAGAGGTGACATTGGTTGGACAAACACAGCGGACACATCGCATGATCAGGAGGGATGGATAGACCGACAGTAAGAGCTGCGTCTATAGAGCTACAAAACTCCTTTCCAAACAGCAGCACCAGCAGCAGCTTTCATTTTGTGACGGTCCTGCGGGCAAGAGAACAAAAACGACGTACTCTACGTTAATCATGATCAAATCTCTGCAATGTTGATTTAGCTGACCTTTCCTTCCTCATCTCACAGCGATGGCTAAAATTAAGCATGTCTACATGATTAATTCTTTTTAGATGTTTAGCTTAGAGAAACAGTATTCTTCGCGAGCATAAAATTTAATCAGGATGATGCGAGGAATGGAAGTAAATAAAAACATTTTAGGGTTGAGCGATATGAAATTTATACAGCGCTAATAAATAAGTATGAGTGAATTTAATGATTGTACTATGTTTCCACAGGAGAAAATTCACGAAGAAAGAGTTCAATCAACTATATAGAGTCAGTTTCAATTTTCAGAAATTAAGATTTTGTAGAAATTTGAGTCGATGTTGGAAAAGAAAAGTAATTTTGGATTTTCCATCAGAGATATTTACATTTTAAAGATATTTTTGATTTCTCGTACGCGGTATCAAAATAAATTCACCGTTTGCTGTGAAGGTTTGAATTTTAAAAACACAAATGTTCTTCTCTTACTCAGGGTTACGGCATCATCATTTCTGAATGGGTATAAGTTGAAACTAACAGTTCAGACATTGATTATATCCATTTTTTCTGATCTATTTTGGTCCTAAAATGTATTAGGGTAGTTCAAAAATATTGCCTTTTCCGTGACTAAATTCCTTCATATGCATGTACGCGACTTTAAACTTATGCTGAAGAATGTTTTTAATCAAATACAATAGCAAATACACAGAAATATAGCGTTCATTATCATCCTATACCTATCAGCGAAGTTGTAAAAACAGGCAGGCAAAAAAACGTATCCGTAACATAATTAGAAACCATTAAAATATCACGATTTTGTAGCATCAGCATGATAAAAAAAATCCCGAACAGGCTTCTAAAAGGTTGGCCAAGACTTGCCAGATCACTTTTCCGTTCTTAAGGATACACTTCAACAGTCTCTTCGTTAGTGAACAAGCAGCCTCTACCGAATCAACACCATCAATGATACTCAGACGGCCGAGACCCCAAAATAAAAGCATTCATGTAAGGAACTTAATAATTGAACAACATAAGAGTGTCAATGAATACGAGTTATGACACGTTAATTTCAGCGTTTCTTTAAGTTCTTTTCAGACCATTATATTTGATGTAGATTACTGAGAAATAGAAGGAAATAGAGACATTTGGTGCGTCTCGTAACTTAAGGGAATGAGGTCCCACTAAGATTCTTATAATTGCAAAAAATGGCCCAAAAATGCTTCGTCGACAATCAGCTCTTGAAACTGCTTAAATAGGTCTGAATGTAGTTGAAAAAATAATCGCAAGTACTTTGTGTTAGAAAGGTCAGATGAACCGCACTTCCAGATGAGTAAAACGTTTATACGAATTGAGTTGATCATCGATTTGAATACACAACTGTTTATCTAAATGAAGAAGTTGATTATTTCGAAAATATGTTTTCTGTGGGCAGATGAAACTACAAATGGTTTGGTTGTAGGCTGTCAAATACGTATTTGTAACCAAAGAGCACCCTTCCTAACGGGAAGTGCGGTGGTGGAGCATCATGTCATGGCGTTCTTCATGGACAGGCCCGTGGCGACTTCCTGTGACAAAGGTATAAATTCGATTAATCATCGAGAAATTGTATATGAACTCCTCTCTCCCGTTATACAGGACTCAAGATGAAAGTGAATAAATGGCGTTACAGCAAAATTGCTACCCGAAAACATACAGATCGAAAAACACCCAATATTCTGTGCGTAATAAGAAAATCAGGGTTTTAGACTGGCCTTTACAATCTCCTGATCTAAATCCAGATGACAATTTCTCCAAACAGGTAAATATTCAATTTGGTAAACAGTGACCTTTTCTTTTAGCCGAATGAGAGAAAATTACCTTTGAAGAAAGGGAAAATTGGCAAATATCGGCTGGAAGCAATTGTGGCTGCTGCGGGATGCTCGGCTAAGTTTTGAAACGTTTCTACATATTCTATGATACAAATATTTTTTTTTAGTGTCGTCCTTATTCTCTAATTTATGATTGATTTTCCCTATTTTTCTGTCGCGTTTACTTTTTCCAATCTTCATTAAGAGTTTCAAATGTAGGAGGCACATAGGAATGATTCAACAGAAAAAATACTATATTGAGGTGTATGAAGGGTACTTTTTGGATTCACTTTCTTTCTACAAAGTTGGAACTGTCTATGTTTTACAGTTTAGATAGCAGAACTGAATTACAATGATTTTTCCTATTCTATAATAATCCAGATAGAATACATGCCATACACATTTCATTTACTTTTCATTCAAAAATAATTTGCCGTTTTTTACGTAGTTGATATTCAGAAATATCTTATATTCTAACAATATCATTTTCATATATATTCAAGTTTATATTATGTAAAATTTCTGTGAGCTCACTTAAAAGTATCTCATAATTTGGAAGCTTTCTGGTCATTCATGTTTCATTAAACAGGCTTCTCATTAACATTTCGGTAACCCGTCCGCCTAATGCAGGCATCATTTAATTAGTATTTAAGTACATAATTCTGGAGTGATGCAGGTACTGTCCAGTCCTCCCTTTTTTAAAGTGTGGGTGTCTAATTAAGAAGCAAGCACTTAAATAAATATTAATTCAACTTCGATAAGGGAGTCAATTTTTGTCAGTGGAGACCTTTGCGGGCTCTAAACAGAGAAGCTAAACTTTTATTATTTCTTCCAGATACTTGCAGATTATTTCTACCCGCTATTACTGTATTTCTTGCAGATACTTGCAGGTTGTTTCTACACGCTATTACTGTTTTTCTTGCAGATACTCTGGCACCCGTTGTCACTGCATCAAAATTGAAATTATTTCATGGATGATAAATTTGATTTCACCGGGACGAGACGACGCTGATACATTTCTAGCGACCGAACATTGCACACCGTTAAAAAATATAATTCGAAAAAATATTTGTAGTTTCGAATATCTTCCATTCCTATCTTACAAATTTGATGCAATATTTATTGTGAATTTAGAACACACCGAACATACATTTTTTCAGAACACTTACCACTCGGTTCTAGGAGAAATTTTCACGGGTGAAAACGAATCCAAATCACGTTCTCAAGTGTCCATGTCCAGCAAAATCGAATTTTTCTTACATTTATTTCCATCATCCACGAATTCATTTTTCCATTAAGCCCACGACATGAGTCGTGTGGTTTATGCATTCATCGTTTGCCAATGTAAACTCTATTTTGTTCCCTAAAAGCAATGGTGTAGAGGACGGTTACTTCAGAGGAATTCGTTACAGTTCGCATGCTGACTCCTGTTCTCACGAGCTGAGGAGCACACAAGTTGCGGCGCAATCCTGCGCTCAGCAAATTTAGCGTACACGCCCACTGTGCTGTGTGTGCGTAGCCACCCGTTGGTGTTGTCTTAGGACCCGAACAGATGAAGCAAATACAAGAAATGACGCCAGGCTGCCCTTGATCTCTACCTGGACGGCATTCGTGATCCATGTACCTGCAGCGACACGGTTCATGCATTCCTGTTTAGCTCCTCTCAAATTATAAGCCAAATGTATTCGGGGGGTTTACGAAAATTCGTTGGTTTTCAATCCCTACCGCGAACCCATAATTTAATTGTAATATACACCCTATTTTTATCACTTACTTAATGCGATCTTTTGTAGTTGAAAGCGAAACTTGATTTTTCAGAAGCGCTGTTGCTTTCAACGTCCCGAAGGGCCCAAAACAGCGTTCAAAATTTGGCAGACTATCAGAGATAATTATTTTAAATGAGCTAAGGTGCTCATCTATGGCATGGATTTGTACAGTATTTCAATGAATACGAAGCACCAAGCCGTCGTTTCTGTCTATCTGGCTAGGCAGCCCACGTAGGAACGCCCAGGAGTCGTCTCTCCCGAGATCGTTGAGTTAATAAGTCGACGAAGAGGTACGTGTTGTGTATTATTTGGTATCGTGCGGCGGGCGCATTACCGGCACAATCGGCTCCCAATGCGATAAGTGCAACGTAATTCGCACCATTAGTGCCCACCGTTCTCCCATTAATGGCCAGCACCAACACCTCGGATTACATCTGTCCTTATACGTCCTTTGGTGGTCGAGTAAACACATCATTAGGACTTCCACGCAAATGTGAGGCTTTCTCAGCTCTTACCGACTCCAGATATTGGCATCGATATTGCCTCAGATGCTAGAATATCCACGGAGATTGTTGTGTTTCCTCCTCGACCAGAAACTAAGTTCTGGATTCATCGGAAAGAATTGACGAGTTTCAGCCAACAACTAACTAGTAAAAAGCGATTAAAAATTACTACAGCATCATCCATGGGATGATGCTGCTATCGTTTCCCGTCAAAAAGTGAGCAGTATTTTTTAAAACTATCATTTTATGTAAGAATAATCTGAAGGTAAAGATGTAACATAACTTTTAGATTTTTATTAAAAATAAAGGCGTAAACAACCGCAGTTACTCTTGATCTCTCCATATGCCACGTGTCCGTCGCCCAGGGCCCTGGAAAAAATCAGAGTGAACATTATGCTGCAAACTCAAAATGCTAATTTATATTGCCAACTATGAGTGAATGCAGAATACTGGTAAAAGAGTGCGTCGTGTCTGTTCCACAATGACAAGGAAAATATTACCCTGACTCTAATGATTTTGTTAATGAGTTTATTGAAACCGGGTGTTTAAATGCGTTAGCCTGCTATGTTTTTCCAAATTATTTTGTTGGTCATCGAGCCCAATTCTCTAATTTGCTTTCTCTAATTTCTTAATCTAATTTCTTTACAAAAGTTAACTTGAAACGCGTTTTTCTTGTTAGCTAGTCGCTGGAAAGCGTCGTATGACTCCATTTTAGCATTCTTGATTGAAAAACTCTTGTGTCTGAAAATTTGCGCCATGGCATGAGTTTATCGCAGTATTTTTTCATGACAAGGTCCTTCATTTTACTGCATGATATAAGCATTTGCTACAAGAAAAACTATTTTCAAAGCACACAAAATGCGAGAATTGGGAAGTAATTTCTCAGAGGCGCATTTTTTGTTAGCTACCTTCTTAGGGAACGATTTTCAATCTTTAAAAAATAATATCTTTCCATGATAATACGAGTCATTTTTCCTTCGCTAGAGTTCAAACATTCCCCATTTTGATGACATTATCAATTACTCGTGAAAACATCGGAAACACGTAAATTTGGCACACCTGCATTAAAGTTTGATTAAAAGTGTTTTTCAGCGGAACAGATGAAGGGAAAACGCATGAGTGGAGAGCACCTGTAAGTTCACAGGCAGTCTCACCTCTCACTTGGCTGAGAGCTGAGGCATTAGCCAACAGTCGCAAATGATTTCAGTACACAAACCGCCATGGAGCGTTTCCAGGCCCACTCGGTCTGTTTGATCGACGCTGACTGGCGTTTGCAGACCACGACGGAGATGCTGAAGATTGTGAAGCTTGAACATCACAACTCTCGTGTATCTAAGTATTAATAGACTTTCACGTTCTCAGACCTCAACGTACACATCAGTGATTCGGGTTTGAACTCATCCCCGCGTGTATGGGCATGGATTTAACTTTTATTTGCCGACCAGGACGGATGTTTCGTGGATTTTTAAATCTTTGCGTCATTGCCTGCTCCATCCTCATTTCCTTCCTATGATAACTGTTAAGCAAGTGCGTTTGAAAATATTTCGCCTACAAAAAATTTTAATGAACCTATTCTGCCCAAAATAAAATGTTTAAAAATACTTTAAATTTATTTCGCAAATTGGAAATTAAAGTTTAGAAGCTTCGTAACATTTTTAGGATAAGCCATTTCTTGAACTTTGTGTCAGTTTCATAAATAGTCTATCATGCGCTCTCAAACGGCGCTAAAGGTTCCATGAAGACTTTAATGATATTTAAATACATATTCCGATGTGTTTAACGTTATAATAACTTCTAGTAAAATTAACATGGTATCCGATCACGAATACAGATGTAGATGTCCGTCCGATTGAACTAACTCTAGTCAACCATACTTCCATCATAGAGGTAGCAGAGCATGGCCCACGTAGAGAGCAACCTGTCTCGGATAGCATCTAAATTATCCAGCGTGACTTTCCCTCGTAAAGATTATCGATCGAACTACGATGTTTATCAGACGAGCGGCTGGGCCAAGAGGGTAAGCGATATTCATGTACAGCTCGGTGCAGTGCACACACCATGTCCCGAAGCATTATCTGTAGATGGAGTCTGCGATTATCTAAGGAGAGAAAGCTTACAGTTAGGAAAAATTTAGGCACCACTATCGATTTCTTGGGCCGGCGGTGGCACAAATAGCGTTTTCTTGTGTATCCAGGGGCTAGCTGGCATCGCTGATGAACTATTTAGAAAGGTTGTCATCTGCATCTTTCGGATTCGTTCAGTACATTTACGTCGACCGAACTTGTGACAAGGCCAACTCCCATCTGCTAAAATTATACAAGGTGGAGTCACACAACTGCATGCGTAATAGCTGTACCTTCTGATGCACTTTGTTTGAATAGAATGTTTTTTCCCATTGGGAAGTTTGACATACTCAGTGGTATTCCAAAGTTGACGAGCGCCAAAAGACGCTGTTTTCAGCACTACACCCGGGGCATTTTCGCCTGGCGCTGGGAGAAGCAATTGGTCTGTCAGCGGGATGCCTGGGAGCGCCTCTGCGGGTACATCATCACCCGGCGGGGCTCCTGAAAGTCGAGGCAGGCCACCGTCGGGTCAATCCACACAACCCTACCGACCCAAGTCTTCAGTTCTCCGGGTTTCCCGGTGTGAATTACGAAATAAGTTCTCGGACTCTTTTAAACCTAATTTCGCGTTTTATTTCATCCGAGTTTTAGTCTGTTAATCACGGAATTTATTTGCGGACACTGCAAAGCTTTTCCAGCTTCTTGTTTCATTTTCACGAATTCGAAGGAGCATCAAAAATGGAAGTGAAGAGACACATTGTCTGTAACCAGCTTAATTGAGTAGCAAATATTTGCTACCTTTTTAAAATGTAATAATTAATTTGATGTCAAACTTTCTTAATATTACTATCGTTTGAAAAGCACTAAATTGCAGCGTAATTTTACAAACAAGGCACATGTTTATCAATTGAGCCTTCTTTGAGTTGCAATCTATTGAGTTAGTGGTTGAGTGAGTGTATGATCTCCTCAGAGCCTTGAAGAAGCAATGCGTAAGCTCCGCAGGAGAACATTCCACCAACATGATACGGCGGAGTAAAGACATTTTCTCGAGCTCCGGCAAGATGTGCTTATGGACTTAACTCAGGAGAGAAGTTGTGTTACATGGCCTAGTCAGTGCTCCTATTTGTCATAGGATTTACGTGTACGTGGGTTGCATAGGAAATTGTATTGAATTGCCATTGCCAATCGAAAGGTGTTGTAGAACATTTGAAGAGTGAAAGATTTTCAATTCTTTGAGACTTACCATGATGAATCGCTTAAATCTTTTGATGAAGTGTGAACAGAACTCGTCATGTCGGCAAATGCACCACGGGAGAACAAAATACCCAATACTCAAGAGACCCGTCTCATGCGAACTAGGTGAGTGCATTTGTTCATTAAAGTATCAAACTTGGGCTGACTTGAGATGCTGCGTTAAATTTCACTCCCGTATTTAATTTAACCGTCCAATTTAGCCTGCACAGTTTTTTAACATTTCAACTGAACAATGCGTTTTCTTACGTTCAGTAATCAAGATTTTACCAGGCGGTCTAGTATGAAATTACACAAGCCCGACAGTGCGTGCAGTAAATTTTTTGCAAAATGAATAGACGATGTAGGACCCTGCAATATAAATAACTCGATCAAAAACTGTCTTTAATTTCGACGTTTGGTTTTTAAGTTGATTGAGATTGCAGTCAGTTATTTTTTCGTTCAGTAGATGGAAAGTGAGACGTGTCTGAATCTTTCAGTGAGAGACCACCAGGGCCGCCTCACTTCAGTTTCTTCAACTTCGGACGTCTGAAGGAATGGTTAAAAATGCTGCCGCTCGGAACAACAGCTGACGGGCTGGGGTGTTGACTAAATGCCGGCGTGTTCTTTCATTAGATGGTTTGTTTTCATTGCTGGAAGATACGAGTTTGCTCTGTCAGCTCTGTGGCAGCTCAATGTGTGGTCTCACACTGGCTGAGCTTCAAATGCAAAATACGAGGAACCATTGTTGGATGATTGACAAGATCGTGCTTTTCCACCGATAAAATGACATTGAATTGGCCAGCCATGCACGTTTGACGAAACGCAATTAGAATTAACGTCAGTAATAAGATACTGACTGCCATAATTTGCATTCAACACAGTTTGCATTTCACCAGAGTGAAACGAACATTCGTCAACGCTCTGTTGGTCATGCAGTAAGGATTTGACTGCAAATAAAACATTTGTGTTGATTTTTAAAGCTGGCTTTGCTTCTGTGTCTCTTTGAAAAGACTGATTTTTTGGCGTCCGTTTTGGGGAAGCGAGAAGCTTGGCGGCGTCGAGTTGAATGTTTATCTAGCAGGAGTGAAGAGGGCGCAGGGCGACGGACACCTGGCCCAGGGATCACGTAGCTCCGTTTGTTTACGTCTCTGGCTCCGGCCGCTCACCCTCTGTTCGCCTGCCTCACTTTCCTCTGGCATATCCTACCGTTAAAGCTGTGCATGAGCGCTTAAATTCTTAAATCTTCCACGAATTTAATACCATTACTCAAATCGTCGAGAATCCAAACCGTTTTTGAATGGAGACTTCGCATGGAGACACAATTCACTGAATTTTCAAACACTTCGAAACAATAATTCACGTTCTGAGTGAAACGTTTGAAGCGTCATTTCTTTACAGAATCGATGAACGCCTTTTCCGTTGAGTGACGGCTGAAGTAATAGTATTTCAGAACTTACTGTAAATAGAATTTAATCTTGATGTTCACATTCAGAATTTTTTTAGGGTCTTGTATCGTCGTGCGAAACAGTTCTGTCAAGTTTTCGAAGTAGAAAACTTGCCAAATTTTCTATCCTAGTTTTCTTTCAGGAAATAAAGCAGTGAGAAATATTGAACATCTAAGTGCAAAAAGACAAGACATCGATTATGGATTTCGATTCCTGTTTGAAGATATTTCCGTGTCTTGTAGAGTAAAATGCAAACAATCATTTTACTCTAGATACTTATTCAGACAGTGATATAACTATTCAAGCATTAATTATGAAAATCTTAAGTATATAATGTAAAAAAAGCACGTATCTAATATAGAAGAAAAGTACCTGGATCTACATAAATTCATAAAAACTTTTAGATAAATTGCCTTCTCGTAACACGTACATTGATTGACCGCCACCTCTACCTGAACAATTACGTTTGTCTCGATATTCGAAAAATATGCAGTAGAAAAACAATTTTACCTGCGAACGAACGCGTAATATGTCTAGTGGTGTTCGTCGGGTGGTTTAATTTTGCTGTTGTATGTATATTGTAATACATACTTATGAAATTGAAGGAGTATATGTATGTACTCACACTTACTCATGAAATAGTAGGAGCATGTTCACTAAACTCAGTGCTTTTACCCAGACTGACATGTGAGGAGAATTGTATTTTTAATTTTAGTGTACGTATCTCAGTAGTATAAAGCATTACGACTGATTTGATGCAATTGAATTTTTTATCGATGCTATTTTGTTCCGCGTTTCACGAAAATTTTTGTATTCTGTTAAAATGAATAGCCCATTTTTAATATTTGATGCAAATTAGGGGAGCGAGAAACTGAGACGAAACTCAGGATTTACGTATCTGAACGCATTCGTTTACTGTGCTGAATTGCAAATTTGTAATTTTTATCATTGTGAAGACATTAATTTCAAAAACTTCTATAAAGAGTTTGCATTCAAGATGAAAGAATAGCTGGGAGAATGAGAGGCTATTCATCCATGATGGCCAGATCAAGAATTCAAAGCGTTGAACATAAAAAGGGCCAAAAAATAATGAGTGCACATAAAACTTCGTATAATGCAGGACAATCTGCCAATGCAATGTAAGAATAAACAACGCACATCTAATGTGAGTGTAGGTCTAAACATGATGGCAAACTCGACTAACTTTCCAATCGCAATGGCCTTGTAGCCACAGCGCGCCTCAGCGGGGGTCTGCAGCGCAGACGCTAGCAAATTCAGGTCGTTGACTGAGTCTTACTATTCGATACATGTCTCTAAATTTCAGCAATGCCCCTCACAGTGCGTGCTTTTATCCTATTTCTGGCCTTTCTAAAAATTTTAGTAGCACAAGCCTTTTTCAAGATACGATGCTGCACGGTTTATACGAGCATTCATTTTCAAGTATGATCATGTGCATTGAGTATGGGGCTTAAGAAAAGCGGGTGAGTGTTATGTGCTCAAGGTTATGAAGGGACAAAACTCCCAAAGATTTTCGTTGGCTATTTTGTTGCATTTGCAGATGGTGTCAGCAAATATCAGTTTTCCATTTGAGCTTTAACACTCTAAATAGCCGGTATATGTTGCCGAAATAACAGTGTCATACATAATTAGGAGTTAAACGAATGAAGGTTTTGAAAATTTTGCCAGATATTGGCATGGACTTCAAAATACTTGTGAAATATTTTTAGAAAATCTCAGGGCGAACGGCTAGTATTTCAACATTTTGGGAAAGTTTTATTTCAAGAACATCGTCATATTATCTACGATAAACTAGAATTTTTTACTTGAGGAACTTGACCCTGTCGTACTGAATTTCTCTCTTGTTTTTATTTTCTAAATTCAAGCATGCCAACATTAATAAATTTATGAATCATTTACACGAAGCATTTTACTTCAATGTTTTTTATAAAGATTGAAGGGAACATTCAACTCACTGTATTCGAGTGATAAATTAAAAAAGCGGTTTTTTTACCTTGCAACAATCAATGAATGGAAACTCGAATCCTCCGCGATCAGCCCTGACATCGATATTGATATCAATTTCATGCAATAGATTTGCTGTGTACAACCAGAGTTTTTTAATATCTAAACTTATAGAGTTACTCTCGTGATTCTCAAGAGAATAATTTATGCTTATTAAGACATAATTGAACGCTAGGCATTATGCTTACACCCACACGATTTATCGGTTCTTTCTACCGCGTATAAACTTCAAAACGAATTGCTTATATTCTCAAATCTGGTGACTGTCGTCACTGTCCATAAGAGATTTTACAACTTCCTTTTTTAACAATGGTACGTCAGATGAGCCCACTGTTAGTTATTTCTGTTGCAGTTGTTCTATGCTATTCGGCGCCTTATGATCTAAAACGATACAAAATTTGAAAAAACTGCAAAATTGCACCTTTGCGTTCCAGAATGATATCATGAAGAGAATTTAAGAATGATATGAAATTCAAAAATAATTATTAATTTCATTTTTTGTCTTAAGCGTATAATTTTTTAGCACAACTTTTAGATATATCCAGGAAAATTAGGATTGAAAAATGAGTTAAGGTTTTGAAACTGGCAACTGAATTTTTTGATTCTGATAAAAACATACTGCACAGTAATTTAGGAACTTTGAAAAGTTCTGCTCGAAATTATTATTTAATATTCACTTTGAGAAATAAAATGAATGCAGGGTCTTGAAGAATGTTCACTATGTTATTCACGCCATCATTATTTCTTCTTTGTTGAAAAGTCGACTTGATCTTTAAAAATGTAGGTGCATTTACCGTAGAGTGTTTTGTTTTTCTCTTGAGTGTTTGTTTCTCGTCGGTTGCATTCGTCTTAAAGCTCAAATTATCATCGGCGGCAAATTTTCTTTTTCAAAAAAATCTTTGAGCCACAAAATGTCGTGGAAATACCTGTTTTCCTAATGAATTCAAATGAATTCAACAATGTATCAGTTTCAACATCATTCATTTTTAAAAGGCGTATTGCTCTGCGAACCTAATACATGGCAGACATCGTCGAGGGTTGCCGTAGGTGTACGATATTTTGTAACGAATGCAAGTAGTGGATGAAAATTGAAAATAGATCATTGGAGCATTTTATATCAAGTCAAAAAACAGATTTGGAAGTTCACATCTCAAGAAAAGTGTTAATTCTGCTCCATGGTGGCAAAACATTCAAATTCAAACTCTCAAATTTCAATCGATACTGCTTTAGAGCCCCAGTGTATTGGCGGTTTTGGGACAATCAAATTTTAAAGACACTTAGGTTACGTAATAAGAATTGATTCATCATTGACACGTTATATACTCTGTTTTGTGCAGGAAATATTTCCAGAAACAGCTAACCTGAATCACTCAACGCTATTTAGTAATGCATAGCAAGCAAGCAGCACTAATACTATCGAGGTATTTCTTATTCAAATATGGTCGCGACAAATTTAAATTCAAAGACCATGTCGGATGAGGGCTTTACCAAACTCAATGTATGTGTTGTGTACTCTTGATTTGTAACACTTATAAATTTTTAATATGGATTTGGAAAATCAAACTGATCTACAGTAAAGAACTGAGTCATTGATTATTTGATAGAGCTCTTAACTGGTAATGTAACTTACCAAAAAAGTAAAATTCATTGATATTGGCAGCGTTACTTTGTAGGCGACATGAGTAGTTTTCATATTTTATTCTTTCTGAGAGAGTTGAATGAAATTCAGCATTTATTAAATAATGGCTTCAAATTCAGAGCTTTTGAGAGTAACAATAACCAGTGAGAGGTGAGAAGAATGCATGTAAGAGTGCACTCGCACATGCAATTTTGTCTCATGTAAGCCACTATTTTCAGGGACTTGAAATATTCACACTGCATTGTGCCGCAAAATACGTGTAATTAATGAGCAGAAGACTCTGTTGAAGTGAATCTTTTACGAACAACTCCCTAGAACAAAAGTTAGGACTTGTCTTTGTGAGATTAGCAGGGCTAAGTGACCTACGCAGCAGCTGATTTTTTCGCCAAGAAAATCACCGCTAAATTATAATGTAACACACAAAATTGACTGGCAAATATGTTTTTTGTTGATATTTTTCTTTCGTATATGAACTATGTATTTTTTTGTATATTCCTTTTTTTCTGCATATGCCATGCGAATAATGTAAGGCAATTCACTGAATATAAAATGGTTAACATTAGAATGAAACTGACTTGCGTGGTTTGAAGCTTCTAGGGTAATAAAGGCTTGCAAAATCTGAAGGCCAAAAGTATCGGTGACAAAATCTAAAAAGTATTCTTATGGTATGCAATTAGTCCTATGAAATATATCATGTTATGTCGTGTGGTAACTTTAATCCCGAGAACTTAGGACCGCCCTTTATCAGGAATGTAGCCTTTGTCTTCACCACCCAGCGTTGTTTAGTCTTTTCCATTGATTTCCTAAGCAAGCGTGAATGCTCGGGTGAAATTTGATCAGCCTGCTGTTCGGTTTCATCCCGACGCAAAACAAAGGCTCGGCAACACCCACTCGCAAGCACCAAACTGGACAAAACAAGACCCACCGGTGACGCGTGTGCCTCTTGCTCCGACTACCGCATCACGGGCATGGCTGCTGGCATGCATCAATGATATTCGTCGGTTGCATTCATCTCGTGAGGCATAGAAACTCATGTTGTTTACCTGGGGTCCTCGATTCGAATAAATGAAAGGAGCCTGCTCTTGATATTCGCCTGCCTTACAAACTAACGCGGGCGTGGGTTGTGTCATTGAAAAGTTTTCATACATGAAAAGTTTACATAGGTGGGCTGGCAATTAAATATTAGTGATACAATCCGCTTAAACGAGTTTTGATTCGAGAATTTTTATTGCAGTGTATTTTTCAAGAGTCGGCAATAAAAATTTGATTAAAAAGTTTCGATCACAGAGGGAAAGAATTCCTAAAGCATAACTCAGAGGCATCAGACGGACTAATTCTATAAAAAGCAGATGAACGCACACACATTCGTGCTTCCTGGGATGATTCGTGCTCACTTTTACAGACTCTAATGTATACAGCTGGAACAATAGGTTGGTGCGAAAATTTTCAGGCCAAGATCTGGAAAATGGTTTAGTTTTGCTTTCAAAATTTTGGATCCCCAAAAATAGAGGGACAGTCGAATGAAATCACTACTTATATGGGACGGCCTATGAGATTATCAAGCAAAATTTTGTACCGCTGAAACGCAAATTTGGGATTTAAATAGATTCGTTATTTTGTGTACGTATGTTGCAATGCAAGGTTACTCAGCATTAGCTTCGTTTGAAGTTTACAAAATTTTCCTATTTTCCGATAAATGATTATATGGTCAATGAATAATTCATCAAGAAATTTTTTTCAGTGAATAACGCCAATGCCTTAAAAAAACGAGGTATTTAAAATCGGCTACAAACTGGGGCTTACATAAAGCAACTCGAGAATTGAGACTAAATATGGAACACAGAAGAATATAATGCATTTCTAAAAAACGTCTCAACGCGGACTACACCCAGTGAAGCATAACTAACAATTTAGAACTCACAACAAAACTGTAAAATAACAAGCAGATTTAATGGATGAACGACAGAGACGAGACTAAAGTTCAGGTGCATTGGAGGCCGGACTTAAAAAAGCTTTAGTAAAAAAAGTCTCGGCTTACTTACGCTTAATAAATGAATTGCGATTCGTCAGTTCTATTGCTCCCACTATTTTAATACCTATGATGTTAAGTTATTAACTGACTTCAAAATGATCCTCATGATTGGAGATATGAGGAACATTTGTATGACTATATATATATGGCTGGTAAATACTGCTCGTGCTGTACCAGTGTTGTATGCGTTTGGTCTTAAGGGTAGCGCAGTGTCTCAAACATGAAGAGCATTAAAACTGTCTTCATTGCAAGTAAATGATACACCATTTTACTTTTCAAGAGATTAGCAACAACAGCTAGGACGAGTAGAGTAACATGGGCTAAGTTGAAATTTCTTGAAATAAAAGCTAAGGGACAAAACATAGTCATCACTGTGAGTTTTAACATGCTGTTTCAGAATAGATTTAAGGAATTTGTTAGTCACATTTAATGATAACCGATTAATCAGCAAATCTCAGTAAAATCCGCTATCCACATGTTTCTATTTTTCTTTCCATGGGTGGAAAGGAAAACGTACTTTTTTTCGACATGTTGAACTAATTTATTTTCAACTGAGTTTCGGTAAGTCTACTGATGTTTCTTTAACAATGAATGAAGTTGAGAGTTGCTCGTGATAAGCTGAGATCATCATTCTAATAATTTCAGTAATTGTTTGAAATTCATTGAATTCTTGGCTTTGCATTTTGCAACCAAAAATTCCATTGTTGTTTGAGGGGACATAAAACTAAGATGCGCTTGCTGACGATTTGAACCAAAAAGACCTTACGTACTCATTTCCGCCCAGCTGAACTAGACCACGTGCGTGACTGGTGTTTGAAGCAATCTTCTGTGTCACACGTGAGTGACGATATTTGAAATTTTAGATCGATATATTGACACTTATGATGATGATGATGGCTGTTCTTTTTTTCCATCACACAGTGTTAGGAGAACCTCATCGCACACAACAAAACAATTCACACAAAATTTTTTCTTCTGCTTTGTCGTTGCTGGACGCAGAGGAGCTCCAGGACGAGTCAGTGACAGTGACAGAGCGCTCACCTCCAGGCACCGAGCCTCCTCATAAACATGAACTAGAAATTGTACTCAGAACATTGCGTGAGGAACGTATTATCGCTGCCAACAGGAGCATCGATACAACTCAATTGACACATCATCGCAAATCTATCTTGGGGTTCGTGTGTTTTTGTGTGCCCTCAATGAAACACTTCCAATAATTTTAGCGATGCATACATTTTAATTTTTTTGTTTAATAGATCATTTACTTGAATTTGTTTCTTCTTTGATATGTTGCACATTTGGAGAGAGTTTTTAGGTAACCAACATAAGCGGCAGAGCTAGCGTGGACTACGATGAGGCGATTGACTGGAGAAAATGCTGCGTTCGAATGTTCTTGGCGTCTGAACGGTAAGGTTGACTCAAATGAATTGAGCAGCAAGTGCAGGCTTTGAGCAACCATAAAATGATCTCTATAGTTCAACTTAGGGTACCCATAGCCTTTTTTTTGTATGTTAGTAAAGTTTTTTTTGTGCCAGCGGGCTTGAAAGGATTATGTCTCATCTATTCATGAACATTGCACTTAGACGGATACTTTTCAAGAAACTTTCCCGACGATGTCAGAAATGTTGCTAAACTTGTCAACAGCCTTGAGTGGAGGCAACGATCCTTCGTTATAGTGACATTTTTCGCGCACAGCTTATCATGAGCAAGTTAGTATCTTGGTATAGGGGCATAATTCCCTTACGACATCATTATTTCTGTTTCATTACTGAGAAATTGTTTCCAAAATCTTAGCTCTTCATTAAATTAGTACTACAAGCGATATTCTGCTACCTTCATCCGCTGGTTAGAACTTCCACTAGGTTCAGGCTTCGTGGACCCTTATGAATTTTCATTCAAAACACTCCAGGAAACTATCTCCCTCTTTATCTTTACAGACGGTCTTTAAAAAAATTTGCACGTCGTTAAACGATTGCCAAGAAGCAAAAGGGTTTGGACGTTAGGAATTTTGGTTAGGTTCTTAGGATGCAAATCCAATCGATCCGTCACTGCCAAAGCCTCAATTTTCTCATGAGACTTGAGTGAAGAGATGCAGTCGAGCCTCTGTTTCGACCGCGTCCAGGACTAGGGTTCCAACCTCAGCTTCTCTAAAAGGGCAAGCTCATTACCATTCTAATGGCCGCCGACTGCTTAGTTGTGGCTTTTCGCCGATCGTCCTGCGTAAATCATACCTGGGCAACCGTATATGGTTCTTATGGCCATTCGGCTACCGCAAAAAAACGCCCTGCTGTACTACTCAGTGCAGCATAGGTTTTGCATGAGCTCGAGTTCAATTTACAAAATTCTCACGTTTTGAGACTAACACCTTTGAGAAATTTTGTCCTTTCAAACTAATAAATTATCTCTTAAATTTTGCATGACATCGGAAAAAATTTCTCTCACTGAGCCTATTGTGATTCAAAGCTCTTCACTAAAAATTAATCTGTCTAACGACAGTGAAACTTTGCGTGCTGCACTTCGCTAGTGGTACGGGTAACATTTTTACTTTATAAGTTTCACTCTTACTCTGTATGAGCTGCAGAGAAAACCCCCCAAAAAATTGCATGCAAGATCTGTTCAAAATTTACACTTTGACCTGACGTTATACTAACGCATAAATTTTCTTGAGAAATGTGAGTTTACCATACAGGAAATCGATACATGAGAAGCAAACGATGCTTTCGCACGGCAGATTACAACAGAATCCTTCGCATTCTACTCCGTCCTGCATGGCTGTTCGCTATGCCTTTCACAGAAATACGAACAGTTCTCTGAATTAATTCCTTAGGAGTGAAACGGTTGCTATTCAAATTCCAGAAGAGAATCGTAATTGAGTTTTTGCGTTTTATTAATTTTGGGCAAAGTTATGTTACCATTTTTATTTATTTCTAAGATCTGTTTAGCGTGTGCAAAGCTATAAAATGCGCTCGCTGCAACGTAATTAGGTAAAGTGCCGAAAATTTGAAAATGACGTAAAATTCACGCAAACCAATGTTATTTTACCAGATCAAAATGAATTTATCAAGTTTATCCTTCGAACTGAAGTCATTTTTTTCTTTGTAAAAATAACAATTTAAGAATACTGTCTACCTTCTCTGCACCATGGCTTGTGCATTCACGTTCCAAGAACAGTACTCACTGTTATCGTTGTCCAGGTAAGCCGCTTAATAAAATGTAGGCGGATGAGCCAAGTAATCTTCCCAACTCTCTGCTATTCAATCATAGATAACCATATCAGGAAGCCACTCGGACACCATGCGGGAAAGATGAGACAAAATGATTGACGTCGGATTGACGGGAGACAAATTAAGGGCCCCAGTCGTGTTCTGTCGACTAGTACGTAATATCGCCGCAATCAGTGGTTTTCCCGTGAACGGAATGATGGCTTACTTTGGATGCGGAAAAAAATATTGTTCTGGCGAAAAAAGTGGATGACACATTCGGTACAATATGTTCAATTATGCTCGTGTGTAACAAATATTTTACTCTGGGTCGAAAGGAGTGAGCTAAGACATTTTCTCAGAACTATTGGGCGAATATAATGGCATAATAACATTCTGTATTGGAGTTCTATTCTAAAGATTGCTGAGTGGAACGAATTTAGCGGTTCATTTGCCATCCCAATTCAAAGAGTTCCTGGATCCAAATAGCAGGTGAACTGATGTACATCAAAAACAGTGAAAGCAACATTCTTTTCGAAAATACAAGCTACATATTTGATTATGGTGATTTTGAATGAGCCTCATGACCCCTGCTTGAGAATGCCCTTTCGCTGTGATGTTCCGATAGCAGAATTTGCTTGTCACAGTCAATCTCCGTCGCCTACGAGAAATGGTTGCTCTCGTGAGGACACAGCTACATTTGTAATGGGTTAGTGTCGAGACGCCGACCTCTCACTACCTCGCTATATGTGATCGGCGAGGAAGTCGGCACTCCCTGATCACGTTACCTGTTGCCTGCTATTTTGCCTGCCCAACACAAGGGTTTGGTGTGCGACATGACTTTTCACTAAGAGAAGGTACTCTCTTATTGACTCTTGCAGGCCATGGTGTAACTCTAGAAGATAAAACGTCTCTGGCATCTAGAACTTTGTTTACTTTGAATGTTTATTTAACTTCGGGGTGATTGTAAAATAAAAATAACTCACAAATTTGAATATCGTCAATGAGAAATTTTTTATTTCACTGTAAGCTCTAGCATGTGAATGGTTGATTTTAAAATAAGCTGTGACTTTCAAATCATGGGGCATAGAGCTCAATCATTGCACTCACCTATGTACACGAGACTAAAAAATTTGAAACAATAATGCAAATACAATAGTTAAGACCTAGCAAAAATTTAAGGTCTTTCTGACATCTGCTGAAAAGAAAGCAACACGATGTAACTCTGATCATTTTTAAATTTACCAAACAAAAATATTGTAAATGTGAAGGAGAAACTTACTGCATGTCGATGTAATGAATATCCGATACATGGTCTAAAATAGATATTTGGTACATGGTCATTTGAAATATCTAATACACCTGATACATGACCTATTCATATATAAGAGCAAACATATGATATTTGGCTTTTTCATTATATTTATACGACAAAACAATGAAAAATTGAAGATTTGATGTATTTCTGTGTGCTGTTTTCAAGTTCAATTGAAACACAGATAAAAAGTATTGACATGATACGGACAATATATAAGATCATCGGCGAAAAAGCATCTAACCTACCAAATCAGTTTTACAGCAAAAATAAATTGTTTTCAAACATTTCATAGTGGTTTACGCAACATAAATGCTGTTGTACTTTTTAGAAAAATAATAATTTCGTTAACGGAAAAAAACGAAGCTTAATCAAAGTCTTAGAGCTGCATGGGAAGTCATTATCTAAAACTATAATTATAACAAGACGAAGACTAAAGAATTACCAACAAGGGCCAGAAAATTATTTTTTCAGAAAAGTAAAATGAGTTTGGGTTATAGATAATTCTAGCTACACAGAAAATACCAATCTCAGCCAGTTGTGAGATGATTCACCGGTTCATGTCATGACAGTCTACCACGTTCCTGAAGCCCGTCACAAATTTCAAATTTTGTGGCCAAGCACTCAGATATCGTCACAGTCGTAAAGTTGTGAAGAATAATTCTTGACTGATCCGATCTGACAGTAAAAATAATTTGTAATCAGGGGTAGTTGATGCTTGTAAAAACTCAATTAGAGCCGGTTCGTCCACGCACATTATAAGAGAAGTACATGCATTTGTTGAAACCAACAAAGCTAATAAATCGTTTTAATTTTCCTAAAGAACATGTGTAGAAGTATGCAAGTCACTGGGAGAAGATTAAGACGAAGATTGAAAAATTATGGGGGAATAGTGAGAGTAACATTTGAGAGCAAAGTAATTTAGCACATGATACTAATGATACAATCTTAACTGTGGAGTTTGGGATTGACAGCACAATGAAATAGAGCTGCTTTTCCTTTGCAGGATTTGGCTTAGCGCATATTTTCGAAGTGAAAATGAATGCTCAGATGTATTGCTGGATTGTGGGTGATAATCTCTCACAGTCTGCAAACGACTCGAAGTTACCAAAAAGATGGACATTTCAACAATCCAAAGTGTACTTCTAACGGCACTGCAGCGTGGTTTCACCACTATAGGTTATAGATATATATGGGATGGTCAGGTGAGTCGCCTGGCTGAAGTCCTGTCGAGAGCCTGTGATTAGAATCAAAACTGAGGATTCAGAAGAGGAACCCATAGAAACCATCAAATTTAAAAAAAATATGTTCAGATGAAAGTGCCAAGATAACTACAAGTATTAGCCTGAACTTCACAAATAATACACCAAATCATTAGAAGCTGTACTAGCGATGAAAGATCATAACACCAAATTTTAACTGCTCTTCATAGGTGTATTGGAAAATTTTTAAATGGGTTACTTTATTTTTTTCACATAATCATTGAAATGTTTTACTGTTCGTGCATTCTGAGGCCAAATTTTCATGAAACGTGGAAAAAAATTTAAGATTTTCAATTTTAGATTAAAACATGCTGTGTCACTATTATAAATAACCTTTAGAATATGTTTTGAATATGCATTGAACACACAGCTGCTTTTAGAATTCATTCCGACCTGGTCTCGTAGCATAAATGAAGAGGTGTCATGAGCCTCGTTAAACAATAGTTCTTAATGCATCCCTTACAACCTCACCGATCCACATTAACCCAACTACATAAACAAATAGAGTTTAAAATTCTCAATGGATTGATACTTTTTCAGATGCCATAATTTCGTGTGGATGTTGGCTCTTCAAGCTTGTTTAAATACCAAATTATCTTCATTTTTACATTTAAAAATAGTGTTTTTGCATTTATTGCTCAACACAACACGATTCACTGGCCGCTCTATAGGGAGTCCGTCCCGAGTACAGAGCAAGAGCGGCGTTCTCTTTTGGTCTTATCTGATTTTCTATACCCAGAAGAGCGCGGTTTGGCCCTCTAATTGTTTGATCTTGACTTGAACGCATTAATTGTACTATTGTGTGCCAGAGGCGCCGCTGAACGAGGCGCTGCGATCTCCTTACAATAGAACACCTGCTAGACCCACAATGCTACTACACACAATAAATGTTTGGTTTAGATGCTCGAAGATGACAATTGACGCCGGACAATTTAGTCCTGCGGAGCTCCATTACCACCATTGTGGAGAGGCAAAAATGGTGTTCTCATGGGAAGAGTCACTGTAGCGCTTTGTTACACTGTCATAGTTCTGTTCACTTCGCCGCCCACAGACCCTGTAAATCTGTCCTCAGCGACTCATCTCTAGATATATTGCTCCTCTACCCACAAATTAGGAAGTTAAAAAAATATTCTTGAGGGCGCTTAGCAGGATGGCGTCCTTTGATTTTATATCAACAGAATTAAACTTCGGTTAGGAAATTATTATGCTTTAATTGAATAGGAGCTGTGCTATGTATGCGAGCACTATGTGCGTATTACAGAGTGACCTAATGGTTTGCTTACGATGTATTTTCCATCCGCATTGTCTGGAAAGGTTGGCTTTTATGAGCCTGTTTTCAAAATTCTTACTAGACCGAACGCCAAGTTTTTATGAGAAGTTGCCAAACGCATGTTGTTTAGTCTGAAGAAAAACAGTTGCGATTAGAATTTTGTTGGGAGTGAAACAATTAATTTAAAATTGTGCTAAAAGTATTAGTGCAGCAGAGTCTGTAATTCTCATACTCATGTGTCTGTAACTCAACCCGATTGAGGGAAAGATCAAAAAGATGAAGTAGAGTTTTTTGTGGGGCGTTAACAGGAGAGAAAAAACAGGAATTTGTAGAATTTTACACCATCTACTTTTTTTACTATGTACGCTTTCATGGTTCATAGGTTAGGTAAATAAATTGATTCAATACTGAAACACTGTGCGTGTAATACAGATGCAATTGGATTTTTAACGATTGCTTTACTCTTCTCGACTTGAAATTTAACCAATCATGTAAGAAGTCAGCTCGATGATGTGCGCAAGAAAAATAGTTTTCAACCATCAGCTCAACAGGGAAATGAAAAATGTATTAACTGATCCTCTTATTACAGCATAATTAGTCTCAATTTTAGTAAATGTTCCGCTATGACATGGCGTATGGCTTTCATGAAGCCATTCCTAAAAATACTGACACAAAAAGTTAAGGCGCCGGGCTCATCAGTCCTCGTATCAGTCGAAAGCAACAGCTCTCTTGTCAGCTGGCAACGGTCGTGGTTCTGCCTTCCTGGGAGCTCTGATCTGCCGATAACCTACCGCAGCCGCGCTATTCTCTTCAACATCACTTCTTATGTAACGCTGTGGGAATGCCTCTTGGTATAAGTGTCGTTTATTTGATCCTAATTCTTGCTTTTCATTTCAAAGGAGCCGAAATTTAAGTAGCTTCTACGGTTGTGATAGTTTTTATTCCTTACTTTTGATGAATTTCTTGTGGCGACGAAAGTCTTGCACTCCGCCTTCTTTTTATGAGAAATGCAACAGGGCAGTGGAGTTAATATTCTTTGAGATTGCCTGTTCAATTCTTACAAGTTGTTTAAAGTTAACTGACTTCCTGGAAACAACTGAACAGGCAACTGAGGATAATGTAGTGGAGCTATTAAAAACCATCTTTACTTCTACACTAACATTTATACTAGTGTTACTATAATTTTGGGGATTAAATTTCTAATCCCTGTGGACTTTCAATTCACTGCAATGACTGTGACGACACTTTTAACAAAATCAAGTCGTCATCATGCGACTACTGAGATGGAATTAGGAAGCGATTTCATGATCTTTCAATCAAACTTCTAGGTACGGGGCTCGAAGTAGATTTTACAGAGCGAACACTCAACAGCAAAAAGTTGAAAAATTAATTAAGCACTATTTAAAAACATAATTGCGTTAGGTTGTTAATCGTTTTTCAAGTTCTCAAATCCTACGTTCAATATTAAAAGTTATAGCAGTAGTTTCTGAGCTATGATTAACTAATTTAGCTATAACATCACGATAATGCTAACAGTCTCACAATAACATGAGCAAACTCCTATTTTTGTTGATTTTTCTGAGAATGCCTGAGTTAGTTTTAAATTTAATAATTGAGTTTGAATAATGTTTCGCCCCTTTTCGACGATCGATTAAAAACTACACTATTACGAATACGTGGACAAAATGGGCTGGCCTAATTTCTCTCATCACAGCCTTACGGCCACTCAGCGTAAAGATCATAAGAGTAATTCAAATAGGTGTTAGTAATACCTTTTTGTGAAGTTTTTATCTATTGGAAAAAACGAACGTGAAAAATGGAAGTTCTCGGTCGCAAGCGTGTTGTTTTACAGAAGCGGACTTTTTCGAGTCTTACAGAGATCTCTTTCTGTTCGCAATGTATAGTATAAAATCCCAGTTCCATCAGAGGTACACTAATGACTCATTTGAATCTCAGACCGAAATCGATCCGTGACTTTAAGCTTTTTTACTCATTGCTTCATTTTAAATTCACTGAAGTTTGTCTGGCACTAGCGCCTCATTGTCACCAACATCAGAATGAGGAAGGAACTGGCAGGCGGATGTGGACGTCTGAGATCGCCTTTGGGCATTAGTCAGACAAGAACTGAAATACCTTAGAGCTTTTGATGTGATCACCTGAATTCTGGAATTTGGAGTCATCTAGACGGTAGGTTGTGCGTATAATGTGAGCGCAAACTAACTCGCCCAGTTTACAAGCTTGTACGCTCCCTCGTTGAGTCGCCGAGTTTTACTAACTAGTTTTTATTGTTGATTTCTAAATAGGAGAGTTCCTTTGACGGGACAAAAGTTGACCTTCATATTTACTTTCGATCACTGTGTCCAGTTATCATTGCATAAAAATATTGCCATTCAATTTAATATTCATGTACTATTTCCCAGTTAATATTTAAACATTTAGCTCCACATTCAACTTTAATTCGACTGGTAATATGGTTCTGGAAATGGTTTGAACTAGTTTCATCACATTTTTACTCTAATTCCTACTCTAATTTTGTGGATAGCATGAATTAGTCTGTAAATGTTTGATCTTAGTAAATTTTCAACGCACCTATTCATGTAGAGAATAATATTTTTACTGAGGTTTGCAGTTTCAACAGATTTGGAAATCTAATTTGGCCCAACAGAATATAATTGGTTTCAGCATTTTCTATTAGCTCTGAAGTGAGGTCTTCATATTTCAGTGCTCGAATGAGACCCCATATCTCTTATTTCCTCATCGGACTCTTTAGAGTGGCTTAAAATCTTGGGTATATCACCCAAAATTCTTGCTCTAAGTACTCTAGATCTCAGTTCCAAGATTATAAACAAATTTCGTAAGTCACGATCGCGATCAAGATACGACGGAATGAAAAGCTGAGGTAGTAATGCAAGGAGAGGTTGATGAGGTTATATAGAGACTCGTATCTAAGGTAGAAAACCTGTCTAAGAGAATGATTATTAGCCTTTAGAAATAACATTTCCTTTATTGCATCTCCGCAGCAAGATGAAGATCAGTGGCACAAATTACGGAGACGTCTCCCTTAATTTAATTCAGTTGAGATGCTATCAGTGCCACAGCGCGCAACCGTGCATCGCGAAGCCAGAGAACGACTCTCTTAAAAAGCGTCTATTGCCCGCAAACTTGTCTCAAGCGGTCCTCGCAGCGAGCCCTGCAGTTTGGCTGCGCAGCAGAGACAAGGCAGGCGATGTTGCAACTTATCCTTTATAATAATGGCTTTGGCCGACTTCGCTCCGACGTGGGGAATAATTCAGTTATGTTTCTTATGTTTGTTTCTATTATTGTGTTTAGCAAACTTGGCCTAGCTCGATAGAGTATCCAATGGCACAGTCCGTATAATTTCTGCTCCGGCGAGCACTACTTCAAAGGTAGAAACTGTGCTTTAAAATTGTTCACTGCAAATTTATTATGAGTCTCATTAATTTCGTTTCTATTTTTACTGTGCACTTCCATTTATGGGATACAGCGTGGTCATTGACGACCACTGACGCTTTATTCCCTTTGGTATATGATGAAAAGACAATTTTCGTTTAAACATGAAGGAAACAAAAAATTGTGCATCGATTTAATGGTTCATACGCAAAACCATCTGTGAAATTCTTTAACATTTACGCAATAAAATTATATTGAAATGATCGACGTTTTCTACTAAGCGAAAAACTAAAAAGGTCGAAATTAAACTGCTTTCATGAAGCACGTCACAGGCGCACATATATTTAATCTTGGCCTGAGCTCTCTATCTCGTCTAGACTTCACGTCGGACTGACGAGGCTCAGTATTTCTTAATGACGAGCGCCTGGCCTTCCTTTCGGATCTTGTGTATAATTTGGAAACTCGTGGCTTCTCAGGCCGTGAAACACTGCAATTATCGTTCACTATAATTAGGCCCGAGGAACGGATTAGCAGCAAGACCGAATCGTACTAACGAGCCTTATTGTGAAGTCTCTTGGATAAGGACGGGAAGGAGAAGGCTTGCGCCGCTGGCACTTGGTGGGGCAGAGGAAAAAATTCTCATCAAAGACGTCTGGCTGTGTGAAGACCAGCGCTGTTGGCATTCAGCGCTTTGATGACAGCTCTGACATCAAAATGTGAAGTATCAATGAAATTTTATTATTTTCGGTATTTTGTATGGATTTTAACATTTGATGAGCTCTATTCAAACTGAAAACTCTACTTTTAAGAAAGATCACTGCTTATTCAAGAGAATATGCAATTTAACTTAGCTTCGCTTATCCTGAAAAACTACGCATTACTTTTTTAAGCATCTCCGTACGTTCGAGTGCAGGATACTTTTGCTCACATCTCTCCAGATGATATTGAATGTTATTGTTAGATTGATCAAAGTCTTTATGTTGCTTAAAGCATGATTTTTCTTCGTTTCTCTTTCGTTTGTAGGCTTCACTATAGTCGTTCATTTTCTTAGTTTTCAGAGTGCGTATATTCTTCTCAGACAGTTTTGCAGTATCTGTACCGAGCAAGATATTTTAAATGAGACACAAATTAACCTGAATTTTTTCTCAAACGCCGTCGTGCGTTCCGTAAGCATCAACATAAAAGTGCTCAATGAATAGGGATCGTATATTTAGCGCTTCCGTCGTCGATACAAGTCTTCAAGTAAGAAACTCTTTTTCACAGCTCATGCAATCATTCAGCAGAAGTGGGACTAAGAGTAACTATTTAGAACGTTTAATTTGAATAAATAAATTAATCAGTCATTTTGTATCATGCTAATTTTGAGGTAATAACTCACTCGAATTGTATCGAAAAAAATCAGTTATGCGCCAATCCTTGCTAGACCACTGAGCAAAAGTACGTTGAGGAAAGGGGAAAATCAAGATTGAAGTTCAGGCAAATGCGGTTATAAGCTCCGAAGGGAGGAGCAAGCACGGCAGAAAATGACCCCACGCCAGTAAGGTTGACTTTATACAGGGCGTCCTGCGTGTTTTTGCGGTCGTTTTACGATTTAATGGAGCAAAAGTTGAGGGCGAAATCCAACGATGTTTATCTTGGCGTCGTCTGATACACCACCGTCCGTCGCTTCAGCGAATTCACAAGGAAGAAATTTGAAGCTTTTCTTCGTCTGAAGACGTTTAATTTTTCTATCATATACACGTAGCACGACAGTTCTTAGCTGAGCTGGGGTGCGAAGCATAGCAAAATTGATGCTTTACGTCTTTTCTACTCGCACGGAATAGTCTCATGAACTGCACCATAACGGAACTTAAGATGGGCTATTTGTCTTTGCACATCTTTTAAAATTTACTCAATATAAATGAATTTGCTGACAAAATAAGAAGTTTTTTCGAGACAGGGCTACAGAAAGGAGAGCGATAACATAGATGCCTGATAGTCAATATTTTTTCAGGTATCCATACGGAACCGTGACTGACTTTAATCTCAATTATTAATTATTTTTGAGGGGCAGCCCCAAAAAAGGAATTTGGTGAATTATTCAGGTTCTGTAAAGTTAATGGGCCGCGGCTTCTGCCAAACTATCTCATTTACTTTGTCATTCTCTCAAAAGAAATGTGCTTTCAGAAGTAATTCCCTCCTAAAATAACTCAAAGAAAGATCCCTAGCGAAATCGGCTAAAATTTGCTCATATCGTACCATTACAGAACCACCTCAAATACTTTCTGTAAAAAATTAACATGAGACTCATTTTTAAACATGACTTGAAAAATGAAGAACGAATCATTTCTTAATGTAAGTTGAAAAATCTAAGAACGAATGACGCATCAATTATTCCTTACTTCACGTAGTAAGTATTAGTGGAGTAAAAAGTGTACTGCTTTCATTGTTAATTGTGACACGACGAAGAAAAATTTCTTCACATTTTTAATGATTAACTAGAAAAAATCCATTCAGACACTCATATCCTTTATTTTTTTAAATTTAGAACAACGTTCTTCGAATGGTAATCAAGTTAGTGCAATTATTCACATTTTGAGATACGTTCTGTCAAGTTTTTGTACACGCCAAATTGTCAGATTTATCTCAGGGCAATGTTTTTCAGTGTAATTTAGTTACAAGCATTGTTCCTACAGCATCATTGTGCGTGGCGTAATCGTCGATTCAATAAATACCGCTGTGCGAATTGAAACTATTCGGTGGATGGTAAAAGTCTCTTTGCTCCCGATCAATTACCTCCTTGTGAAATATTACGGGTCCCGGGTTATAGGGACTAGTGATAAACAAGGAACAGACTAGATATATAGGGACCTCGTAGAGTTTAAAAGAATAGGTCAATGGGGGATTGTAACTTGTACACTACAGAAAGGTCAAACTCTGTGTGGCAAGTATATCTGTAGGCATCTCTGTTAATTTGATTCTTCATTCTACAATGCAACAAAAAATGTATCATCATTTGTGCTCGAATGAAAGTATCAATTACTATTTATCAATAAAGAAGCCCATCTATCAAAATTAATTCTTCATTTTCCCTCGTAACATTGCGAATTAGGGAACTTCGACTTATCGTTTAAAATTCACCAAGGTGTCGTAATTTATTAAGACATCGCTCGAGAATTAGCCATGAGATTAATATTTTGGCCTCTGTGACGAAGAGAAAACATCTTTTGCGCACTTAAAATGATCGATTTCATTCAGTCTAACTAATTGGAGCTTGGGGAGGGAAAATGACTGAAATTCATTTAATTTCGTGGTTGAAAATAAATAGCCCTGAGTAAGAAGCGACGACGTTCATTTATCAGTTAAAATTCTACGGTTCAAATAACTCAGGGATTGGATAGCATAGCTCTGATTAGTTGAAAGAACGAATTTTCTACAATAATTCTCAATCAAACATACATTTAGAAGCACTCTCCTCAGCACATTTATCATTTCCACTTCGCTGTATTTATTTGTTTTACTGCTTCTCTACGCGCTCGAGAATCGAATATAAAAATCAAAGCAAAGATCAACAACTTTCATTACACTGTCGCTTTCACGAGCTAAAGTAGCAGAACAGCATAATAGGGTACTTTTCGTTTCAGTTATGCAAGGCTTGTGAGAGAATTGCGCGAAACCTAGAATGCAACTCAACTTAACGCCAGATTGCACTCCGAGCGGCTACTGTTCAATTTATCCCTCGCAGTTCCCAGCATGGCGGTCTAAGTTCGTCACACTCATGTAGGTCACGATGCTCGATTTTCCTCTTTTTTCAACCAGCCTCACACAGGACACGAGGTCCGGCACTTCAGCAGTGTTCTCGAGTCATTCTTGTTTTCGAGAGAGTGTTATCTGTGATGAACTCGCTCTCAGCAGGCTATCATGTTCGGGCTGACAGTGACTTATGCCTCCTCAAACTTCCAGCCGAACTTTCTCACTAGGAAATATGAAGATCTTTCTTCCATAACTTTTCCGCTGCACTTCGTAGATTGATGGATGCTTTTCCTTCAACAACAGTTTACAAAATTGATCTTGATCTAATTGCATTCATTTTCCTTGTGATAAAAGAGCCACAAGTGGAATAGCCCCCAAGTTAAACCTTTTTGAATGCTACGATCTTGACTGGATTTCCTGCGTTTCATTTCGATAATGAGGTTGCATTGAATGATTCATCAGAAAATTTCGGAGAAGTGCGAACCATTAAAGGGATCAATTCGTCATCACGAAGCTCTGTGTTGACCGGTGGCTGAGGATCAACTATCGAGATTCCGTAGAGCTCCGCACCCCGGCATCGATTCTGGCTGGCTTTGCTAAGCTCTGGAGTCTGTTTAGGATTGCATGTTGGTCGGTGTTTACTGTGTCCCGGGGCAATCAGGTATGGCAAGATCCAGGATTAATCTCACTGCCCCTGTCCATGAAATATCATCGCTCACACATGGATTTCTCATAGATAGGATCGTGAATTTTTGCTCGTGCTGGGAGTACGAGTATCTTCAGAAAAAGATAAAAGAGGAAACTTACGTTACTAGAATTTTAGATCCATACGATTCAATCAGGCCGAGTGCTAGAAGTTAACATTATTGATTCTTTGATGTTGGAAGTAAATCCATACAATGTGGTGTGTATTTTTTCAACTATTATTGTGGAAACATCAGAACACAATTAATTCTTAACCAAATCATTTATAACTTTTAAATTACTCCTAAATTTTAAAATCTGTGAACAAAAAGACAAATGCAACTCAGCAAACTCGAAAAATTCGGGAGAACAATTGAGCTCGGCGCATTCATTATGAGCGTAGCTTTCCGGCCATTTGTCTCAGCTAAAATTCCGGAAACTTGGAGTGTTTCACCCAACCTTTAGGAAGGGGACGAAGAAAGAAAAGATGTTTCAGGATCTCAACCTCAAACTAAATGTTAAAATATGCCTGACTTCTTGAAGATAATTGAAGTTCGGGTGAGCCGGTTTAAATTTTACTCCAAGAACAACGTAGAGAAATGATGTCTGATTTTGCTTCTGATGGATATTTAAAGTTTCCCTCATCATCATTGCAATGTGCTGAGTACCAAGTTGGGCTCAAGGGAGAGTATGAGGTTGCTTTCCATGAACCGGTAATCTTTCTGTTGTAGCACCCTGCCAACTAAAAGAATTCACAATCGATTCTCGAGTAGCACCGCTCAAACGGCTGAGAATAGTTATGACTTGTAAATAATAGGTCACCTGTCGTGAGAGACTAAACTGTTGCATAACCTCTTGGTCACTTTGCGGTTTAAAATACGTTATCTCCATCGGGAAATTTCAACACATCGTACAGCCTATGAAGGTAAATCCCTCCAAAAACCATTATTTTATGTAGAGTTATCAAACGCATTGGTTGTAGAAAAATTCGTGCTATTTGTTTCTGATTTAGAGCGCACATGTTGATACAAACTTGAAGAAATTTCCCATGTTTTACGCAGCTAAGTTATGCTAAAGCTTTAATTATGTAAAATACTTACTCTGCGTGGGTATTCGAAAACTAAGAGACGAAAAACATGCTTACCCTCAAGCGTACAAGATGTAACTCCAGAAATTTGTTTCTCTGATCAATAGCTTTTTATATTAGTACACTCTTTAAATCGTTTGTGTACTAGGTCGCCATATGTGACAATAATAATTTAATAAAAACTTCTTTGTGCCCCTCAAAAAAGCAATTGTCTCGTTCCTTCCGGACTCACAAAATCTGGATAAATTTACAAAGTTGGTTTGTTTTGCTAGAAAGAACATTTGGCCTGATCTCACATCCGCTGCGGCACGGCTAATGAAACCATTGAAAGGCGTGTTTGTTTGGTCTCTCCTTGGGTAATTCGGAAGTGAGGCGTAGCTGACACAGCCGAAGCCCGAGGGAGCCTTACATGACTGCGTCAAATTTGTGGTCGTCTGAAACTAAACTCTCTCGAGACTTGAGTAATATAAACCTCTTCCGATAGTGTATCTCTCTTTTTACGAGATACTCGGAGAAAAATTGAAAATACTTGACTGGTTCTTGATCGTGGTTTTCCAGTTCACTGACATGTGAAGGGAATAAAAATAGGAGAAATTTTAGTGTGACATTTGCATAAATTTTTTATACATCTTCTTCTTCGAACTTAACACATTTTTTTCATTTTAGTGCATAAATAAGCCTCCAAAACATAAAAATGTTCAAAACACTTCTGAGGGTGCTATTTACTGTTTAAAAAATTCATAAGAAGAAAGTCGCGATGCTTGAAATCCTCTCAATGCGCATTCTTTCATTCAAACAAATCAGAGAAATAAGGCAAGGAAGTTTTAGAATTTCTGCTGGAGTCCGTCGTAAAGCTGTCGGCTTAGGAGTGTAATGTCATCCGAAGAGGGCGCAGCAGTAGCTTGTAATGCGCTGACCGATTGGAAGCAAAGAACGCTCAAGGAGGCCTATAAAAGGAACGTGACGCCGGATCCCAGCTCGGGCTAACTTGCCATCCCATTGAGGGCTTTTGTGACACGCTGCCCATAAATCTGGAGTCATGAGGCTTCTTATGGAGGGTGGCATACTGTGTTGAGGAAGGACGTCTTAGAGTAGCCTAAGTAGGAAAGAGTGTACGCGCAAACCTGAAGTTATAAGTTTATGCCGTTGAACTATAAAGGGAGACTTTTTTAAAGCAGATGTTGCTGTCTATTGTGTTGTTAGTTTCATGATATTTCGAATTTCTAAGAACAAAATCTTTCGGAAGCCCATCCACTGAGACCGTTTTCCACACACTTCGGAAGTCGAAATGCAGCGCTCGTACAAACAACACCAAATATTTCAAAGTTTTAAACGAAAACTATTGATAGGTTTCGGAACTAAATTCATCATCAAAAGGGAAGACGAAAACACAACTCATGTTCATCAGTGATCTGGGTGGCTTACACAGGTCTGCTCCATTAGCAAAACTTATTTCCGAAGGCTTTACCGTCCTGGCCATAATGTGTGCAGAGCTAAAAGTATGCATCTTTGATAGCAAGTAGAGTAAATTTCCTTGTCTCGTTTCGTTGTCCACGCATGATATTGCTTTAAGGAACCGACTATATTGTTATTCTGAATGGCAAGAAAGACCTGAAGCCAGGTGGAATCGCGAAGAAAAACTGGTGGGAGAACATCGGTTGGTCTCCGTGACTGATTACTAGTTCAGGTTTAAAACCAACTAACTCATTGTTGCTCTAAGAAGGTAATTTACCTTCTGGAAGTAGAAAATGTTGTTGATGATCAACTGCAGCAATTGAAATGTGCAATTCAAGATTAAGTTGTCGTCGCCGAATATCCTGCTCTTTTGTTGTATATTTTATAGCGGACTTTCGCGGCAATAATGTATAACGCATGAACCATTTCATCTACCCGCATAATTGCATTCATACTTGTGCACACAAGTGTTCACCTTGCTATCACCTATCTCACTGCGATCAATATTGAGTTTGCTTCATGTTGCTTACTTAAATACGAACACAAATAATCATTCAGCTCGAAATCAAAAGCGAGTAAAAAAGTAGCATTGTTTTCACAGATTTAATTGATGATGTTGATTCAGCTTTCTGCATTTACTTTGGTAAGGAGTTTTAGACTATAAACTCCAACCCTTTAAGCAAGAAGCTTATATAAATCATGACCATTTTTGCTCACTCATTTCATCCGAAGCTCCCGCGCGACGGAAGAGTCTCAAGCAGACAGTTGAAAATTTTTACAGTCCTGCATTCTCAAAGTTGCCAGACTAGTCCTTCATAGCTCGCAGCAAAATGATCCGTTCTAAGAAGAAGCGAGAAGTGAATTTACACTCCGGAAGCATCTATTTCCACAACCAGACTTGAGTTGGGGAAAACAAGTTTGTCTTCACCCCTCCGGTTTTCGAGTACCGAAGACTGATGAAGGAAACTTTCAGGAGTCGCTCGTAATCTTCTGCCAGCGAAGTCAGCGAGTGCAGTTGAGGCAAGAAACCTAACAAATGGTTTCGAATAAAGCTAAAGAGCCGTGGTGGCGTCCGTTAAGGTTGGCGGTAATCATTTCGTGAGGTCCCCTCGACATCATCCGTCATCGGTGCCTCACGCGAGGGAAACTCGCACGACTCGCCGCACCGACGCGAGCTGGGACTGTTTGGGCAGCAGCTCGGAGGCGGGACAGGAGGGAGCGAGGGAGCGGGCAACTGCACAGTGAGAACGCAGAGTTGAGAAGAATGAGCAAGCATTGTTGGGCATAAACACAAAGGTTTTTGATAAAATGAATTGTTTTTTGCTTATGTCAAAGAAATTAAATCGAAATTTTAGACAGTTTGTAGTGAATGAACGTGGATATATTTAAGAGTAAGACAAACTGTGGCATGGAAGAAGCGAAGAGTTCGAGTGGGTACCGTGGGAGCCGGTCGTGCAGCACGAGACTTGTTTCTAAGCTCCCCACAGACGGAACCGAGGGAAAGGCACGGCTGATTGTATGGGTTGAAGCTGTGAGAAAAACAATCAAGCTATGAAGTTTTTCATACCGTACTACGTTCGCTGTGCGCTGGTGAACGAACTCTATTTGCGGGCGTATATCCAATTTTTGATGAGTGTTTGAAAACTTACAAACTTCTGAAATTTAGTTAATTGACTCCATAGCTATGAAAGTGCTTAATTCTCATCAAAAACATTCATAGCGAATGTTATTTTAAGAAGAGAATAAATAAACTCCTGATGTACTGTGAGAACTCTGCAATTTACAGGTATGTTTAGGAGCCACCTGCTTCTTTTGCGTGAATGCTAAAATGAATTCACACAAATTACTGGTAAATAAAGCAGTAAGTAAACCTAACTTCTTACTGGAAGCCTAAATGATAAGCAAGCCTAACTGTTTGCTGTAAATGCGTAAAAACTGGCTGTTCAGTTGAGTCGTGTAAGAAAGGCAATTTCAAACGTTTGTCACATCATGAAACAAAATAAAAACATTACTCAGTTTTTACGCACTACCGATGCATTTTTCTTTTCACACAAAGTGACTCTCATTTTTCAGGTTTTCAGGATTCGAGGAGAAACTTCATCCACGATCTGGAATAAGAGTTAGCATGTGCTGTGCTTTAGTTTCGTGTGAGTGAGCCCTCACCGCGCGCCACCTGCTGGCGGTTTGCACCACCTGGCAGGTCTGCGGAGCCCGGCATAATCGGCGACCCATCGCTCAAAAGCGACTCTAACCTCCCATGACGGCTGAGAGACCGTCTCTGATAAGACGGACAGCCGTGCTGTTTGCTCTAGATAAAGCTTCAAAGATTTGTTACGAGCGTATGCTCACTCCGGCACTCATGCTTGCGCTTTATCTCTCCGTTGTACTCTATATATTATATTTAAAGTCAGGAGAGGCTCAGAAATAGTCTCACGGGAGAGAGAGCTCGTTCTCTTACGGTTATTCATGCCAACTTCTGACAACGTCTCTCATGTCATCAGCTTATGACCTCCCGTTGAAATCACATAATGTTCTAAGATGAACAGATAACGAGCTTTAATCAAAACAAAATCAACTGATTCAACTAAGGACAAGTAAACAAACTTTCTGATATGACGGAGTCGAAGGAGATCTGAGGGCCGTTGTTTACAAGGGCCCAGTTCGCCGCAGGCAGTCATTTGCTAATCTTGTTGACTCGTCGTTCGCCAATATAAGCTGCGACGCTTCATGTTTTACAGAGCAGGCTTGAGAACTAACAAGAGTTCGTCTATATTTCAGTGAAGATTTCGAGCGACGTTGCTGTACTGTTTGGCACGGGGGAGACTGGTGAATGAAATGTCACGGAACATTGCAGGAATAAATATATTTATCTTAACTAGCACAATTTCCACGGAGCACTTTTATATATTGCCAAGCTGTAGTGGAAAGTAAATGTTTTTGTTTCCAAAAATAGCCGAAAAATATTTTGGAGTATTTTGGGATAGACAATAGACCTATAATGCACCGCACGACATGAACGGAATCAGCTATGTTTTTAGTACGACAATCCTACACTACTTCCCCCAACGAATCCAAGCTGCATTTTTTAAAAGCAGCTGGTGAAGTAAGGAGCGATAGATCAAATGCATGACTTTTCACTTCAGTGTCGTGGAAATATACGTGAGGAAATACCCAGGTAAAGTATCGTATGGAATTGCATCCCACGCACTCAAACGATTTTGTTCAGAGAGCTTTACCAAATATTTGCGCTCGTTAAATTATGGTATACAACAAAACAATGTTGGCTTAAATGCGCCATAGTGTCTAACAACTACGGCATCAATCAAGATTTTTCTAATGATCAAATTTCAATTAACAAAATCTATCAATCTCTCATGGTCTATTTAAATCTTTCGTGAGATCCAACGAAACTCGAAAACGAACGAATATTTTACGGCCTATTATAAGTTCAAAAATAATGTTCTTGCATTGTTTTTCGTCCTGTAACATTCCTCTTCCCTAATGATTTAAATCTATAATTTAGTTAACCATTTAAGTCGAGATCATTCAGTCTATTTTATACGAATCGAACTCTTTGTTCTCATCACTACCTTCAACCTATGGACCAACTTTATTCCTTGATAATATAGTTCCTTTGAACCATTTGATGTAGGTTTGCATATATAAACTAACACAGAAAATGGGGCGCATTAGTACAGTTTAGCGGCAATAAATTATTCTTAAATAAGGCATTAGGTAGGGCACAGTTTAAATGACGGACATAGACTGCTCTATCTACCTTACGATTCTTCCGTGATCACGATTTGAAAAATAAAGAATAGAGACTCAGGAATCAAATTCATGGGGAAACTTTTTAGTCAGACGAGGTGTGTGAAATGTCCACTCTGAACATTCCGAGCATGCGCTCATCTTCAACGGAAACGGAAAATTTAAATTCGTCTGCCCCTAATACAGGAAAATTGATTCAATTTTCATTAATATTAGAATAGAGCAAACAGCGTAATAATTAAACACACACTTCCCGTCATTCAAGAAATCAGGGTACAACATCCTTTTCATGAGATGAACAACCTAACTGATTTATTTCCGAGCTATATCGAGCATTTTCCTATACTGTCATTCTGAGCGCCGTGTACGTTAGTCCTAAATAATACAGGATGTTGACCCACTGTATGTAGTCTGGTTTGTGTCACTATTCAATGATCTCGGCAAGTGCTTCGATAGTCGTTTCTGACGTGACCGTAATCAACAGCACACGGAAGTAATTCCGGAATTGACATTTACGTTAAATGTAAGATAAGATAAATTAAGGACGGTAGTCCGCTGCCACCAGAAGCTATTTGCTTCGAATTAAAATTACTGATTTTTGCTTAGTGTGTGACGCTCACTGGGGTCGTTAGCGCGCAAGCGGAAGCTTTTACGTACCCCCCCTTCTCTACGATCGTCCTTGGTAGCGGACCTTATAAAAAGGCTCGTGTTTCTCTAAGTGGCGAGTTCATTGCTATAGAGTGAGGAGAATCAGGCACTGGAAGATTTTAGCAATATATTTTGGGACGTTTACTAACTGAAAGGCTAGAGCAACGCAGGCGAGACTTCCCGAAAGGACTCGACAATGACTCATTAACACCTCCTCTGAAGACGACTCAATTTTACAATACGAGCCAGCGAATGTGAACATACAATCAAGACACCAGAATATAAGGAGTTAAAAGACTTCGAGAGCCAACCCCGAATGTATTGGTTAGCTTACAATCAAACAAAACACAGGGAATTACTGACGATCAAGGACACCCCATGGATTACAAACCCGGGAACTAGAGCCAATTGATATGTGAGCTGACAATCAAACAAAACCCGGGACATTAAGCCATTCGAATATTATCAAAGGATGCCTACGCCACAGTTTAGTCTAAGTCCCTTGCCCACTTCTAATCGTACGATACTAGAGTCGATACTTGACCACTCGCGCCCGTGTCTCCCCACTCCGTCACTCCTAAATGCGGACCACTCGCGCCCGTGCCCGAGGGAGGAGGCATAGGCTCCTTTGTGGGAAACCTAAACTTTCCTCCACCATGACTGATCCTCCGAACCCATGAGCTTGTTCGTTTTCAAATTAATTTATTTTAGATTTTATAATCCCTGACAAATTCATATGACTGGCGCTCCAACGGAGCGACATTGTTATATATCTGCGGTGAGCTTTTATGAGACAGGTCCTCTGAAACGCGCTTTTCGAGACTAATGGTCGTAGCCGGCGTTTCTACTTTTATTACCCGTAATAAAGAAAGCCACCTTCTACATCGTATTCCCGCGTACTGTAATGTTTAAGACGAAATGAAATTCTATTTCATACACCACAGTGAAGCGGTGAACGTTACGTACAGCCGAGCTTGTACGCTCAAAACTTTCACTATTTTTTACCAGCACCTGTACCATTTTTTACTGTGTGTATAACTTCCAAAATTGATTTTTCATCATATCTGCGAGTGATGATTTGATTTTTGATTTTTGATGATTTTTGATTTTTGATGATTTTTTTCACGCGAGTGCCTAAAGCAGTTTTTTAAGCTCATAAGTTTTCATTTGTTATTTAGCGGTATAAAAATCTACACTGTAATCTGTATGACGATTGGAATAGATATATCCATGATCTGTGCTATCTAATCATTTATCAATTCCCAAATACATTCATGTAGAATTTAATTCCACTAAAAATTGTCTTAAGTTTATTTAGAATAAGTTCCTGGTCCTATAATTTAAATTAGTGAGTATATAGTGACTTCAGAATACCGTAAAACATCATCCACGAGCAACACCGCAGTAAAGAATGAGTTAATCGTCAAAGTCATGATCTCCGCACATGACTCGTGGATGGAGTCAAAAAAATTCGCAAGACCTTCACTAATTGCGCGCCACAATGCATACTCCTTACTTCATGTCTCGTTGTGATCGCTGAACCGTCTGACGACAAACTCAATTGTTAGGCAGGGAATTTTTGTACCTATTCATTTTGCTGTCATTTCGAGCATCCATCAAGAGCAGCTCCAGACCCGGGCACGATCATGACTGCTGTCACGCCTGACAGCAGTCGATGCTATCTGCGTCTGCGTCAGTGAAAGGCGCAGACGCGCTTGGCTTCTTCGGGCGGTGGTAGCCAGCAGCTCTGAAGGTTATTAAATTCTTCCATCAAGTGTTTTCACCCTGCGATGAAACCAAAGGAGTTTTAAATTTGGCTGATAAATGCTCTAGGAGGTGCCCAGTTAATGTGGAATTCGTTAAAAGTCTTAGGTGCGCCTTCGCCGGAGAAATCTCATACGAACATCAGAAGACTGTCCAAAACCGAATAAATGAAGTTAAACTGGCTCTTTTCCGCGTGATTACGAATCAAAGATTTTTACTTATCCAAGCATGAGAACGTATGATTTTCTGTGGTAAAGAATGACTGCGTATATATTTTTAATTCATCTACGAGATCGTAGTTTCAATCACAAAAGGGACCTCGTAATATTTACCTGTGTGGTATGAGTTTGTCTTTTGATATTCAATTGTTTGTTTCCAACACAGCCGCATTGTCTCGAGATAAAGCTTTTAATTTTGATGGTGTTGTCACACCATTTGTTGTTCAAGTCATCAACTTTGAAAACAAGTCTTTCTCGCAGAATATAAAAAAAAAACTCACAGACTCTGAATGCAAATTAATACTGCTATAAAATAAGGTTTATTACACTGAAGTAATGTAAAATATGTTTTAGTGTACGCTGAATTTCCTAAATATCACCAACATTACCTATAAACTATTTAGTTCCTTATCTAATCAAGAAACACAGTTTGCGGTATAACTCAATAATAAAGTGAATTGTGTGAGTGACTAGGACACTTAAGCCTTGGCAGTTCCTTCGTGGGTCACAGACAGACAGAAGTATTCGGATAATTTAGACGACCTCAAACATCAAAAGTTCCAGTGCATTTTTTTAATCCATTCAACTTTATTTTGAAAAATGTGTCAAGTAAATTCTCCACTCAAAGTTGTTAAATGCGTTCTAAGAACATTACTTTTACAGATCTAATCATTCTAAGATTATCCGTAGTCCTCCTTACCTTGGGTTTTAATTTCTGTCTTTCATTGAAGATTTGCTGAGCTCAGCTTTTCCACTTTTCCTTAATATTTGTTTTAGCTTTTGAACTTCCGAATAACTAGGGAATTCTTGCGTTGAAAACTTTGACGTGGAATTTCCTCAGCGCTTTCAAAAATATTTGCTCCCTGCAAGAATGTTGGATTAGGCTTCACATGCACTCCTCATTTTTATTGTGGACTAAAAATTAATCCAGATCGGTCTTTTCAGCTAAGCATAAACGAAAACAATATTAGCTTCATGTCGTATCTACATAAATGTCTTTTTTTACAGATGTAACTAATATTGCGTTGAACTGATCCAGGCAGGTTCTTTAAATGTGCAGTCTGAAACGGAATTCAACATGAGTATAGATTCCAGTTCAAGCTGATTACCAGATATAGTTCTTGTGTCATTCGATGTCATGTATTAACAAATCACAAAATTTGTAAAATTAAATTATTCATTAAAATTTGGGTTAGAAACACTCTCCAAAGGTATGAAATGATTAAGCGATTAATGAAGAAAAATCTGAAAGCAGTTGCAGCACGAAAATACTCCATTGCATGGTGCATAGCATGGGAGGAAGAAGGCGGGATGGCAGGGCGCGGCTGGCAATGTATATCTGATAACAGGCTTTTGTTCAGCGTTTACATGAATTGAGTCGGGTCGATCCATTCTGTGATCGATGCGCTCGCATGCGTGACGGTGGTTCCGTCGCACGGACAACGCGCTCAATCAGCGCCAAGATCGTTTTTTCTTTAAGAATTAGAAGCATGAAAAGCTGCACGATATGCACATAGTAGGAGGAGACGCTTCGCAGTCCAGTGTGTGAGGTGTACGGTACAAAAAAATAGTGTGATACGTGGAACTTGCACGACTTCAACAAAGGCTGGAATTTTTTGGCAGCATGTGCGGTGATCACGTCTTAAAATTGTTTGAAGTATACATAAATAATACCCTGCCATTTTTCTCACGGTCAATGAACTCACGGTCATTTCATTTGAGAGGAATTAAACTTTTTCCAGAAGATGCCTTTAGTATATCTGAATCCTGAGGTGTTATTCGTGGTTACACACAATCTTAAATCTGAACATGTAACTTAGAGCTATGCTGAAATCTTTAAGTAAAGACGATTGCGTGACTTGGATGTGTTTTGTATACTACGCGTAAAACTCTAATGTAAGTCAGTTAATCTAATTCTATAGCTTAGCAATTCATACCAAAGAAAACTTTAGAAAGGGAGTGCAAGTTCAACATCAGTATGATAACAACAAGGATGAGAAAAATACTTCTTATTCTGATGCACAGAGCTAACCATTTCATTTTTACGGGAGAGTTCAGTTTCTGGGTACCTGGAATGGGAAAAATTAAAAAGAGACGTCAATGAGGCACATACACCCCTATGATGTGTGGTGCTGTATAGCAAATCTAGATCATGCTTTTCAGGTAGAAGTTTTGGACCTCTGAGTGAGGTATTGTGAAAGAGTTCAACCATTAGAGCATAGCAAGTTTGAGCTTTTTCTTGAAATTATTGTTTCATGGATATAAATCAGTAAAACCATGAACGTTAATTCCAACATTTTGAAAAGTATCATAAAATGCGATAGAAAACATATTTTGAGAAATAGAACGCGCATAAGTTAAGTTCTTGTGAACAGCCAAGTTCATCATAGTCGCCAAAATTTCAACGAACGGTGGATACATCAACGCAATTAACTGCGGAAAAAAATTGATGTAGATAATTTATAACACAATCACGGTGCAAGAGTATTAGCAATTTAGTGACAAATACAGAAAACGTTTTGTATAATAGGTATAAAAAGATAATTTGCTTGAAGAAAATGCTCTGACTCGTGCTTTGTCAAACTTATCTAGAATTCCTTCTTAATATCACGTACTGAATGAAGATAATTAACTGAGCTGTAAGCATCGTCGCGGTTATACCGTTTCATTCTCCCCTGCAATCCTCGGCAAGTTTGATACGACAGCCAGCGTCATTTTGAGATCAAAACTAAACGTTTTCTTGCCTTTTGGGAAACAATGTGCGATGTAGAAAAGGACCGATAATGAATAGATAATGTGATCTAAAAATTAAACAATAAATTACATTCCAGTTGTTCTGAATTTCTAAAAATACATGAACCATACATTTTCAGTGGAATATTCCCTTTAATATGAAAAAGTAAACTAACGTAGCTAAATATCATGATTCATGATAAACGCAATCGAACAGAATATCCGAGTACTGACTTTTTATTTGATCAATCTAGCCCACACATTTATCATTTTTGAAAATAGAACACACCAACCCAAATGTGACTTGAAAAAATCAGTACAGATTTGGTTTCGAAAAAATTTCAGCACAAAGCTCATACCTCGAGAATGACTTCTGACCCTAACTCGTTTTACTTTTTTATTCAAGAGTTGGCCGGCGATAAAGATACTAAAGAGATGCTTTATATTCGCTCAAGACTATCGTCCGGACGCGTTTATTTGTCCCGACTCGTGTATCGCTTGCATAAACAAAGATAATGAAAGGCAAATAGAGAAAGACTCACAAGAGTGACGCAAGCTTCATGGTTGGCTATTTGTTTTTGTGATAAACTATCGTACCAGTCAATCAGTCGCTTATGCAGACGCCTGGAGTGTGTCAAGGTGTCAGAGATTCCTTTATGCGTTCAGCACTTGACAGTAAAACTCTTTGTAATTTGGAATAAAGAAAGGGTACAACATCTACTAGCGTACCATAAAAAATCTCACGCCGTACTGACCAAAACCTTTCATTTTTCTGAAGAGTTTTCCTCCTAAAAGCTAATTTTACTGATATGAAGTTCACTGATTTGAATATTTTTGCTGTTTATGTTCGTAGTGCAAATGACAGAGGTAAATGAAATTTCCATCAGCCAAAGTGTTCAGTTTTGAAAAAATGCAGCGAGGTACCTCCAATTATTCTTAGACTAACGTAACTCGCTGGAGTGTAAGGCCGCGGTTTGCACAGGAGCGGGGCTGTGTCCCTGACATAGCGGGTTATACGTGCGTTGGAGTTTGTCTAGATGCATGCAAACTTTCATTATTTATTTCATAGTTATATTTTATTTCACCTCAAAAATACGTCTAAAAGGACGAAATGTATGGCTTTCAAGATTTTGAGGTGAGTGATAAAGCGCCGTCATTGTGTGAGTTTGACGTCAATATGATCATGACAAGGACGCATGTACGTAAAGTCGTAAGAAGTCTGGGTAGTGCAAATCTACTATATAATTTTCCATGCAGTTACTGACCCGATTTAGATATAACGTTAAAATATTGATCCTTTACTTAGTCAGCAGAAATAATGTTTCACCCACTTACTTTTTGTGATCCTTAGAGGCCTTAATGCAACGAAATTTTTTGATCTCACAAGAGTGTATGTCTAACAGTATTTTTCCTATTTCTATGATAATACATGTAAGCGTGCATGCTGTACATCTCCAATACATCAAAATTAAGTTTTTATGTGCGACCATCATTTACTAGTTTTAGAGGTAATAATTTTACATTTATTAGTTGTTTCACCTATAGGACATTACCTTAAAATTTACAAATTTTTCAAGAATAATTTACACAACACAATATTAGGCTTTAACACTGAATGAAATATTCCAAACTAGAAGCTCAGTGTCGTTCTCTCACCATCCTTCAGAGGAACTAATACCAGAGGAGCTAAATGAAACCTTTTATTTTATTAGAGGGGATGAAGAGCTTCAAAGTTTCAAAGGTACAGTTTAAAGTAAAGTAAATAGGCAAATACACTTATTTTATTTACTCCACTGACGGAAAAAATCATGTAACGCACCCAGTCAAGGAGGTACTGAGCGATGTTAAATAGACGAAGTCTTTCCTCTCATGGGGAAGTAAATAAGCAGGGAGGTTTTACTCGGGAGATTTATTTTTGAAAACTTGATCTCCAACAGAATTGCTGGAGCCTTAACGTTCCATTGTTTGCGACCCGAGTTTAAAGGCAACATCCATCACGTCAGAGAAGTCGTCGCAATCCTAAGCCTTGCCGGCGGCACCACAACCGCAATGCACCGTCTCCCACTCCCAGGCAAATCTTCTTCACTCAAGTTTATCCCAAACCAAATTTAGAGGGCCCGAGCACTCCACGCAAAATCCACGAAAGCAGATCAGCAGGAGCCGGAAAGTCCCTGAAATCAATAGGATAGGAGGCGCTAGGGCCGCGGCTGCAGGAGTATCAGGATGCGGCGGGCGTGGGGCCATCACCGGCCTTCATGGCATGTAAAGACACCCTCCGCAGATGGGCGCGCTGCCGCCTTCCTTCTGCTGCTTATTTGTCCTCCTCCGCTCCATCGCACCCGAGACTGGACGAAAAAATTGGGATGCTATTTTAATATATTTAAGGCGCTGAATAAACTTGAAAATTCAATAAAAGGATAGGGTGTTCTAATAAAACAGTTATTGTAGAGAGTAATGTGCATCAAAAGAATGAATAATGAGAGTGACTGTAACTTCTGTGGGTTGTAACTATGAGGGTTGCGTAGAACGTCTGTACATTTTTATATTTTTGTAAGCAGTCCTATATATGTGACTAAATACCGGCAATTCTTGAAGTAGGTAATTCAACGTCATCCGTACTACCAGTGACTGGCAGTTTTATTTTAAAGCAGAAGAAATATTCTAGCATTCTAAGCCACCCATAAATTTGAAATTTGACTCTGCACAGCTCAATAAAGCCGTATATCGTTGTTTTCATCGGTGTACTCGCTGCAGTTGTGAGGTGAATAATCAAACCACAGTGCTCACCTGGTGAGAAGATTTGGTTAAAAAAATAAAACCAGTGACTTTTGCTTTTCCACGAAAAAAATTGCCCATCTAAGCATAAAAAGAAATTTTGCTAAGAAGTGCACTTGAAGCATTCGAGGAAAAAAACGATGGAAATAGAATTACCAACTACCTGCAATTTTTTCCATTTGACATTTATGGTTTGTAAGGCGAAACAAAAATAATTTCTAACTGATCACTGCCCTTCCCAGTTTTAAAGAGATGAAATTTCAAATGTTCCAATCAACTATTCGACTAATTTTGTCCATAAATTCCTCCAATTTTCCTCAAATACGATAGGAAGTTCAGTTTTGTACCCCTTTTAGGCAAAAAAAATTCATGTTCGATGAGGACGCTTTTTGAACCAGTTGTGCAAAACAAAATGCAAGAAAACCGACCTCTGCCTTCAAACCCTCAACAATCAAATAATAATTTTACAGACGATGGAAATATCAAGTACGTGAAATATAACGGAAAAGTAAATAAAGGTGATCTCTTCATGTTTTTTCGCTTATTTAAAAATGAACAACCTGAAAGTTCCCTTCAAAAATCTGAAATGAAGTCCCCCAAAATCACTCCAGTAAAGCTAAATTTGGCTCTGAAGCTAGAGGCAAGGAACTTTTTGATGTTATATTATTTCTGAGTGCACGAAAAAACTAGTCGTCTTAAGGGAGGAATCTGTCAGAAGCTAAATAATGTAGGGACAAATTTTACAGAGTGAACTGTAGATAGAAGAAGTATCAGCTTTAGTACTTCTTAGATCTATTGTAGACCTGCATTTTCCAAATTTTGATTCCACAGAAGCAGGTAAGTAGCAGCGAGATTTTAGTGAAATTGGTGTTTGCATAACGAAATGTACAATTAATCTACCATTTTCTTCTCCCTATCTCTCGGCTCGATTTCTGCTGTGCAACACAGGGAGGGCAATGGCTCTGAGAGAACGGTTTCCTTTGAGGTGGATGATTTGTAGCGTTTGATGGCCATCTCGTGCATCCACGAATGCATCCATCATGTGCCAGAACAGCTCAGTAGAAAGGGACCCCGTCTCACCTTTCTGGATCACGATAGTGAGCAGGTCGAACTGGGTGGCCTGTCTTCCTCCACCTATTCAGCTCGTGAAGGTGTAATTCGAATGGAAGGTTCCGAAGTTAGTACGTATTTTAACACACTTTGACCGTTTATCTATTAAATTAGAAAAGTCTAACTGTTAAAGTGCAGATGGGAGTACTGTTTTAGTAGGAATTAATGAAATATGTAGAAAATTGTACCCCTGGCTGACATACTACGCTCGATCACAGTGAGGATGTATGGTGTGGTATTACAAGAGCTTGCAAAAAATGCAGTAGCATCAGACAGAAGGATGTAGGATAATTAAAACTCACATCACTGTCACGTACACAAACTGAACTCAGCGATTTTATATAAATTCAAATTTTGTGAGTTGGTTGCGAAAATATACCTAACTTGGTGTTTTGTTAGAAGATCATGTATTATGTCACTAGATGATGAGCTTTACTTCATTGCGTGGGGCTATTTTCCATAATATATGCAAGAGAAGTTTAAAAGTGAACATTTTAAAGATTTAGTTTCTTAACACAGAGATGAAATTCTTCGTAAATCATATGAGCTTGACTCAGTGTTATCAGTACGATAATGTTAGTGGAAGAACAAATGTTAAAATTGCTAAACTCTACATCCTTCTTTTTTGAATCAGTCTTGACAACAGTAGAAAAGTGGACTTATTTTGTCAGTATTTTTTAATTTCCAGCTATTCTCATGGATTTTAATTGATGAATTCTCACCTGAATCCTCTATCAAAACGGGCCGAAGCATGAAATTAGGGGCAGTTTTTTATGCAGTTCGTTTAGTTAGAGCTCTGCTCTAAGGTCCATTCGATAATAATGTTCAGACTGATCTTTTAACACTTTCATTGTTTTCATCTTAAAGCCCTGAGCCTTTATTTCATCACTCCTTGTGGGAATAGTTGGGACTGTTACATTTATTTTGATTGAAACCAGGCCACGTTGCTGCAGTAGATTTCTTAACTGGGAATTAAAATGAGCTCAAATTATTTCGGAGCCATCTTGAAATGCAAGCTTGCATTTTCAATCCTTAAACCGAATTTTATAGTGCAATTTATTCGGTTTATTGCTTGCAGAATCTCCAATTACTGGGTTGCCACTAACCGTTCATTTGCTTTGTCTGGCGTTGAACTGCCTTGATGTTAGAGTGCTGTACGTCTTCTGAATTTGGAAGCATCTTAGCGCAGCACTATAGTGTTAACCAACTTCAACTTTTATAGAGATAAGAACTTCATTATAAATATAATTTATGGACTAAAATTCACCTTTCAATTCAGTTTTAAGTGAACGCTCGTGAGTTTTAAATGATTTTAAAAATGTCGTTTCCTGATTGTCCGTGTGACATTGCAGAAGAGTTTCACCTTGGAATTTCTAAGCAACACTCATTTTGTAAAAATGGCATTAAGATTTGCTCCAGTAGTTATAAACCTGCTTTTGTGTTACCAACCAATCGTTAGCACAACATGTTAGAATATTTCGTAAAAAACGTAGACTGTTATATTAAGCAAGAATAATTTTTCTGCTGCTCCATAACAATACGGTTTCCGTTTATGAAAACAACAACAAGCGAAGCTTGTTTTCTCTAGAAAAGTTTGTTTTGCTTGCACAACAGCGCATTCCTTTTGAAACTCCTAGGTTATGGCACAAGAGGAGTTAGAGTTGCACATGATTAGTTGAAATCCTACCTTATGAATAGGGCACAAGTTGCCGATAATGATGCATATTCGGAACTGATGAAAATTAGCCATGGAGTTCCACAAAGGTCTGTTCAAGGACTTCTCTTTTTCAATTTTTTTAACGATATGTTTGAATCTACTTCATTTTCATTTGCAAACTTTTTACTCCTTCAGGAAGTTTTCTACGCATCTTCTCAATAGAGTAATGTTTTTAGTTGAAGAGAGAATGAATAGTGAACTGGAAAGTTTCAATGTGGTGGAAAGCGAATAAAATGCGCACCAATGTAGATCGATAATATGAATTTTAATGCATTCTTTTGCAAGTGGAATGCGTGTCTTCCACGCATCATGATTGCTAAAGCCAGATTAAAGAAACAAGCCCTGTAAGTTCCGAGGCCTGATTATAGATGAAAATCTGGCTTTCGAAGAGCATATTCCATATATGTGTTAACCAATCGAAATCTAAGAACAAGTTTTATAGAGTAACCTAGATATTACCTAAAGAGGCTTAAAAAATTTCGAACACTCATTTCTGCATGTCTAAAATACGGAGTAGCAGCATAGAATGGAACCGATAAAATCTCTTAGCAGGAAAGAACAATTGTATTTTAATAGAAAAATCGCTATCGGGAGGAAGATGTGGGATACTGAGCAGGAGGTTTGAAAGGACTACATTTCACAAAAAAAAAATTTTGATTTGTTTTCTCATTGATGACATTTTTCTACTTGCTGCTGATTTGTTTTTCCTGTATCTTCTACTCTCTTTTTCAACTTTCATCTTGTTTCATAAACTTACTTCCTGACTTGCTATTTCGATTTGCAGGGGACCTTTCTAGGGAACACACCTTGCGGAACGATTTCCCGTTGCTATAATTCCATACTAAATGACGCCTTCCATCTTTCCATCTTCGAAACACCTTTGTTGAAGTCAAGGAGGCTCAAAGTAGTTTACCTAACACAAATTAAACCAGTTTGTTTATCCCGCTCTAAAAAGGAGCCATGAAAGCGCGAGAAAATTTGAACACAACGTACAACGTCAACTTGAACAGTTCATTCAAAAGTTTGAAAGTACCTAAAATTTTGGATCTTTTATTGTTTTCCATAAACAATTTCAGGCATAAAACGTATACTAATGATATCGACAAAAATCCTAAATAATTGTTATCAACACAAAGGGGCCATCATAATGACACAACACGAAGTAGACGTAAATTCATACTTCCGTGTTGTTCAAAAGCAATGTCTCAGCACTGTCTTCACTTTATTGGAAACAAAACTCGATATTAGATCCCAGCTGAAATCCTTCAAAAAGATCACACAAGGGTTTCAAATCTAGTCATGAATCTTCAATTTTATATCAAAGTATTGAGACATTTTGTCATCAAGTAAAATCTTTCAAAGGATTCAAATTGCAAATTTGAATTGCAGGGTAAATTGCAAAGGTAATTTACCATGCCTAATGAATTGGATCCTAAGTCTTCTCTATAATGTACTGTTCTCATTTGGCTCATACAAAACCTTGCTGTTGCTTCAGCATCGAAAGTTTGGTGAACTTTTAAATTGATTACTTTAGCGTGGGACTTGTTTAAATGCAATTGTACGCCTTTTGCAACAAAAAGAGTATTCTCAACTATGCATTGTGATGGGAATCGTGTTTTCTTTTATAATTGAAGTTACGCATATCATCAAATCTAGATTAAGCAACACTAGGGCTACATTAGGCTCAATCGTTTTTTTCAACTAGTGACATGGTATTACAATACTCATGTGTGTGTATCATACAAGTGTATTTTACTTCCTTTAAAACATTTTAAAAAACAATGATGTTTTGTACCATCTGGATTGGAAATAAACTGTTTTTCTTTTTTTTATTATAGGGATCAAAAGACACAATAAATGTCTCTGAATTTATTCCGGCCCACAAGCAGCAATATTCACTTGTGGCTATTCTCATAGACTTAAAAAACAACCTTCTCATTTATCATCCCCGGAAAATCAATGGGTTAAAATATACCAATTGATTAAATTGAATGATTCACCTTAGTATTCCTCTTAGCTCAGTAGGCAACAGTTGTTAATTATTTACAGATTGTTAGAAAAGTGTTGAAGATTACCTGGTTCGCATCAAAAGAGACCTTAATATAGGTTTCGTCGCTTCGAATTGTGAAAAGTAGTTATGATTTTATTAATTCTCCATGATACAGTCACTAATAGCACAATATTTCTTTTCACATCTGGTCGATTTGATGATCCTTTGTGCCATGAGTTATTTAGGTTAAAATCTTTGCACTTGAATCGCGTAAAGTGGAGAGGTTCGTGATCCTAATTTGCAATGCACTTCGTTTTTCAAGGGAATTTTTGTTTCTTCTAATTGTATTCAGTAGATAGTATACTTCGAAGTGATAGCTACAGTATGTAAATAACTATCCACCCACAGTTCTAGCTTAGTTGACGTTGTTAAAATCGAATTGAAGTATACCTCATCAATATTGAAAAGGAATTTGATTTTTAGAGTTGAGTTCAGAATATATATTTTAAGATCAAGATCAATTTGTGCACATACTGTGACTCTAACTAGCGCAGCTCTTGTGAGCTGCGCATTTTAAAATCACTGTATGTACAGAAATTAAAACCGGCCTTGAATGATATGCAGAATGATTACCCCTTAAAAATAATAGGTACCTAGTGCAATAATATTCGCATGAATTTAATACGTACAAATTCCATTTTTACTAGTCTCAAGAAGTTGTGTTTTTTCTATCTCCTCCACTCTGATTTCCCTTTTTTAATCTTTTTCTATCTCTCTCTCTCTCACTCATTTCTCTCTTTCTCTCTCTTTAATAAGATTTTGTTTTAGCCACTAAACTGTCCTTATGACCGTTCCGCATTTCAGTTGCACTCCAATATATTCATTTTTTCATTTTCACTCGCATTTATGATACTGGAGAGTGAATTCATGATATTTAGATTTATTCACGTTTTTAAGTCATATCAATGTTTTATTTAGACACCAATTTGAATACTTGAAGAACAGTTTTGTGAATTTGTCGTTTTTTTTATTCAACGCTTGAATATATTTTTTTTCATATCATGACTGATGATGAGCTGAGGCTTGAAAATTTTCATAAAAATGATTTTAAAGTTCTTTTTTGCCATTACCTTCATATTATTAAAGGCCTTATATGAAGTGTTTGCCCAATGTAGAAATTGGATCCGTGCTCGAATTTGTTCTTTCTATCTACTGGAGGAATAGCGGTGTTCCTTGATACACTGAGCCGAAAACTAAATTGCTCAAAGTTTTTACACTACTTATATTCCGGTTTAATAAGAGAAAAGTAGAAATGAAATAACAGCACATTTCAGCAAAGTTAGCGTAGAAACTTCAAACCATGTCCTTGGTTTTTAAAAATATGAAATCTTAATGAAGTAGTCCTCGGATATTTCTTTGACGGGCTGGCTCGTGCGTTGATCGATTTTATAATAGCCATGTCAGTGTTTGAACTATTGGAGGCTAAATATAAAAAAGTTTCTTACTTTAAAGTGTGACAAAACTAAGCTAAGACCATAACAAAAATGACCGATTTATAGGTTCCATGCTTGTAGTGGATAAGCCAATGTCGATGTCATCGTCTTAGGGGGAGAAAATCTTCAAAATAAACTAGTATGCAGACTAACATGGCTATACTACAGACTTGCTAGCGGTCCTGACGAATTCCAACAAAGCTCAGAGCTGTCAAGAGCATTTGCATCGTTCTAAAAGATACGTAGTTTCTCTCCGAATGTTTCTCTTGAATAAAGGCTACGTGCACACACTCCGTGCACGCCCTGAAATTAAATACCCATGGTGTTGAATCCTTGAAAAGATTTAAATGTCTCGTATTTGACGCCCCAGGGACGACCTCTCGCAGGGACTGTGTACTGCGTGGCTGCTAGACAGTTTAGAAAGTCTGAGCCTAAAAGTTAAGATTTGCACAGGTGATTTTGTCCCCAGAATTACGGGAGGAACTGTCTGTGTTTGTGCATTGAGATCTTAAAAAAAGTAGTGAAGCTCTCTACGTAAGTACTTCCTGGTACAAGAGGGTGAAAGGCATTCACTAGTATTTTATTCATTATCATCTATGTATTAAACAGTCATTCGTAAAATTACTTTGCTCAGGTGGTCTATGTTTATCTATGAATATTTTTGATCTATACATTCTATAACTCAACCTTCTTTTAAATTAAGAGCGAAATTTTTAAAATTTAGTTTTAACCTTTCGTATTTTCAGAGTGCAGTGATGGTAATGGATAAGGGTCGTACGATTAGGGTACAAATTAGCTATAAGATTTGTTAAATTCATTACCTGTTCAAAGCCTAACCCTGATTTGTGTTTAAAAATGTCTTAAGTAGAAATATTAAAACTATTGGAACTTTTTATTTAAAGTCAGGCAAAGATAGGTGAGTGAGAGTAGGGAGCGGCTGTTTTCAAACGGTTGTTTCATTTTCAATGATTTCAGGACATTATGGTCTAATTATTCTACCAAAACATAAGAATTTGTGTCTGATTTTTAAAACGAAATGCCAGGTAGGCTATTAAATAATTGTGGAAAAAACACATTGATCTCAGCGGAAAAAATTTCAAATTGTTTTCTATAATTGAAGACTTGCTGCTGCACAGCACACTAATTTCCTCTTCGCCATTTCTTGCATCCTCCTACGCGATGTAAATGGACACTGACGTACATCATACAATTAATATTTTTCAAAAAAATTCATTACCGTGATGTACTTCAAGTGCGACCGTAAATTGTGACTCTTGCTACTTGTAAACGAGTTATCTTTCTGGGAATTCTTGTTAATCACTTCCGAAATGTTAAATGACAAAAATGAAAAGATTTGTTTCCATTGATTTCACATTAGATTGTGATCTGTTTTTTCTCCTCATTCTGTACCACGGAAGGCTCAGTAAGGAACAAGATGCTGGAGGCCTTAATTTATTTCTTAAAACACTATTCGCTAAACGAAGCTGTACATGTAAAAGCTGTTATACACCGTAATATTCCTTCGTTTTTCGCCTTCGAAATGTAAAAAACTGCATCGTAACCTACAATTTACCAGCTGCGATTGCGGACTTCTTGTGGCATTAATGGTTCGCATTGAACACCATTTACTTTCTCATAAATCACTCTCTTGTAGCTTTCGCCAGACCACTGGTCGAGTTCTCGAGACTTGAGAAGTGGACGAATCGCAGGCTGCACAATCTGATTCCTAATGGCAGGCTGGCGGAGCACTGGCCTCATCTTATGCTACGCCACAACCTTCTTTTGACAGCACATGCGAGACTTGCTGACTTTCGTTTCAGCCTTGTCTGATACTTAAATCAGTTAGTGATTTAACCCTTCACTGGGCAGCGTGTCACACAAGATACGATTTCTCGACATGGTAATGTTCCTCTGCTGGAACACTTAAAGCTTGATTTTAATTCAGCTTTTGAAAAAAATTGCGCACTGAAGGGCTGCGTTGAACTACCTTTCTTTTTGGCATGGGAGAAGCGTTCTTGTTTGAGATCGTGAAGAAAAATTTGTTATTTTTACGATTGCTATTTATCTATCAGTGTCGTAGCATCGATGAGTACTAAAGTACTCAGTTAGGTAGTATATTTCAGCAAGAACTACTTCAATTTTGTTTTTTACTAATTTTTTAACCATTTGATTTCACGATATATTAGATCAAGTATTACTGCTGCGAATCACAAATTTCAAGTGATGAGAATGGATTTCATGTTTTAAGATTGTTTTAATTCGTGATTTCGGACGTATATCACAGAAAATTTAATTTTCACGTTTATAAAATACTGCTTGTTTTATTAGCCTTCACGTACTGTTCAGGGATGTACTATATTCATAAGAATGAAATTAGCAGTGAAATTCTTAGAACTCCATGACAAGTGTTTCAAACCATAATCCAATACAGCGAAGAAACTAGGCGTTTAATTTTTCTCACGACAATATTTTATCTTCAATAGTGCGGATTGACTTATGGTTTCGGTGCATTAACCTGTGGACGACCTTCTTTGCTTTGACGCAGCGGGAAGATTGCTTGTTCCTAGATTCACTAGTAAACTGACACTTTGTGCTTGGAATATTATGAAATACTTGCCATAGGCTACTACATTCCTGTGTGAAGAGAAAAACAACTTGCATAATATTCTGTCGGTGAAAGTTGATCTTTACTTGTAGTATAAATTTATCCGTATTCTCGCTCAGAAATTTTTGAGAGCAACTCTTTGAGAAACGCAGCTTTAAGGCACAAACTTGTTGCAGCGCACGTTTCTCAGGCTCCAGATGTTTTTTGATGAGGGTTGAGATTTTCGATACCTTCTGAATCTTTCGCACATTTTTTATTCAATTTGTTTTCCTCGATCGTTAAGACTATCAAAAAATGAATTTTCTAGTTCTCGTACTGCGCATGGGATTCGCTCGAGTTCAGATGTGGGTGTGTAGGTATAATGAGAGATGAGTCAACAGGGTATGGGAAAGAGACAATGAAGAAACTGATAACATCAGAAATTTTACTGTTACTTGAAAAAAATAAGAAGAAGGTTGGTCCCTTTTCTTCCGCCAGTACTTAAATATGATGAAAATGAAAAAACTAGGATTGTGTGAATTTGTTTCTTGACGACTGACTGTGAGTGAAATGACGACTCGTGCCTGCAACTCGAAACGTTGAAAGCAACAATTAATGATCCCGATGATTTAACATACAATCAATGAGGAAATTTCTTCTCCAATCATAGTGAATGTTTAACCCACGGTATGAATAACACAGTGCATTATTTTGAATTGAAGATCAAAATTAACTTTTCATGTGTAGAGAAATAAGAAGGTTGTATTTGCAGGATTTTCACTCAACCTTAAACAACTTTTTGTTTACGCGAGTCGCACCTCTATCCGATTGCATGCTGTGCGAGATGTACACGAGAAAATTAAAAGTTGCGGTATCGGAATCCTGATCTACTTTTGCGTCACATACGCTGAAATTGTAGATTATATGTAAATGAATACAGGGGTCGAAAGACTAATGTTATATGCGAGAGAAAATTTCACAGTGAGAATCCATCAAGTTGAAATTGTTTTTTTGAAATCAGTGATGTATTTTTACCTGTGTGTTCGAATTTCCTCGTAAAAGAAATGATTTGCATAACCCATTTGGTGTATATGATTTTAACGTAAACAAGGTAAAATTGGATAGTATTTGAATTATGACAACTGAATGAGCCATTAATGATAAGCTCTTTAAGTGCAAAGTCTTCAGCTCAGTCAAGTATCGTCTCACGTTATGCGGGTGACTTCTAACTTTAAAACTCCCGCAGTCCAACACCTGGTGCACCTACCGGAACCTTCTCTTACCCCAGTGAAAAAAACTATAAGACTAAGTTTGTGAAACTTCTTGTCACTTGATGCGTGACTGTGACGTCAGTGAGGTGTAGGTTCAAGATTTTTTGAGAAGAAATGTTCCGCTGGGCTGTGGATGTATATTTAGAACTTACAAAAATACAATTATAAAAAGTACTCAACTTGGTCATTTCATCCTGAAGTTCACAAAATTATGCACTTGCAGTAATGTAGTACTTCACATAGTGTCTTGCATCACATGTCATAGTGGGTGCTGTGTAATTATGCATCACATGTATTTTAGGCTCTGATGCTTTCAAACAGGTGTTAATGCTAGAAAAAGGGTTTTTGTTATTGGTGTCATTGTGACGTTCCTGGTCGTTTTTTGCACGGCTCGTTCACGCATCTTAACAGTTTATCACACACCAAACTAAATAAATAAAAAATTTAAACTGTATTCTGATCCTTCTGACTTAAGCTCACCGGTTGCCTGAGTCAGGCTGAAATTATTACTACTTCCCGTTAAAAAGTTAGAATAAAATGGTGAGTTCTGAATTAAAATCACATTGAAACTCTGCTCCTGAGTGTTTGATAACTTGAAAATTTCCATTCCTTTCCGTGTGCTTGCCACCAATAATCATGATCAATTGCTTTCAGTTCATGTAATTATTGCATCAGGCATTGATGTTGGAACTGCATAGGGTTCCATAACTGTGAGTGCCAACATCATTCGTAACAAACAGTAGTCTAAAATGTTTCATAATTTTTGCACTAAAAAATTTTAATGATTTTCAACAATTCTGAATTTGAGCATTCAAATAAGAAATCGCCATTAACTTCTCCTGGTGAGTGAATTTCCGTACGCCATTTCAGTACCCATACTACAGGTGTCAAAGAACTCCGTTTTTCCTGTCCGAACGCTGTTAGTCGTTATTCATCCCGCCATTAACAAGGAAAATCTGCATTCGCAGTGCATTTTATGAGCGAACCAAACGAAAAAAGGCTCGATAAAACACTCGTTTAACAGCGATCAGATCGTGACTCCAACCAAAATAAAAGCGTCGTTCGACTACAAAAGCCCGTGCGAAAAACACCTCGCCAGCGTCAAAAAGCGTCGATCACGTTTTTTGGTCATGCGCTGGCGTGGATACAAACCGAACAATAAATAAACGAGAAGCGTCGAATGAAAATGTGGATAGTTTGAGCGATGTGCCTTTGACCTGTCAAGATGGCTGATGAAATGTTTCGTAATTAACTGTGGGGTTTGCTTCTTTAGAGAATCGTGCATTGCAACTTACGATGTTCTTATCTGAGAACTTTATATTTCGCAATCAAAGCCTTTATCACGAAAGAACTCTGGGTGAGTGTATTTTTGGTGAAGAGTCTTGCCATTTTGCGGGTACATGCAATCAATTTTAAGGGAGGTAGCGCAAGGAAGTTTCCATTTTCAGAGCTGCTGATATTTACAGCTGAAACTATACTTTACAGTTCATCAGAAAAACATTGCAATAGGGTTACAAATTAAAATGCAAACTTTTCTGGCCTCTGCATGAATAGAAATCGTGGTAGCTATATAATAGTTCATATACGGGACATTATGTGTTTCGAATGTGCGTTCAGCAGATAAGATATATGTTGAATAGATTCCATCAGATTACATTCAGTTTCTCGCAATCGCTGAAACAAAATTTGCCCTGTTTGTATGCGCACTTACTTCATGCTTGTATTCATTTCAGTACGTCTACAAGTATTCAGCGCGATATGTGTAAATAATGATGTTATGGTATTTTCACGTTCATCCCATAGGTGATTAGTGAGTGAAGGTGATACCAAAAGGCGCAGGCTGAGACATTTACAAACAAACAAACAAACAAACATCGGCATCTACGGATGCTTTATTTCCAATTGAAGCATGATACATATCACCTTTTACATTGGTTTTTCAAATGCCTTATAACTAACACCAGGACGCCATGACGCTTTCCCCCGGTCAAGACCGGTACCCATTTCAGACACCTGGGGAAAGTGGGGCCTTGTGCTTAGAATTTTTCTCCTAGACCCAACAGAGAAAATCGCCAACAGCGCCGAGACTCGAACCCGGGTCTCCCCGCACGGAGTCAGATCCTATACACATACAAATTGAATAGAAGTTGGCAACAAAGGCAGGCGAGGCGGTTCATTTTTGAGACTGGACTAAAATTTCCCCGTAAGAGGCCAATCGCAGAGGAGAAAAGAATTACGACATAATAAGAGGAGTGAGGCACAACACTTTTACCTACCTTCTATCTCCTTCCTACCGCTGTGGTGTTCGAAGACCGTTATCTTCACAACTGCCTCATAACACCTCATCAGGAAGAACATGCAAAGGTTGGAAAACCTGCACTCACACTTACAGGCCACAATTTACGCGCTAAAGCATTACTGCTTTCGTCCTAACGTGGAATGACTCCTATTGGAGAGGTTCAAGATCTCGTGATCAGTGGTCATCTCATACCGTCTATCATGCTACAGTTTTTGCTTTTTCGTTTCTTTGAGCTGCCCAGTGGCTGTTCCAGGATGAGCATGAAGTTGGTAAGGTATGCTAAGGGTATTGTTTTGTTAAAGGCATAAGAAATTTTTTACAGAAGAAAGACAAAAGACAGAGACATAAGAAAGTAAATGCCCCTTGGCAACTCTACATACATGTACACTCACAATAATTTCTCTAGACTTAGAGGCCCAAGAAACCCTCCCCTAATTATGTTACTCTAATGCATAAGCTTTCTACGAAATTCTACTTTGGTGCTCTTCTCAGGCGTTAAAACTCCTTAAAAGTATTTTTCATATACAAAAGTGGGGTTTCAAAAGCACGTATTCAGCTTACTCCATCTTGTAGGGAAAGTTTTTCTACTCTGAGAAATTCTGCTCTATATATAGGTAAGCGTATGACAGCAACCAAAACACTGATAATAACTGCATGCAGAGATAAAGGGGCAACTACACATATCTTTGTGTATATTGCCCCGTAAATCATTACATTCCAAGTAATATAAAAAGAATAGCAAGCAATTGTGCACGTATGTATTTACTTGAATACGGCAACCTACCAAAACCAGGTCAGGCGAGCATGCTTACAATACTTTGAGAAAGTTTAGATCTTTTCAATTTATGATGAACACACACAAACAAAACAGCTGTATTAGATTTTTGACAGAATATTTTAAAGAATTTAATCATTATCTTGCAATTAAATGTTTCTTTCACCCCCCTCCTCACAGGATTGATTGATAGTATTTTGTGTAAGTTGCATCACGAAGAAGTCATTCAATGCAAGCGCAGTTTGCTGAAAACTGTAAAATTAAATGAAAGATGGGAAGTGAAATTTTCTAAGCAAATCTCTCTGTAAGAACACGACGAATTGATCGCTCACTCCCTTATATTATTTTATTATAATGATTTCTGTCGAAAAAATGAAACACATAATTGCACAAACACGTCTTGCCATTTCGTATTGATGCATCGGGTTCCTGAGTGGAATTCGTTACTTTGAATTGCTAATCTATTTCTGCTACCTTTTAAATGATTTCGAAAACGTTTTAGGTCAAACCTGCACTGTACCAACAAATCTGTTTAAACAGTATAAGAGTTTTCTCACTTTCCAATCCTTTGATGTCGCATGTAGCAGCAGCAGCTGCAGCGAGGTGACGCTTGTAATCTGCAGTGCAGGGGTGTCATGCGACAGCTAAAAATACATCACACGCGCAAACTTGACGGTTTCCAAAGAAAGACATTTTGCGAGGATAGCGCATGTCTCACAGGTGCCGTTCGAGTTCACCTATGCACACTGACGCCCCCTCGGAGCGTGCAGGTGGCGAGGTCACTTCGCGTGCGCAACTCTGGGGAAATCTACGGCGATGGCTCGCTTCACTTCACTTGACTCTCCCCTCAAGCTTCACTCTCGAATTTCAGTCACACCTAAATGGATGAGTCTTTTTTTCATCGCCCTGACACTGCGTGGATTCTCAAGGCTGTAGTTCGCGTACATTCTTGATCGTTCCCATGCACAATGTTGAAATCTTGTTCAGAATTGTTCTTCAGCGTGAGTGCTCAATTGTTTCTGTATTTTTCCTCGTGCAGTGTTTTACAGTACTCCCAAGATTCTCAGATCCGAATTTCTTCATCAAGGTTTCGTACTGCAAACCTTCATTAAATTTTACTGCTGTCCCGTCATGTTTAGATACAGATATCTGGATACTTTTTTTCAACTGCAAACTGTGCAAATATTTTTTTACATTTTGGCATCTTGAAAATAATAACAATTTAAGTTAAAAGCTATACGGTTCCGTTGCAGCTCATCTGATTTCTTCATAAAATGTAGTTACAGTCAGCACCTTCTTTTTTTTTGCCATTGCATTCAATCCGCATTGCTGACACGCAACTGAACACAAGTCAAGATTGCATTCTACGACGATTGGAATTTGTTTGATCGAAAAAACAATTTAGACAGAATTTATTACTCCACGTCCAAACTTGAATGTGCATTTTATCGAAATCCTGGCAAATCTTGTTCTAGTCAGAGAAAGTTAATGAAATTTAGATACTTTAGAATTACGAGCGCATCACGAGCCTCACCACTGAAGCACGCGAATAAAATGAATAGTACACCTTTGGAAAATATGTAAATCTAAAATGAGATAATGAAACAAACAGAACGAATTGAGAAGAATTTATCTATAACTTTATAATTAGGAAAAATTAAACACAAAATAAGTATTATAAAAGAAATTGCTAAAATTGTCCACTCGCTGAAAAATTTGATATCAATTGCCAGTGGAAGACATTATCTACGTAACTGAATGAGGATTGCTGACTCAACCTGCGGAGGTTCATTTCTTTAATTTGTTTAATCCCTGAACGTCAGCATTTTTGTACTCAGGTTACCGTCATTCGTTATTACGACCACCATCATTAAACTGGTACTGTCATCAGTTATTCTCCGATATTAGGATGAGGAAAGAACTGCTACTCGGCATTAAACTTCAAAGAGCGCTTTAGGAACAAATTTTATAAGAAATACAAACGTTGAGGCTATTATTGAGAGAGGACTTTCTATATAGTCCTCTGGGGCGCTAAAGAGTTAAATAAATGAGATACTATACAAATTTTCTTACATCATTTGGTTTTCAACTGACATTAGGGCATGAAGAACGTGCAATAAACATGATTTCTTAGAACATTTCCCCGCAGGCAAGAACGTGTATTTTTTATTTTAATTTTTTCTACACATTGAAATACCCTAGATTTGCGCGCACGTGAACGAAATATATTTGAATTCCTAATTCCTGAATTCGTCCAGTGAAGTTTTTCCTGGACGTTGAAGCTGTAAAGGAGAAGTTCGACGTATTTTAAAGACAGCTATTCATTCTCTAATAATTGATGGTCTGCAAGTAAACTCCAACATTGGCGAATAAATCACAGCATGTGTACGCAAACTCATACCTCATCGATTCATTCAAATGGTACCGAAGAAGAATGTTTGCGTCGTTGCTAAGACTGGCCAAGTTAACCGAACTGGCGTCCAATTAGTTAAAGCAGAGCCGATAACAAAGTCGGAGCCCCTCGCTGGCGCTCCAGAGTTTCAGCTCAGGAGCGACTGACTGATGAATGGATGTGAGGAAAACAAATTCTCATAGATTAATGGAAAACTGAGCACGAATAAAATAGACTGGGGTTGAATGTTTTAGAAAAAATGAATTTGTCCAGCATTGGGCTTGTGGACCGAGTTTGTCAGTTTATTTCCCAGATTTTATTTTTATTTTTTTCGAAATGCTCAGAACTAGAAGGTCTTCTCCAGGAAAAAAACAGAAAGCAGGGTAGCTAAGTCGAAAATAAAACTTTTATTGCCAACTGCATCCATCTGACAGTGTAATTTTTTTTTAATTTATCTCCTGAGCTACAAATGAACGGTGTTGAATATGAGCGACATTCGCCCACCTTACCCTAGGTTGAAATTTGTGCGATGAACAAAACTTCCTCCGCGTCAGTCTAAAAATGGTGCAAATGATGTGAGGTTGTTATTTACAGTGAATCAAGAAACGCACGTAACGCACCACAAAATTGCATTCTTCATCATTTAATACATCAAATTTGTGCTTTCCAATGCATTTATGAGGTTAGAAATTTCTGCTGAAATAATTAAAACACCGAATAAGATTATTCATACAAAAAAAATTTACTGGTAATTACACTATGAACAACGAACGCCAGAATACCGGGAACGCCAGAAAGCCTAATAAACAAACACATTAATACTCAAATAGATGGACTGCCTTGAAAATGCTGATCCTGCTCCAGTCGATCTTTACCCGACGAAAAAGATGAGAGCGTCACGTCCACGTGAATTTTCAATTTTTCTAGTTTAGGAAATAATAGAAAGTTCCCGGAACTTTGCTTACTATTATTCTGACCTTGGAGCGATTATTGCGATTATTTGCGAGGAGCACCTGATCACATTTTATTCACGGCTGTTTCCACGAATTCCTTTCTCATAATAAAGACTAGTATAGAGCAGATAAAATTCAGAGTTTCTTGGTGATTCTCCTTCAACTATTGCCATTCTTGAGCTGTTCGATAATCATTTCCTTACTTGAAGACCTTTGCACTGTATCGGTCTAAAACGGACTTTGAAAGTTTCAGAAATCCTATTAAAAGTATGTTCTGTGATTTTTAACAAGCTGATGCTACCCAATCGTAATATTAATTTAGGATTTCCAACATGTTGCGGATATTTTTTGTCATCCTGTTCGCCGCGTTTTACTCTTAATTGTGCGATCTATAATTAATATTTGACTATTAAATTTTATCTGCTGTGTCTGATTAAGATATTTTTTCAGTAGGAGTTTCTGATCATAACTCTTTCGAGTCTGCTAGGACACATGTGTCCCACCAGACATTTTAAAGGTGCAGAGGGCTATATATTCCCCAGAAACTTAATTGTTCTGTTATATCAAAGCAGACAGCTATAGGTTCAACAACTTTTTTGCGCCACTCTTCTGCTATTATTGTACAATGTAAGAGAGCAATAGCGCTGCAGTTAACCCGCTATTGCTGATGACGTTATTTCATCTAGTTTTATAACGATTTTTTCAGATTTTTTAAAGCGTAAATTTATTGTTGTAATACTATGAAGGAAATATACCATTAAGATTGTGTAAACCCTTTTGTTGGTGGCTGTCTCCTGGGACATAATCATCCCAGTACACATAAACTAACATGTCTGCTGGGACACCAGTGTACCAATGCTATAATTTTTATAATATATATTTAAACGATTTTTTTGCCTAATCTGCTTCCATATGGGTAATGGAGTTGAGGTATGTATTGTACCTGTCTAAATCAATTTTGTGAAAGCCGACTCGAAAGAGTTAAAAACGTGTTAGAGTGTTTTAATATCGAAAGCGTAATTTTTTCAGTATTCCACGGATAACTTTCTGACCCACTTACCTCATCATATGTTTCCCGATTTCATTTAAACATAATATGCATTACTTTGTGTAGTAATGCAATTTAGTTTTAGTATTTACCTTCTCTTTCAATAGGAACTTCCTTCACTTACTACCGCTATCTCATCTATTGTGAATTTGTGCTCGTTTGTGATTTTAAACCTGTAAATTAGTATCAAACTTAAAGATTAATGCACAAGTATATAGTATACAGTGAAATCAGAATCCTTCTGTAGGTCACAGAATGCTCTATGAAAAATGCGTCTCCGTGAAAAGTGGTTTTTATAGAGAATGAGGTTAGTTTCTTCAATTTTGTTCTATAGTGAAAAATCAATTATCTTGCTTTTCACAATCTGCACAAAACACGTACTTTGATACTGGAATGAAAAACTCAGCTTTTTCTATTTCTTTTGACTTATGCGGAACATTTGATTGCAGACATTACGGCACAGCTGTGTTAGAGTTAATACCATCATACACTGCCAACCATACTAACCTTGAGTAATGCATTGAAATTAGTGATTTTCTCCCAAATCTGGCGGTGATGAAGGTAAGGCCTAAAGCTCAAGAATCATTCGTATTCGACTGTCAATATAATTTCATTACTATAGAATAAGTACACCGCTCTAGAATGTACTTGCTTTAGTTGGTAACGTAATAAAGTATTGGGCAACCAGTGATCGGACTGTTGTTTGGACTATAACTGGAAAACGTGATACGAGTAGGTAAATGGTTTTTTAGTCCTACCAGCTTTGTATGGATTGACCCAAGTTCCCGGAAAATTCTTCGTTTACTGAAATCTATTTTATATAAAACCGATACTGTTCATAGATCAGAACATAATTCCTGAGCTGCACGTAAACCATTTGTCTCAATAGAGTATTAAATCTGAATTACATCTAATTTTCATCCCCGCGAAAAAAAGCATCAGCAATTTCTGAGTCAGTGAACAATGGAAGAGAACATTTCCAGTGAGCCAGATTCTTCAACTCAGACCACATCCTGACGCCGAAAGAAATTATAAGAACTAGGACCAGCTCCAGCTAAACGAGACCGGCTGTAGTTATGTTCTTTGAGTTAGTGTTATCACAAAGCAAAACATCATTCAAATTCAATCATAGTTTAAATCATCAGACACGTACTAAGGGTTCGATTGGATTCTTAGACACAAGGTCACCACTCAAATATTTTCAAGTATCTCGCTATGAAAATGAAACAAATTCACCAGGCACACATCTTTGAAATAGGCGTGCGCTCGGCAGTTTTAACATCACGTATTTATTTTTGGCTTGTAACTTTTGGTAATTCTATTGATTCACCCTCAAGCTAGACTTTAAGAATCACATTATGGGATTTAACCCTACAACCTATTTTACCTCTGAGTTACTCTAGCTCGCCAGTTCCTGAGTTGGACTGATGTAGCTTAATATACATTGAGCAAGGTCGGTGGGATCAGTTTTCTACCGAGAACTGCATTTCTATTCGTTCAGTATGATTTTGTTAAAAGCATCTTCGACTTAGCACATGCATGAAGTATAACTTGTTTAGAACATCCTTTACGTCATTTCCACTAGGGGATTGGAATTAATTCACGAATTTAATTTTCTAAATTTCTGCAACATGAATTGTTAGCTTTGTATTTGAGCAACATCATTACTCTATTTTATATTAACTATGTAGTAGCACCAAATCATTTATATCGATCATATTTTAATTCTTACGTAGATAATTTTCTCTAATCAAAATGTTGAAAAAATTTGCACATGTCGTTGGTGCCATCATCCATAAAAATAAGTAAAATTTTGTTTCCCTACAACGTACATTCAACAAATTCTAATTAAATTATAACTGACATTGAATTACATCGAGAATCTAAGTCTTTAATGACTCGCGTCCCCAGCAGTCACAGCTCTCGAACTTTACAGAAAAACTATTATCAATAAGTCAACCGCTGTGAGGTTCGCATCCGAGATGAAAGCGAAGCTTTTCAAGTTTGAATTCATAGAATTGGTCTCTGAGGTCTCGCAAAGTTTCTGTATATGCGTAATTTTTCTTTTAAGCCCTGTTGCTTTTTGAAGTAACAGAAGGCTTTTTGAACTTACCTTCAAAGCTGTGGAAGCTCTTAAGAGGGCAGCGACGGAATATATTGAGCAGAGCGCTGCCTTTGACTGCACCGAGTAACGTGCAGCGCTGTGGTAGTGACTGCACCGAGTGACGTGCAGTGCTGTGGCAGTGACTGCACCGAGTGACGTGCAGTGCTGTGGCAGTGACTGCACCGAGTGACGTACAGTGCTGTGGTAGTGACTGCAGTGTTATGTTGGAGTGGCAGTACTTATATACCAGAAAGAACAGAAAGAGAAGCACTAATAGCGTAGTAGTATGATTGGTAAGAGCTGGGTGAGTATTCAAAAAAGAAAGAACTTATTGGCCAACCCATAGCTCTGAAAGCAGGTTGTGCAGCGGCATTAGAAGGCCTGTGCTGTGGAGCGGTGAGCGGCGTCGTCTTGTGCAAGGCAAGAGAATTTCTGAGCTTGTGAAGATGAACCATATTACTGCTTTGACGACCCTACGCTATGCCAACCATTTCTGATGTTGAGGTGATTGATGCGATAAAAGCGACAATACTGCTGTAATTGTAGAGTGAAATTTACTCAGCTGGTTTCTACGAGCGATGAACTGAAAGAATGAGACTGAAGCTCCTGAATAAGAATGGCGTGTGTTAGATGTGAAATATGAGCCACAAAGCACAAATAGATGCGAGTGTGAGATGCAAGTAATTTGCGCAGGAGTAACCGGTTTTGTAATTATTATATCGATGCATTGAGGTGGCATGCAGAGTGTATACACACTAAAAACGTCTGGCTGAGATCGTCATGTTCTGATATGCATTTGTTTTTCTTAAAATCGGTTCATTTACTTTTCCATTAAACATTACTTTGATACTCCTTACTATTCAACCGCTAGCTTCAGAAGCCGAGAACAACTTTCGTTCCTTGCTTGTTGTGTTGTGCATCCGCTGCTCCATTCTGTGACAGTCGATATGTGCTCCATGGAGAGGCTGCAGTTAAAAAGAAACTTGTTAGTGGTAATAATTACGGCAAATGAAATGATGAAAATTTAGAATTTTTTCAATAAATGTTCTTGAACTTTTACCGAAAGCGTTTATGAATAAAGTAGAACGTATTTTCAATAAAATAAAAATTTCTTTAATAATTTGTGAATGTAAGACATTAGAAGAGCAGATGTTTTAGCGAATTTGGATCGACTCGGAATCATTTACTTGAAAAGTATTAAATTGGTTAGGAGATGGAATATAAAGTTAAGTTTTTACCATTAATTCAATTTTGTTTAATTTCACATGACAAAACTTATAAAGTTAAATTCTTCTCGGCAAACGGAGGTGCGAGGGTTTTTATTCACCCATCCTATCTCGATGTTTAATACTGAATAAATTCTTTTCCGTTGATTGTACTGACAACTCCTGGCACTAAAATCATACAGTATTACTCATTATGTGCTGGATGCAGCGCCCAACCTCCCTTTACGAAAAGTTTAACTTGTTACCGAGCTGAGAAGCTGAGCCTCCAATTTATCGGCCTGTTTGCAAGCCGATTTATTGGCAGCTTCTTTAAAGAACGCTGCGTTTCGTGAAGGTTTTGCTGCGCGTCTTTGCTTCGATCACTGTACCTGAGACTCCCTCATAGTGATACACGTGGGGGGAAATCGCAAAAAATACTGTGTTCAATGCTGTATTCTTCTCCCGCTGTCATCCTAAGTTTCACTGAATACAAGTCGTCGTTGGGGTCTCAAAAGAGCATGGATTAAATTTAAAGCACGCTTAGTATGACTACAAAGAGTTAAAGTATGTTAACAGTCATCATGACATAAAGTACTCGAGTATATTGACAAAAAAGAGTAACATGCCTGACCATCATCCAAGCTTCAATAAAATTTGGCATGTAACCATTCAAATCCAATTCAGAATTTAAAATAAAACCTTCGAGTGTTGGAGAAAATTAAGCAGTCCTGTTTTTCTTTCGTTTCGAAACGTGTGTAGCAAAATTTTCGCCCTCTGTGTGCTTTGAAGTGTAAGATAAGACTTCATCAGCGTTACAGGTGTAAGTTAGCCAATTTAAATCAATCTTTACAAAAGTCTGAAGATTGGCATGCGCTCTCTCTGCCAACTTAACAAACGATCCTCTTAAACGCCAAGTGCGACTCAAGTAAGTCGATGAGGTGCCTAGTACTTCTGAGTAGCTGACAACACGATTTGAGGGTGAGCTATAGAGCTCTGAAAAAACTTTTCTTCAGCATTCAGTCATTTAGTTTCTACTGATAAATCGGTCAATAAGGTTGCACTTCCTTCTTGATCGGGAAGGAAATTACCCAAAACTGAGCGTTGACAAATGAGTTACGAGTGTGACTCCCCTCCAGATTGTGGGGATGTTTGATGCTGTTTTAGTCCCACTATAAGCTTCTTGCTGAATGCATTGAGCGGGCACTAGCATATCAGGAAAAACTTTGCAGTACTTGAAGAGAGTAGTACAAACTTCACGTCTTTTTTAAAAAACATCGCAATCATGCTGTAATTTCAATCCAGAAAAGCGAGAGCGCAAATCTTCATGAATTTATTATTCGGCGCATTAGTTATCAGTAGAGATGCATTGTGTATTTTCAAAATGCTTTAGTAATGTGCGGTAAAGTGAGAGTTACGTCAATGCTTGACTAAATACCTGCCTTTTCTACATTGCTCAGCCTAATCACTAGAGTTTTGTCCATATCGCCTGCCTTCGCTTGATTGGTGAAGTCATTCGAACATAAATGTATCATAATTCTTAATCTTTACTTTTTTGCTTAGTTGAACACCAGTTTGTTAATGTGAAAAATGTACTTCTCGAGGTAAATGGATATATATATAAATCTTTATTTTCTGAAGCTTGGGTTAAAGTTACCAAATCTAAAAAGAAAATTAGGCAAAATCTTGGCAAAAAAGTCATTCACACAAAAAACTCATCTGCCAAATTTTTTCCTTCACGTCTTATTGCCAATCTTTTGTGTAGTTTTCATGCAATATGAAAAATTTCTCATGGAATATTATTTATTCGTTTATGTTACACTTTCTTGCGCCTTAGGGTTTTCTGAAGCCATACAATTTGTACGAACTTTCACTCCCCACAACAGAGTTTTACCAGCATTCAAAACTGGAATGCAACGGGGAACTTTAATTCTGGTGTTAAAAAAGGACAAGAATTGTAGACTACAAAGTCCTTGTATCAGAATCGAACGTTTCGAGATTATTCCCATTATCAGCAAGTTACAAAATTTTCAGCTCGTCAGGAAAATCCTCCGTTTTTTGCTTTGATGATTGGAATAATCCCAGAACGTTCGTTTTTACAGCAATAACTTTGCATTCCCAAATTGTTCTTGTCCTTCTTTGACAATTCGGTTGAGGAAAGTTCCTCACAACCGTCCAAATCTTAATTTTGTTTTCCTGAAGCATGCAGCCATGAAATATTAGACGAAGCTTGATAGCATTTTCAGGCTGGGAAGTCAATCACGGCCTGGCCCACGAAATTGTGTCGGTAGTTTTAGATTTTCACTCAACATAATCAACATGGACTTAAGTATTACATTTTTTTGTCTATATTTCTTATAAGATTGATGAAGTGTGTCGTGCCCGAACAATAAACTCTTGAATACGAGTGAAAGTAACTAAATTTAAAGGAGTCCGAGGTATTTTGACTCATTGTGAATATCCTCAGGACTGGTTCAAACTCGAAAAGCGCTCCTACAGCTGACTGAGGCTGCTGCATCGGATTGTAGAGTCAAAAGACCTACAGAGAATAATTAAAAAGACCTACAGAGAATATTTAAAAAGAGCTATAGAGAATATTCAAAAACACCTATAAGAATGTTTGCTTCAAAAACTGCCTGTTTCTTTTCACATCAAGGAAAAGAGTGTTCGGTACATAAACCAGGACGCACATGTGCCTAAATTTAATCGTCAAATTTTTGTCACGTACTCATTGTGTTTGTGGTCATCAACGTTCATGAGCATTAAAGTAAAAAATGTGGGTCTCCGCCTTTTTAAAGTCTAAATGTTGAAATTTTTAATTTTTTCATGAAAGTTCTGTTAAATTTTTCTAAAAAGTGCATGATGAACATTTTTACACCGTGCCTTGTACGTGTCATAGATCTCTTTTGCTTCCCTGAACAATACCGTCGAAGTTTCACGTCATTGTTGAAGAACCCCCACTTTTGAATGCAATCCTTCTTGCAAGTCCTAAAATCTATCAGTCCACCGATAATTATTTTAATTTCAGCACTACTATAAAAACTCAAGTATAATATACAATAATGAATCTCGGCCGGAATTTCTTGCTACGTGAAGGACAAACTTGTGTATCATAAGATATCGAGCTGTGAAATTAAATATGTGTAATGTATAAAACTTATGATAGGAGAAATGATGAGAAGCAACCAACCTCAATTCCGCGACGAGAAAATTCCTTGCCTACCACACAACTGGAGAGGCCCCGAATCCGTTCATGCGAGCAGCGTAAGACTTGACGAGGGCCGGACGAGGCCTGGGTAGCTACAAAGCACAAACGACCAGACGCTATACGCTCGTCTCAGCGCCAGACGACCTTAAGAGCCGGCGCTTGTGATGGGATCACAGGGAGCCGAAAGTCACCAGACGGCCGTACGACTCACAGCTGGTTCGCGTCAGAGCGTGCAGCCCTCAGGCAGAGGCGTTCAGACACGCTCTAACGTGTGCCTTCGCTAATTGGCCAGCAAACAGAGAACAGCGCCCCTCAATAAATAGAGATGTGCTCACAAGAATTGCACGCTGTAATCGTTGATTTAAGTGAATGGTTTGTGGCTGTTGAAGCGACAGTGTCACTTGAGTCAAAAAGCCTCCTCATATTTTGCCAAGGCAGTCGTGTTTCGGTGAAGCGTGGTAGTTTTTTGCTTACATTCCGGCACCGCTTGGGACACACAGAACTCACTTATTTCTGCCGACTATATATCGCATGTGTTGTTTTTAATTATGAACACTTGAATAAATCTGGATTTATGTCATTGCAATAAAAAACTCAAAGACGGCCATTCTAAAAATTGTCTTACTTCATGATTCGTTTCAGCTATAGCTCCTCAATTTTTTTCGCAAGGTGCATGGAGACTTAGTTAAGCTTTAAATATATTTCACGAGAATTTAGTCATGCTCTTTCCTACCATGACATCTGTAATTATTGCATCTAGCTATACTACATGCATAGACCTCCAACTGCGCAGACATCGGACTATGTAAACTCGTGCATAATATGAATTGTAGCCTCCAACATTCCTGTCATTTTGAGTTGGTTTAGTGTCAGAGTAATGTTTCTCGTAGAGTAATAGTGAAGAAGTTTGAAACTAGAATTGCCAATTGCGCGACCTGTCGTCACTGATGTCGTAAATTTGAAATAAACAATTCAAAAATGCACGTCGCGGTGTTGGTGCTCAGATAACATTGCTAGTAAAACGTTACTCGTCTTTTGTCAGACTCTTTACGGTGTTCATTAGATAGTGTTACAAGTTTACATACCCATATTTATAGGAAGGAAAAAGATCAACAAACCAAACATAATAAATTATTACAGGATCAAGTGACGATTAAATGTTATTGCATTTCATTCGATATGACTCCAATTCGCACCGATAAAACATTAGAGACGCTCGAAAACTATCTCTATGAATCATGAATAACCTTTCAAGGGATTGAGGGCCATTTTGTTGCGAGTTTTACCCTCAAAGTATTCAAAATTCAGGAATGCGTTTTTGACACCATACTTTTTACGATTGACCGGAAATAGTAGCAGCAAGAGTTGCGATTTTGTGATGAGGGAGGCGATTCTTCCATTGAAATTAAATAGGTAATGTTAAAGGGCAACTTTACTGCTGGGAGGGTGCCAAGCCCTAATGAAATCCCTATTGGCATTTTACGAAATATTTTCAGCACAAGTTAATACTGATTCCCATACAATAAAACAGGATTTTGTAATTTCCTTAGTTAATTATGACCCCTCTATATCTAAAAATCGAAGGACTTCTACCTATTTCAGTTTCGGTCGTTCACGCCATCACCGAAGCTGTTCCTTGTTTTTGAGCGATCACTCTGGTGATACATTCCTGGATCAAAACCAATCATTTCATGGGTTGTATTTTTGTGGCTCGTCAAATTTGTTCTCATTGCTGAAGACAGTGTGCGAGAGCGTGCTTACACGGATGTAAGAAAGTTAGATTACAGTTCTTTCTAGGTCCAGTGTGTTCGAAGATAGGAATCGTTTCTTTTGATGATTCTATAGGACAGAGGAGAAAGGAACGGGAGGAAAGGGACATGAGTTGATTGGGAAGAGTGAATGGGTGGTTGAGAGAGGGAAGTATGAAATCTTAGTGAAGTATTGTAAATGTGAACCCAATAGACACATCTGTCATTTTTTCAAGGTTTTTGAGTGATCTCTCCATGCTCGTTCCTGCAAAGCATCCCCTGATTGATTTGATCATTTTTGAAGTTCTGGCAGAGCTGGAAAGATCTTCATTCGTCCTTTTCCGGTCTCTTTGAAATCGTATTTTTGGGGAGGAAAGCTGCTGAAAATTTTTGCCATCCCCGTCTATTTAGAAAGAACCTCATTCTCGATTTTTTTTGCTTTTTGAGGTGTTATATTGAGTCTTATTCTATTTCCCAGAGACACAAGAGTCAAATTGCAAACATGAAAGCATTTTTTTCAACACAGTACAAATCAAAAGCTACGTAAGAACGGTAAAAATAACGGTGGAACATTTGTGGTTGTCAATCTCATTAATGGTTTCATACATCCAACATTTATTTTCACAATTACGCTTGGTAGCTAACGGAAGGTGAGTTAGCATAAATTAAATTGATTTTTCAAGTTCCCATGTTCAAGGGAGTAGAGTATGTAATACGCTTCAAAATCAAAAGTAAGTTATTTTTGTTCTTACTTCTTCATTGGATCAATAAAAACTAGTTAGTAAAGGTGAACATTTCATTAATTCGTTCAATCTAAATTCCAACGAGCGTGGTCTTTCGGAAGATTTGACCAGAGGTTCCTATTCACGTCAAAATATAAATCAACTGCTAGGGTTATGCATGAGAAACTTTTCTCAATTTGTGTTACGGTATAAACGGGTTACAAAGTTAGATGCTTGTAGTGCTGGTGAACATGATCACCTCTGTAGCTTAGCTTTGCTTCAGTAACTCGCTGAATATTCGTCCAGGTTTCGCTTGCTCAACGTACTAGCTGAGGGAGGTGTAAGCTGACACAAGCTGTGTAATCCATGGTTTCTATTTGCGTAGATGTTACCTATCGAGGAACGACTTCAGCGGTCGTATATCACATTGAAACTCCACTTCGGACAGCTCTGAGTTTGATGAAGGTCCAGGGCAAACACTCCATTAGAGGCTCGAGTAACGACGCTGTAATATTTTCATTCCACCCGCCTATAATTTCCAACGTACCCGACTTCAACTCGAAAGAGCCAGAACACTTATTTTTTCCTCAAAATAAACCATTTCAAAAAGTTTCCAGTTCAGACCGCCGTTGTCGGACCAAATGTGAACTAATGAAGGCGAGCTTGTTATAGTGATCAGAAAGCAGGCTCTGCTGGCGAAGATAAACAGGGGAAGCTCGGCCGAAAAGAAGAGGCTCTCCAAATAATTATAGGAAGGATTACGAACCGTGATAGAAATGAGCACCCATGGCTGGCGTGGGGAGACCGAGCCGAGAGACTAAAAGATTAAGAGGAGCAGATGAGCAGCGTCAGAGGTCAGTGGGAAACTTGAGGCTGAGGATGAGTGACTCTTTTTTCAAATTATTGTGTTGCATTGGAAATTCGAGCTTTTCTTGTACTTCATGAGATCTATCCTGGAAGTTACAATTTTGTAAATTCAGTAAGTTCTTGAAAGAGGAGTCCATCATTTTATTTACGCATTAAACCTACAACGCATACGAGAAAACCTTTCATTTATCGCTTGATACAACTGAAATCTTAACTATCTCACACTAAAGTGTGATTGCTCTAGTCTTGTGAAAAGAATCTTGATATTATTGTAATAATTGTGTGATTAACTTGCTAAGATGATAGCGAGTTCTAGAACTCGATGACGCATCTAATAACCCTTGAAGCCAAATCTTGCTCACGTAATTCAGCATTTTCTCACCAGTAGAGAAAATTTCCAAACTGGTCACTATCATTCATGACACAGCAGCATTGAGACCCGGATGCGGGGTTGGCAGGTGTGGACTAGCATTACGAATGGATGCACCATAATCCCTTGATAAATACCTAAATACCTTAATAATTGGAGAACGGGTGTTCAGAAATCCTATTATTCAATTCGTCGCATGAGTGGGGATCAAAGTAAGCACTTCATTCAAGTCTATCATGTTCGCACAGAATGGAAATGTAATTATTCCTGCCGTTAAGCCCCATCCACTGCATTATAGAGTGAACTTCTTTTTTTCGTTTAAAATCTTTATAATCACGGTTACTATTTAATAAATATTTCTCCTCTGAGAGTGAACCTAGAAAAAAATCTCGTTTTTTCAAACTATGAGAGCGACACATGAATTTAACAGGAGACGGGGGAGGAATCCCTGCATGGCAATATGTCTGTGTTTCAAGTCTGTTGTGAGTCCAAATGTTCATAACTAAATACACACTTTGAGTACTAGATTAAACTTCGTTGTGCAATATACATTACAATAAGTCATTCTAGATTAATTCATTGAGAAAACAGATCACGTAAAAAATGTCCCTACATGATTCATTTTCCTCGTGAAAAACCCGCTCAAAATAGTCCTGGGAAGAGATACTTCGTGAAATTGACATCAGGTAATATTAGTTTCACAACATTCATTCACTTTTCCTTCACTGCATAGAGTATTTTTATTGTGGAAATGTGAAGAATGCATTCCCGTAAATTTACAAAAAATACTACAACATTATATGATCGAGGTGCAGCACCAATACCAAAATATTCTTTTCTTCTCTATAATTTCCGATTCACCATGTTCTTTCCAGCTTCTACAAACAGGTCCTGGCCTCTTAGAATCTCAGTTGATGAGCCGGTCCGTCCTTGAATGAGCGAGTCATAACCGATGTCGAGCGTCGGAACAGGTCCAAGCGCGAGAAGTTCCTGAGTCGGGGAGCTGTACGAAGAAATCTTGTGTAACTGCTAAGAGCAGCAAGAAGAGCATCTGATAAAACTGCTCCAAGCCCAGTCGAGGTGTATTGCGCCAGGCAACATGTTCATCTCAGACATATGTTCAGAGAGCTGTCACATATGTTGCTCAGGCCCACTGTTGTCAGCCCTGCGCTACAATAGACGTAACGATTGTGAAATCTCCCTCAGCGATGGGTCGGGAAGATACGGGCGTAAGGTATAGGCGGCCAGAAATCAGACGAATTTATAGCGCTACGTTGCATGGAGTGTGACTTTCCTCGGTGAGGGAGTTTTATCATAGCCGAATATGGCGGCCTTGTGAAGATGCTGTCACCCGCCCATAGGACATTCATGTGATATCATTGACAGCCTTATTAGTGACGTCCCTCCATGTTAGGCGGCTCCGAGGGAATCACGAGCGAGCAGCTCAGGATTTGTGCCGTACACGATGGAACACGGCAATACTGGGTCAGGACTCTTGTTTATAGAGCATGTGTGGGGCTCCACTTCGTGAGAAAGTTCAGATATGCTAAAGGGCTTAACTTCAGTCATCACCTTTCGGTATAGAGGGGAATGAAGAACCGTTATGACTCTCATTAATCATCATAAAGTGTGATTATGATTGTTTGAAAAGTATGATAATACCGTGCTGTCGATAGCTAAGTGTGAATGAGATTAGAGGAGATTAGGTATTTGACTCGAAGTTGACTGGAAGATAGATGACTTAGTGTCAGCGGAATGAATGAAGTTGATTTTCTGGGTGAAATTTTTTTTCTTTTATTGAATTTTAAGCCTGAAATGAATTCAGGGCTTCTTCACCCAGTAATTAAATGCGAATGATGGCAAAAAACGAAGAAAACAGTGAAAGACTGTTTATGGCGAATGCATATTACGGGTCTTCAAACTTCACTTCAGCTTTACGTATTTTAAATTGACACCATTTATCACGCCCATGAATATTGATAATGATAAAAATCTAAGCAGATTTTTCATGCTCATCGCCTTCTTCCACGCTTAGCGACGCCATTACTCACATTCACTCACATTCATGGGCCAGAGCGGTGCGGGAGGGTGGAAGCTGCCGAAGTAGCGGCGGTCGGCCGTTAACAAGGCGCCTCATTCGTCTCAGACGTCGGGTTCGTCCCAAGCGTGGACAAAGAAATTAATTATGCTGCACTGTCGTCTTAAAATCATTTCGTAACCAATCATACACCCGAGTAAAGGTTCTGCCATGCTCATGTGGATGCAAGTACACAATATTTTAGACGAGTCCAACTCCCCAAGGAAATAAGGCACAACTAAATGAATTAAATTGAGCAAATGAAATGCGGCACAATCGAACGAAAGAAACTCTTTGCTCTCTTTATAGCAGCGAAAAATTAGACTTGCGCCATTTGTCAACTCTCAGTTTGGACACGGGTAAACCTCATTAAATGAAAGTGAAATGTTGACTCGCATTTGAAAGCAACGACTGGGTCTCATCAAAGAAAATGAAATGCAGATTTGCAATTGAAAGCATCGAGTAAGCTCTTTTAAATGAAAGTGAAAAGTTATACGATAGGTAAAATAAAAACGTCAATGAAGGTGCAAATTCTACTGGCCGCCAATCAGAGCAAAAAATTTTTTCCTGTAATGGTTAGATATTGATACATTTGGAAGTAGTTCTGCTGAAAATTTTTTTTTGATGGGTGATAATAGATCTGCTTCGACAGAAGATTCTCGCCATGGTAACTATGAGATTACTACGAACTTTTTCCTAGTTTTAAAAATTGTTGAAGAACTAAAAAAATAATAAGAAACCTCACTGTTTAAAAATATATTGTAATTAACTTGATCTTCGTCCGTTGCAGCACAAAAGTAAACACTGAGAAATTGAGCCGAACATCTTAAGTTTGCGTGACATAATACGAGGCCAATGTTGTTCATTATCAGGAACTTATTTCTGAGACATGTGAAAAGCTAGTAAAAATAAGCTTGTATAAGAACAATACATTATTCACAAACTTATGATGATTTCCCATCCAGGAGTAGAAAAAATGAGGTGTAATGGCAGTGCGTAAAATAATGAGGTCCGTGCGTAAAGTAATTCTGTGTTAGCTAACTTGGCCAAAAAACGCTCAATAGTTGAATGAATTTGCTTGGGAATGCATGGGAACTCAATTTAGATCTGCAACACATTTATTCAACTAAGCGAAAAGAAACGCCTAACACAACGGGGACTCTGTAAGTTGCTATATAGCACCCGGATGTGAAAAACGAGCAGTGAAATAGGAGAAAAATTGGACGGAATCGATAGTCCCGGAGATCCCGACTCTTCTACATCACCCACCAAATTACAACCTAAGTTTCAATTTGCATTTTGAGTCTCATTTCGCTTAATCTGACAATCTCTCGACGAACCACGACAGTTTTTAAATTTCACGACGACTCCGTTTCTCGCGAGCGCTGTCCGTGATTTCTGCATTTCCATGATAATAATTTTCTCTTCGCTTATCAAAGGTTACCTTGCCTATCATGTTTTCATAAGTAGGTATAATTAAAATTCAAATCACTCTGTTCATGAGAATATTGGGTTGGTTGCATATGGACTAAGCGTATCTTTAAACAATTAAAATTTGCTTAAATGTTTGTAGCATTGCTGTTCGATTTATTTCTAATGAATGTTGTTAGCTTTGGAGAATTAGGCCATTAAAAATCGATAAAAACAAAACTTACTCTGGAAATATCTATGCCTTTTCGGATGAATTTCTTCCCCAAGCTAAAAGAATTCCTTTTGGATTTCCTGAAGAGTCTTGAATTTAACTGATTATTGTAGGTCATCCATCATTGCTAGGGAGCATATCTGGTCGTCGTCTGGCTTTTTGCAGGACTATCTTCTGAAGGCATCAGAGCATCGGGCCCGACTCCTATCATCCACACACGACGTACGAACCTTGCTCGCGTTGGTGCACTGAACTTCTTAGACCAAGGATGTGAGTCTCGTTGTTTCGGTTTTAAGAGAATATAATATAAAGCAATTTGTTAATACATCAAGGCAGCCAAGTATGTATACGTGGCTGTTCTAAGCTTATCAAGAAAATACTTAATTTATTGGCTCAATTATGATTCTTGGGTTGTTTGACAGGTGTTATTTCTTACTTATTACTTTGTTTCGTTTTAAGCTGTAATGTAATGAAGTGGAAATTTTTAAACATTACATAAAATCACTCAGCTGTATGTAAATTTTTCTTTCCTCTCAAACTTGGAGTCACAATTTGATAATCTTTCAACTTTGTACAAAAAAGCGTTCGTTTACAGCTAATCCCTCAACTTCGAGATATTTTTATTCTTAGGTTCTTCGTTTACCAACGACCAATCAGTATTATCCACTTGCAAAAACTTTCCTACACAACCCTATTCAAACATTTCATACAGGGGTAGTACTCTTGTGGCAAGAAGTCAAACGGAATTACTCTATTGTGAGAAAAATATGTGACAATGATCTGACAATGAGCAGGGCCGAAAACTGCAGGAATGTTTGCGATCAAGAACTATTTCACGTTAAACGTAGAGTTTGAAGTACAGTGTGTTATGAGAAATATAAAATCACCAAACTTAAATCGACTAAAAATGACTGCCAAAAGTAAGAAGGGTAAATTTTATGGTCATCAGCCTGAAATGAAATGTCAAAAAATTATGCATCGAGCAATTTGAGAGCTATATTGGACCATTACAGGATTAGTAAGCACACAGTTCATACTCTTACCTTGAAATCATTCTCAGTGTGATGGTCACTTCTCCAGTTGTGCGAAATATATTAAGATGTGCTTTTGAATGAACTTTCATTTGGCTGAACTGCACATTCTACAACACAAAGTTTTCACCAGAAAACCAAAATAAGTTTAAAATTCATCATGTACTCTGCAGGGTTAAGGTTCATAATACGAGACGAAAGAAAACACATGAAACTTGTGCTTTAATTTGGTACTTATTTTCAACTGTGGAAATTTTAGAGCTCGGGAAATTGAACGAACTATGCCAGTAAATTGGCTCTGCTTGTGATAAGCTGGATGAGGTTTCCGATCTTTTTCATTCATGTAAATCGATAGCAATTTGTCTTCATTACAGGCGCGCTTCAGGTGGCTCAGATACGAACATGCATGCGATTTATTTTCCCTCGCGCAACGAATTTTTCTGTTTATTTCATGCATTGAACTTCACAAAGAATGTTAATCATTAACAAACTATAGAATCGACGAAAAAGTCCTAATTTATAACTCAATTGTTAAATGAGACCGTCATGACGAAAATAACTCCATGTAAGCTACACAAAACTTATGGGATATATTGTAAAAATTAAAAAATTACTAGCGCTTTCTTCAGCAATTCTTCAGGTATATTGATGCAATGTTCCGATTTTACATTTCCTTATAAGACATACAGTATGTACGATCTTGCATTTCATTTTAGGTAAAATTAAGTTTTCCTATCGAATTAGTTGACAAGCAATTAAACTTACATTGTCAAGCATTAAATGGAACTCAAAGACGAATGGGATTGAATAATTTAAAAAACAATCGTACAATTTGATGCAGCATTGAGAATGATAAAAATAACATAAGAGAAAAATCCCTTGCATCAAAATATTTAAAAATGACACATTGCCGTGGCAATTGGTGCTTTTACTGTAGCGAAACACTTTGTTTTCAGAAATATGGCTTCTAGAAAATGTATTTTAATCTCTAATGAAGCTATCATTGTGAACCTTTTGCTTAATGACGATCACTTAAACGTTGGCTTTGCTCATTTTTACTCTTAAAATTTAAAAAATAAGATTTGCTTGAAGAGAAATAGCGATTTGATATTTCCAATGCTAATTCCGGTGCTATAATCTGACTCTTGCCTATGTTTCAGTGCCATTCGATTTCCAGTCTTCCAACCATATCCGCCAAGAAATCTCTTCATTTACGTTGCAAGACACAGTGAGCCAACGTAGAAAAGAACGTCTATGACCACGACGAATTAAAATTGTTTAGAGCTCATCGCACTTATTGAGATCAGCCCGCAATAATTGCGAGCCCTTTCACTCAAGGTAACCTGGAGACAATGTATGCAGCGCCTTCTACTCGTTCTCTGCAAGGGGCGAAAGGAGAACGAGGCCCACGCCCTGATTTTATGATAGGGCATTAAAAAATCGAACCTTATGCTTATTAACCTGAGGAACACATTCCACCTTCACGGAAATACGACTTGCGTTGAAGCGAAGCTAAATTGAAGCAATACCAAAATGTAGATTGCGTTCTGGAATCAGTTGTAACGCAAGTGTAATCAGTTGTAACGCAGTTGTAGTTTAACTTAAGTATTACACTTTTTGTTTGCCACTGATGTTGAAATTCAAACATTTCCTGTTTGATTCTACTCTGATAATTCCTTGTAAATATGTTGAAATTGCTTCGAAAACCAGTTAGATTTTTTTTTGTGAGGTGCCGTCTTTGATTACTACCGTAAATAACAGAAATATAAAACGAAAATGACTCATGTTATCAGGATTTCATTGAGTATTAAAAATCTGCAACACACTGTGCAAATTATTAGTATTAATATAATCAAAAAGGGAAAATACATATTTGATCTGGAGTCGTGCTCTTGATAGTTTAAAATATAATCTAAAAACCATCTACTGGTAATCAAAATAAATTTCATCATACTGAATCAGCTTACGTGGTTGGAACTTATAAGCAGTTGAGCAAAGAATAGCAACCTCGAGAAAGCTCAAAATATAATGCGCTCTTGCCTTGTGTTTTGAAATTTTACTTCAGGAATACAGAGCTAGTGCGCTCAACAAGTCAAAGCTATTTAGCAAAAATTAAAATTCAACTCAGTTTTGATGACAAAAATATAATAAAAATTGGGAAATGGTGCGTTGCAAACTGTCTTTTTGCATTTGATAGAATAACATCCCGTTTTCACTCAGCCATGCCGTACTTCTCCAAATACTGTGCATTTTCTGATCCGAAAACCATTGATATGTTGATCGTTAACTCTGAAAGCGTTTACAACGACACAAAACATTCTTCTGTAGCTGCGTCATATAAAATACGTCACGTTTGGTGGATGGGAGAGCCAAAACTTACAAACTTTTGCACGATATTCCTTTCTTTTTCTAACTGATAGCTCGAGCCATAAACGAAGGAAGCCGAAGATCAACTTTGCTAGTCCCAAAATTGGTGGGTTGCCCATTTTCTGGGTGAAATATTGGAATTCTTCTTTTTTTTAATGAAATTTGAATTGGCAACAACCATGCACAGTGGCAAATTTCGAAGGGTTTTATGATCAAATTTGACATGAAAATTGCTGATACATAAAATTTTGGCTAGAAAAAGCTAATTAAGCAACCTTGGGAGCAGAGCGATGGTGCAGGAGTTGCTGAGAGACATTGACCCGCAGTCCTTGGCCGACCCCGCCACAGGCTCCCGTGCTCACAAATATTTCCGATACATCACTGATGCTACCACCGTCGTTTTTATTGACATATTGGATTGAATGACGCATATATATACTGGTAAAGCCCTTACTGTGATCTTTCTTAATATTTACGACTGTTTTGAATATTTTCTATAAAATATTAATTTCCATTCAGAGAGAGACGTTGCAATTTTATCTCTGTTTTGCAATAAGCTGACCGAAAAAAAAACTAACGAACCATGTCATTGAATCGTTCATTTTGCTAAATTTCAGATTGATCTACCTATGTGGGTGAACAAAGACGTCATTGCATCTATGTACAATACCTGGAAGTCAATATTTCAATTCGGTACCGAGCCACATGATTTTTGGAATGAAGGGAAGGAAGCTTTAAGCATTTGCTTATGTTACTAGAGATTTAAAGTTTACGGAATTTGGGTTAAAATACATAGTTTTTTGACAGATATTATAATAATGCAATGGTTATTGCCAAACATTATTACCTTCCCTGACAATGTTTTTGAGCCCTTCAGTCGGTGAATCATTTCATGTTTGGTTAATTTTTGACACAAAACTAGTGTAGTAGATAAATTACTGACATAGCCACGTGGGGCTTGCGAGCTCTAATTACTGAGTTGCGAGTCTGAACGGGTCGAAGTGTACAATCAGTTGGTCTTACTCGAACCTGGGATGATCTTACTTTTTTCATTTTTCTTGGTCATAAATAGGGTATTAATGTCTACAAAGTGAACGTTAAAAGTAAACGTTCATATAATTTGAAAACTTAGGTAGATTATAATATTCATTGGGAATTGAATTTTCACGTGGTTTGGACAGAAGCATACTTGAAAATTGCTCTCATGTGTGGATGTCTAATCCCTGCGATTAACCCCAGTGAGATGCTTAATTGCATGGGAGAAAATTTTTTCAAACACAATATCAGTCAACGATCAAAATAAAGTCCGTTTGTAACTGTGTACTGAAGCTCCGTTTCCACAAAAAATGTGAGAGCCATTTCAAAAACCATTTGTTCCTGAAGTGATGTTGTATCAAATATTAGAGGTTAATTAAGTGTGTTCTGCACAGTCATGTTGTACAACGTAGATAAAAAATAAAATTCCTTTTCGGTGTCAAAACACTCTCTTTCACTTTTGAATTTTCGGAGAGTCCTAAATTGCTTTGATAGCTGACCACATTCGCACCTCAGTTGAACGCATCGTGTTTTTAACTGAAATCGCCACCATTTTCGGCGTTGTTTACGTGTTCCGGATCCGCTTAGGCTCTTTTACAGCTCTCTGTTATTGCGAGCAACGGTCGGATTATCGAACTGCCTTCACCGCATGGGAAAAACAGGGCCTGTGCGTACCTCCGTAGCGTTACCTTTCCCTCGCTCTGGTCTCCGCTGTTATGTTTGAAGAAACAAGAGCCAAGTGAGCTTTGCTCATCATGAGCACACGTAACCTAGCACTTCAAGGTTTGATGGCGCAGAGCAAAGAACCTGCATGACTCTGCACTGTCGATCATTTGATTCTCCCCTAATTACGGCAGCCGAGTAGAATCTATAGTGTTAACACGGTTTCTTACGTGCAAAGATTTTTTCATCTTAGAAGTCTAGTCATGCTTGACTTTTGAAAAGAAAAAAATCTTGTATAGTTTCCAGTCTCTTCTGTAATGGATTTAGGTTGTTTCTATTTTTCTGTCTTCATTTAATTTTATAGTTCAGTTCATGAACCTGTGTACCAACACAATGTGCTATTCTGCCGTAGAACTTATGCCCTACTCTTACTATTGTTGGGGTCTCATCTTAAAACACCGTTGTCATCCTCTCGGCAAGAGCTGCCCTCGCGAGGGGTGACGCCTGTACTTCTTTGTTCCCTTGTAACGCCAGCACGCACTCTTACGTAATTCAGAACGCAGACTACTTCAGATCACGGTTAGCTTAGCCTTTATACGTCTGCAAACACCCACATCCAACTCAATCACCGAAATGCACTCATTGATTCATTAAACACTCGTGATTCTCCAGTGAGATTCTCAAACTCAACTGAGTAGCTTTAACCTTCCAATGTCTAATACTGGGTGTATAGAAAAAGTCATACTTCAAGCCAAATAAAACAAATTTCGTTATATTTTCATGCTTGAGAGGATCCGATAAAATAAGCACTGTAGTACGCAGAAAAAACGCATGCAATTTACTGGTATGGACACGCTTATGAGTTAAATTACCCTAGTAATTCATGAGTAAATAGATTCCGCTGCTCGTAGACTTGCGCACAAGCAGAGCTCATGCTGGTGCCGGGATCTCATGTTATAGAGGACCATGCAAGTGCTTATTATTCTTTCAAGAGTCCGTTGGCATCACGATAAGGCATCAGATAATCGCAGCCTTGTCCGCCAAGTCATCTCAGCTGACACCCAAAACTGGTGAAAACATTCACGGGAAACCTCCTCGTACACACGACTACAATGAGAACACCACCTGAATTTGGTCATGCGCGAAAATGTTATTTCAACATGCACAGGCCGACACTTTGCTTGAGAGAATCCCACCTAAACTGTTAATGAAATTCATCATTTAATTAAATTGAAAGGATGCGTTCTTCCTATAAACATTGAAATAGCTTTCCACAAATCGGAGAGCAAAATGACTTCTCAAAAGCGGAATTTTAATTCTGTTCCAATATAAATGAAATTCAAAGAAAAAGTTAAGCAGATTAAATCGTTCTATTCAAAACTTTTCATTCCAGTTAAGCCAGCTGTTCAGCTTCATCCAAAGCATGCAAAGCTACGTCTAAAAGAGTGAAAAAAACTCAGTTACCATCAACGTTGACTTGTTAAAATAAAAGCGAAGTCATATGAGATCAGAATGTTTGATTGAACACAGAAATTGCGTCCACTGGAGGATTGTTCAAATATGGTCCATTTGGCGCGGCCAAAAAGATGGAATCGCAAAATTCCACGGCCATGTTGAGATCAGTCATCGATTGTCACGCTTGATTGGGAGATTATACAAGACAGGTCACAAATTTTGAACTGAGCTTACAAAAACAAAATTGAACGAGAATGCGTCGTGGATTCGTTGACATTAGATCCCAAAGCTGCTTTCACCAAGGATTTTGAATGCTGTTGAAGGGGATACAATGAACAGGGGATACTACTGAATCTCCAGAAATTGAAATAAATGCTAATCCTTTTCAGGTGCTGAGCCGCACTGGTGTAAAATACCTCAAAATCAAATTTTAATGGAAACTCAAAAAAGCTACCAGGGTAACGGCAGAACCGAAATTTTGGTTGGTTATACTGAACACCCTTATATCTTCTTTTAACAACAATGCCAGAAACTTGCTTCACACATAGGACATCAGAACAAGATGAAAAATGCGTAAGAAATTAACACATTCTTGATTCACCTCACAGTAACATCTGGGAATCTTATAGGTTGAAGTGGTCTAATCACCGATCGTCAACATAGTCCTCTGGACAACTCCCTGGACAACTCGGTAAAGTACGCACAAATTCGCTCATAAAACGCCTCGCATTAATTTTAAGAAAGCTTGATAAGAAGTCTGCGGGAAGTCTCAGTAGTTGCGTATTTTATGCGCTGATGCTTATCACCCCTACTTTCCTAGCGTCTAACGTAAGACTTCCGCAACACGGCTCCCGCCGCCGGGCCGCAGACCGCGCTGCGGGGCGAGGCCCTCTATTTTGGGGAGATTAGCAATGACTGCAGCGTCGCAAAGGTAAAGTTTTCTTTGTGTCGTATACAATTTACTCCGGTGCGTCAAATTCTTCTTACTACCAAGCAGGAAAGCAAAATTGCATTGTTTGTTTTGGATGAGGAAATTTGGAGTCATAGTTTCACTACGAATGTTTTTATGCATACTTTCTCCTTAACTCATTTATCTTGCCTAACCAATTTTCCCAACCTATGGTTAAAAGGAGATCCTCACGAAGCATTACGAGCATGCGGGCCTATTTTTATCCAATTTCCTTCAAATGCATTTCCATTAGTTTTCATTGTTGAGTAAATGAGCGATTGTGAGAGAGGCTGGGCGCGTTCCTATCTCAGCCTCTTGAGTTCACAAGCTGAACTTGATCAATGTTGTAACGACATTACAAAAATCAACGTTTTATTTTCCCTAACACAGTATTACCAATTCGAATTCTATGAAACCTTTATGCAATTTAGTTATGTAGTTTTATTGGAAATTGTTGGCGGCGGCAGCACTGCTTGGAACCTAGAAAATGTGATCGCCGGATTCGTTGCTAAATGGTAATATTTACCTTGGAAGAATGCACGACAAAAATACACAGTCTGACAGATCCCCGTTTGTGCTGTAAGAGAAAAATTCACCTTCTTATTCGGTCTTAATATTCTTTAACATTAGTCCAAATTAAATCAATATCGTTCAATTGCAGGTTGAAGAATTTTCTGTCGTCATTTAAGTTGATGCTCAACCAAGTTGAAAATTTTGTTGGAGCTTCCTTCTTTTAAATTAAAATCTTGTTGTAGTTTTGAAAACGAATAAATAAATTTCTACGCATTAAATGATAGTAGCATGCCGCAGGGCTTGAGCAGGAATAAGAGCGTGAATTGAGAATATTTTAAATTTTTTTCACCTTGAGCGCAGAAAAAATCACCAGAGAAAAGTTAATCTGAGATGTGTATCTAATGCAGCTTTTATAAATTATTGGTACAGGTACAGTATATTCCTTTTAATGGTATATTTCTGTGATTCAAACTTTTATTGTTAAAATGCGCATGGCTGAAAACATTAATTTCCACAGAAGACCGTACACTACGTCAGCAATATTTCGTGAAATAACGAAGTTATGAGGATCAACGATATCGAAAGTAATAAAATGTCTTAGATGCAAGTGATCCTTGCACTCATTATCATAGCATGAAGGTTTAGTATTCCTTTTTTCGTTACAAATCCCAATTTTAGTGTCGGCAATTTAGGAGAGCTGATGTAAATACTTGAAGATCCGCTAATTATCGCCCAGCCGATTTCCGGAGCAACGCATCATTTGGACATCCATAGAAATACGCTTTATTTTTAATATTTCCATGATATTTCCTGATGCTTCAGTATATCATGCGACTTTAATGAGTCCCTCTATTAAAATAAGAGGATGTAATATTTTTTTTGTGAGACATCTTGAAAATGTGCTATGGATCGTTAGACTGAGACACCTTAAAAATACGTCACTCCATCGATTTTCTCAGTAATATATAACACTGAATAATATATTACACTACACGTGAGATTTTGTAGGGAAGTGTTACTGTATTACGTGATAACCTTCCCGTATAAGAGGATGATATTCTCATAATTCATCCCGTTAATTGTAGTTCATATAGACAGATGGTACGAACAAATTTTTACAAAAAAAACTATACATATGCGTGTATGTAGGCTAATTTGCAATATGCATAGGAAAGACGCTTCTAACATACTCTGAGAAGATGGAAAACAACAGCCGCATCGATTATCAGAAGTTAACAAACTAAGTTTTTGTTTGATTGGCAATGAGATGCGAGGTTTGGAATGCCACCTTAGAATGCTTGCGTTCAAAAAATACAAAAGATTCAAACTGAGATCAATGTTACGCACTTGAGCACGTGAAAATCCTCATTTTGTTTTTTTAAATCACCTTACCTAACGTAGTTTAACCTATTTAAACAAAACCACTTATTTTCTACCAACCTCACAATAGAATTGACTAGGTAGTTAGTTTCTATTTCAATCGTTTCTTACTTGAAAATTCTTTGAAAGTTTGTAAAATGAGGAAGAATACCCAACTCATTCTAGTCTCCTCTCAGTACATATTTGACGAGTTGGAGCACCTAAAGGGGAACCCAATAATACATTAATTACTATTTTTGAGGTTATTGAAACAAAGGTCTTCAACACAGCATAAGTTTTTCTATAATTTTCACGTTCAGTGAAGGCAACGGTCACTGATTGAGTAAATCAAACTGATCTAATGCAGACAGAAATTCAACGAAAATTTCACTGCAGTTTGCACTGAGGATTTCAACTCGTGAGAAACTGCTCTAAAATTCGAAAAATGTGCAGTTTCTTTTTATTCATTTTTCGAGATCGAATGCTTCACTAATGATCCATCATGTTGCTATATATAGCATTCCTTTTAATTCCTTAAAATATCGGAACTGAAAATCGATAACGTAAAAATTGCCGCACCCATATTTATGTCTGTTAATTATTTCATTTTCTAATTTTCAGAAGCGTGCTTGCATCACCGCCGATATCGACTTCAGTCGATCATTTCCTTTTTTAGGCAGGTCTTCCAGCTTGAGAAGAGCCGAAGTGGGAGCAACTCTTTTCTATCAGGTCTCCAGCAGAGATAAGATCGTGCAGACTCATGCATTTGCTCAGGGCGACCGCATCGAGCAGAACTCCCCGGTCATGGATGAGCGACCAATTCACTTCTCGTCTCCAAGGAACTGAACAAACACTGAAGCCTTCCGAGCTCTTGGTACAAGATCGCCACCGCGATAGGCTAATCGTTGTCGTGCGGGTCTTGGAACAACGTACCCACGTACAGGTAGGCACGGCTTGCCCGCAGTACACAAACTTCATGGGTTCAAGTCCATCCCATCTTGAGGCTATCAATCTTGAAATGAATTCGCCCTACCTAATACGAAACAATATTTCGAGATGAAGCGGTAGTGGGAGAGTCACATTACACTATATTTTCTTTGAGTTTTGGATTGCAGAGGTGATGGGTTTTTGAGACCTAATATCACAAGAATTTCTCAATAATTTGCACAAGCGCTGCTACCACTACTATAGATGGTAAGTACTCAATCGTCTCCCACTGCCCACTATCAGAATAGGGTCTTTTTACTATGATTTGATTTTATAAAGTGCAGTTAATCATATTTTATTATGGAAAAATTGGAAAATTGTGTGAGTAACTCTGAGCATTTAGATGTACACATTATTGCCTAGGAGCTTTCCCTTAACTAAATATCACACTTTACTTTTACAAACAAAACTTTCACAAAACTATTCTCAAATACGAGTACGTAGAGTGTCATGACACAAGTAAATCAATGAATAAAATTCACCCGTGTGAGATATTTTGTTTTAAAATGAAGTTCCTAAATTTTCCCCTAGATAATTTAATGCTCGATCAACTTCATTTTAGGATCAGCAGTCGTACATAAACCCAAAAATAAAGAAATAATTAAAAAATGATATTCTATCGATCGTTAAAGTGTTTCATAACATTTTCCAATGAACCGAAGCTGTTTTAATTTAATTTATGGTTTTAAAGAACATGAATTTCTTTTGGCATTGATCGACTGCATGTTGGTCATCCCCAGCGCAGATATGTAGCTGTGTTTGCAGTCTTCAATTTAAACGAGCAGGAAATTTACCCAGTTAAAGCATTAGGATTGTGAAACAGATATAACATAGGGCGTGATGTTTACCGAGGGCAATTAAACAAACTAAGTTAGGGATGGCACGCAAGTTACTCATGAAACGAGCAAAAAATTTCGAATTGTAATTTGTTTCATTCCTGTGAGCTTAACGCAGAGGAACAGGAAGTATTACTATTGATGGCTAATTGTTTCTTTAGTTTTCTAATGGAAGAACATTAGCAATTGCAAACACTACTTCAAACTGCAATAATAATAAGTCTGCCTCTTGCATTATGTTACTCGTAAACATACGTACTTTCCTGTCAAAACATTACTCCCTGAATGACGGTCTCACAAACACTATTTTTCGCTGTTATTCGAGGTTCTAGTGCAGAACGAAAACTATATCTTATTTTTATGTTCTTTTCAAAACACGGCTGTCAAAAGAATCAAAGAAATTATTAATTGAAAATAAATTTTAAATATAGAATTTTCTCCCTTAAGTAATTTGCAAAGAGCTTGATTAACGATGCGCATTACGAACGTTTTGATGATGACATGCTCTATCCTGTCAATGTAACAAAAGAGTTAGTACAGAGACGGTAAAGGTTACTACTTATGAGGAACCAATTTGTTTGTGCATAAATTATATGAGCTGCATTTGTATTGGAAAAATTCTTTCTTGAAGAACTAAAAAACGGGCTTCGTGCAGACCCATTAAAACAATTAAAATGTTTGTGCACTGGAACGATTACGGTAGCATGAGTAAACAATGGTGTCATCTTTCTAATTGTTGCAACTGTTGTCTGGATCGAGCTATATCAAATTTTTAAGAATGATTCACACGCAGGAAAACTAGAAGAATAATTCTCACGATATTTGGTATGAAGAATAATTCTAACATTATATGATGCTAAAATATCGGTGTAAAGATGGAGATACCCGACACGAGCATGACATTTTTTGCATGCTCACTAATTTCACTTTCAGGATATAAAAGAACAAAGGTGACTAGAAAAGATACGAGGCAAACAAACATTTCAAGCTCTAAAAAATTATCTCCACTGTTCTGTTGAACTAAATTGCATTCTGCGAATATTAAAAAAATAATAACAAGCTCGAAATATTCAAAAATAACTCGTACAGAAAAAGAAAGCACTAAAATTTTAGGATGATGAAAATTCTGATCAGACCACTGAAAGTTTAACGTTGTTCATTTTGGCATTGGTTAATAGGTGAATGACAGAATTAAAACAAGCGGTAATTCTAAACTCATAAATCGGAAATATTTAAAGGCTGTATTAAAATATTGAAAAGCTTGACATTTAAAAACATAGTCCTTTTTGAAACCGTGCTTCCTAATTGAACAGTGTAGTTGTTTTGAAAGATCATTGCTGGTACGATACAAGGCCTGCCCGGTACACTTGTTGCGTGTAGCAGCGGATGCACGTTGAGCGCTGCTTGCTCTGGGGCTGTGACTAGAGATTGCTTTCAAATAAAGCCCAAATACTAGGGCCACACTTATCCTTAATCATTCAATGAAGTACAAAAATTAATTTTTCGAGAGACTATCAATAAACATGAATCTATGCGGAACTTATTATCTTGATTTTGAAAATATGTGATCGAATCACTGGACGATGCGAACATGTTGTGATTAATTGATTCCTGAAATTATGACTTTTTTGAGATTTCAGACTCGTGATTGAAAAATGAATAATGTGCAATACATACATATTTCATTTAACACATTTCAACATGGAAAAAAAATTCGTCGAGGAATAGGCGTCTCAAAAAAATTAAAAGGAAATATGTGATTTTCCCCAAACTGCTCCGTAAAAATATTCCTCGCTGTCTTGAAACCTCACCTGGACTTAGAGTGTAACTATTACCATGCACATTTACCATGGTCTTAATCCAACATAACTGAGCATCTAACAATAACCAACTTGATCTACTTCAAACTGGCAGAGGGTTACGCAACCTTTACAGGCCTTAACCTATTCTAACCACCTGTTTCATTTGAATTTCAGTTGAAAAAATACTTTAACTAAAGTCCTCTATATCCTACGGCATGTAATTATCAATGCTAGGTTCAACTTGTCTGTTGTTAACCTCATCAGGTGCGACAGGGGATAAGCTTAGACCACGATTATCGCGCTAACGATAAAGTTGCCTCGCCCCCCGAAAGAGTTATTTGTTCTCAAATCATTGCACACATTTGTTTGAGCCGCGTCATTAAGAAGTTAGTTTTTAAAATATTTTAAAGTTTGAAATTCTAGCTCCAACCCAAATTTATGCTAAAACGAATGGTCATTTAGGTTAAAAACACTTTAGCTCACAGTCCAGTTATGATTTTCAGCTACTGTAATACTAATTTGTTGTGCTTTCATTGATAAGCTAGGAATGGTCCAGAGAAAAATATTTTATTAAGTTAGAAAATGTCAGTGCTATTATGAGGATAAATTAATAAATGTAATGGAATAGGGAACAAGACCTTAAAATTTCTATCGTCCGAGAGAGCACGGCATAACTAAACGGTTTTATGGCGAGCATTGAAACAGGCCGCAGTCAATTCATGCAAAATTATTTGGCTGGCAGCTCCTGCCCACCGTCGAACCAGCGCACACATGTCTGTTTTTGGGCGGGCATTGACGGTGCTGGGTTTGGCGTGCGGCGCAGGAGTACGAGACACATGACTGCCCTCTGAACTACTCTGGCGCGAACCTGACGGCGCTACGGAACGTTGCTGGACGCCGTCGAGGCGCAAAATCTGGAAAGGCAGGCCGCGTTCGGCCGAGTGCGATGCGAGCGTCAAAAAGCGCTGCCCCTCTCTCCCATCCTTCCTCATTCTCACTGTCTGTTAGGTGAGCAGAGAAAGAGTGGAAGGGAGTAGGCTTATATTTAGGAAGGAGAAAAGATTTACTGAAAAAATTCAATTACGCAGAAGAGCTCTATATAAATTTTCACCCAAAAAGCACTGAATCGCTACGTACGATACTTCTATAGCTCCGACTAGTAGGGCACTGTATACAGTATGTTTTGTTGATCAAACACTGCGACTGCAAAATGGCCCTAAAAAAACAAACATCGGCATCTTAGAATGCTTTATTTCCAATCAAGCCTGATACATATGATCTTAAGCATTGGTTTTTCAAATGTCTTATAACTAACACTATATATAGGACACCATGACGGTTCTTCCGTGAAGCCGGTACCCATTTCCGACACCTGGGTTGAGTGGGGTATTGTGCTTGAGCTCTTCCTTATACCCAACGGGGAAAATCGCCACGCCAGTGCCGGGATACGAACCCGGGCCTCCAACATGCCAGGCCGATCCCTGAACCACTGTACAACGGCGAGCACGAAAGCTGGAAAGTTTACTGAAATTTGGCCACTGCAGCTGCAATTCAGGCCAGAGATACAGCAATAGTGACTATGTAGAGCCAGGACGCAGCAACTCTTCTAGGGGCAGAGAGCAGTACAGTAAGAGTGGCTAAGACGATAACACTACATAATCGATTTGGACAATGAAACTACTACGAAGACTTGAACACCGCACTTGGAACTAGCGTTCAAGCACTGCAAGTATGACTGAGGTATCAAAATAGAAACCAGAACTGGAACGCAACTGAAATAAGACAGTAAATGCGAGTAAGAAGCGTGATTACGCGGTTGCCTACATGAGTGTAGGTACACCAGGTGTGCTGGTTAAACATTTTTTTTCTTTTTTCTTGGCAAATGATTGTACCGTGGGAGAAAAGGAGCAAAACATTAATCAAAGAACAGGTCATAGCTGGCTATACAATTTTTCTATCCATGTTTCAAATTGTGAATGTCCTCCCAGAAAATCGCTCACATTTTGTAGTAAGCCCCTCAGGAAGTCAGATGTCGACATATATACTCGTATACGGGGTTGTTGAAGTGTTGTTGGAAAGTTGATCAGACATTGTAAAAACAAGCGGTAGTCCAAAGGAGCCAAGTCTAGGGAACACAGTGGGGGGAACAAGAGTTCCCAGCCAAGTAGAGAAATGATACCACTGCCGTCCTTTGCTCTGTGTGAGATGAGATGAGGGCTTGTTTTGGTGCAGGTGTGAAGGGCTGTCTTGTTGCTCATTCTGGATGCTTTTTTATCAATGCATGGTCGACTGTATTCATGGTAGCTATCAACCTATGGTTGAAATTAGATTACGGTATTCATATTTCACCTGGCTTCTGCAGCTCATAGTACATCACATTCTTCTGAACCACATCAATTGACCAGCATTATCTTCATTCCAAAAAGATTGTGTTTTGCGTCTGTGGAGCTGAATGGTTGTTGTGATCCAAGCCATAATTTTTTTGCCCTTTCTCAAAGAAAACCTGTTTTTTGTCTCCAGTCACAATCAAGAAAGGCGATGTTTCAGGCTGATCAGCATTTCACACGTGATTTTAATTTGGTTTGAAACTATTGTCCTAGTAAGAAACTACATGTAATAGTTGAAACTTTGAACGGGCCCTTATTTTTTGAGCCATCCAGTGAAGATCTTAAGAGCTTAGCAAAATATTGATGGTTCACTTATACGCACCTGGTGACATGCGCTTATGAATCTGTACCCTCATAAAAGCACAGTAGTGAGCAATAAGACGAAAGCAAGATTAATAACCTTACCAAATGTATTAGTGTAAAACCACTTAGAAAAATATTTGAACAATTCGTACTTCAGGAGCCCTAAGTATGTAATGCGTATTCTTATCATTTTTGACTTTATGGACTAGTTTTATGAGTTTTTAAGCATCAGACGCGAAAATATTTATTACATTTTGAGAATTTACGTGTTGTAGGTAATCAGAAAGATTGAAAAAACAGTGAATGTCAATCATTCAGACCAATGAACAAAAAGATGTTAATAGTTTAATAGTTCATTGCAAATCCACCCTTACTAACACCCACACTGTTGTTTCTTGCGGTACAAGAGAATTATGAAGTTGTCCATTTATGAATATTCTGCACGAAAAAAAATTTTCACTGATAGTACTGTATAACAAGATTTACTGCATAAAACAACAGTCTTTCCATTAAAACATCGTAAAGATGTTCAAACTTGAGCCCATGAAAGTTTTTTTTCCGAATCACTATTGTCTTTGTCGAATGATTTCAATTGATATCCTAAGGAAGGAGCTGAAATCTTCCCAAAAATCATGGCACTCCATCTTCACCATATTTCACTGCAGTATGTTAAGATGAAAAGAAAAGTTATTTGTTCATCGCAGTACTAGTGACAGATATTCCTCTCAACGCAGAAACAATACAAAACTCAACAGGTTGTGCACAGTTCCCCTCAGCTAATAATTTTATTTCCTCGTTTGGAAAACAATGGTTTGCGACAATCTTTTATGCTTCGAAAATTAGCTCAATGTTAATTCGGTACTGGATTATCGTAGATAGTTAATGTTCAAATACAGTATTGAATGCGTGTATATAAATGACAATATTGAAGATGTTCACTGTAATTTCAGGAAAAAAATTTGTTTTGAATGACACCCAACCTGAATTTACAGCTACGGCGAACGCTCAAGCCCCATATTTCTGGTCTCGTGCCTCAGCATACATGTGGAGTGCATACAAGAGAGAACCTCAGATGGGGCTTTTAGTTTGTCTACGAGTTAAGTTACTTCAGGCCGTTGCCACAAAGTTTCAGTTGAAATCAATGTACCCTTGAGGCAACATTGCACCGCAATATACTTGCACCCAATAATCAATCACCGACCTTCCAAGTAATTGTGAAAGCTTCTGAATGGCATCTTGGGGTGTGCCGAAAATGGGAGTCATTGCTTGATGATATTATGGGGATTTAAACCATGATTTTCATTGATTGACACCATCATACTAGACGAGCACTCTCATAGATATTTTAATCAGGTTTGGATAAATTTTAGTAAATCTCAGATAAATGTTCTATGACAGTCCAAACAATATTTGCCTCAAACTTGTTCCGAGATAGGCAAAGAAAACATTTATGTACATCACGACGTTTGTGAACACACAAAGAATCGGAAAAATCACTTTTTATAATCCTGAAGTTTTGGACAAATTTGTCGTGAGTTACTAGTTGATGACACGACGCTGATTTTCCCTTAATTTTTTGCTCTAGGATAACAAAAAATAAACTGCTTTTTTGTACACGCGCTGATAGGCTTCTACATAGTATAGTTAATACAAAGCTTTGTGTGAATGATAAGCGCAGTTTATGAAACTTGGGAATAGTTCTTTTCGGGACAGGTCTTTATATTAACAGGACTGTTACTCTGATAAGCCCTGCACAGTTATAGTTGGATCAGACTAACCATAATTTTTAGGTAGCAAGCCATAAATACTTGTGTAGAAAATGCTCACATTTTTTCATTTTTGGTGCGAATTAAAATGTTATTGTTATCTCATATTTTAAAATATAATTCAAGATTAATGAGATACTTTTAGCGTATTCAGATCAGTAAAGGTTGGGATTTCCTTACCATCCACCTGACTTTCGCTTGCAGGTGTAAGTGACGGCTGTTCTGCTGAGTTATTTTGATTCTTGGTGACGCTAATCCGACGATGATCTCGTACGTTCATTGCGAGTCTCATGCAGGTCTCCAACTCATCGCTCGCAAATGCTGCTCTAATGCCTACCAATTGCGGAGGTCATAGCGCAGAGCGCGGTTGTGCCGGTCGCTATATTGGCGCTCATGCATCTCTCCGAACGTTCCATTAGCACCTTAGCGTCTGCATGATGCTCACGAATAATTCACCGTCTATAAGCAATAAGATCCTCTATGCAAACGGCCTGTCCAGACCACTAAGACAAATTAAATCTAGCATGTCTAACGAAGGATGACCATTCGTCAACCGTATGAGGTGTCAGCGAGGACCGACAACACTGTGGATAGCCTCAAATCGTTCTCATCATTCGACTTTGTGGCCTTACAACGGAACTTGAAGAAGAAATGGTACTGTGACATTCACTGACTCTAAACTCCCATTTACAGTGGGTTGAACAGTTGACATTTAACTTCGTGAGCCAACTGGGAGCTACTGAGGATGGTTTTTCGTGGTTGATAAAGGTATTAGGATTAAAAAAGACAAAAAAAAAATCTTAAACGCAATTTCACCTGGAGCTTATTCAGCGTGCTCTTCGTTTCAGATTTGGAATTTGGAATCGAACAAGAACTAATTAGAAATTTAGAGAAGCCAACTTAAAAGTACAATCAGGAGTATATAATTTCGATGAGCGAAGTAGTGCGGTGGAAAATTTAATTAGGAAATGTTATAACAAATTTCTTTCGAACACTCGGAAGAAGAATCAAATGATATATCCAAAAAATTCGTTCACTCCGACAAAGATATACCATGCGAATCAACTAAGAATAATTTTTGCTAATTTACTAGAACATCAAGGCTGATACTGTCGTTGATTCTTGGAGATCATTAAAATATGGAACATTTTCCGACAGCCTAATTCCAGCAAATTTTTCGACTAATACCTTGTAAAATGGTGAGGAACCAAAAACAACTGCAAATTGGAGTATTAAAAAATTTGGATGAAAATGTTTGCACACATGATGTCATTTTCCGTATTGCTTTCAGCTCACGATGTTAACTCCGTGAGTGAAACTATATTGCTGTTTACAACTCTTTGCAACTTGGTCCATCATTTCAAAAATACTCTTGCACACTATCAAAGAACAGGAGGATAACATTTTTCGTGCATAATTGTTTAATAACTAATAATGTCCGCCCGAATTCCGAATGCACAACCTCTTCTCGCAAACCCCAAGGTCTCGTGCTGCGAGGGTGCTTGATAAAGGATTCTTGACTCGTTGGCAGCGTGTGCCTCGTTTAAGACTCACCTAAATGATTTTATTATTCGAAATTCAGTGAGATCTAAAAGCCTGTGTGTACTACATTTGATTCTCAGAAATTATTATTTAATGAGTCAGAGAGCTTTTCATAGATTCTGAAGGAGTTAGAAGCCGGACTGCTATCTAACGCAATCAGGAGTTATTCTGAAATCGGTGGCTCCCCGAAACCATACTAGGGCTAACCTAATATGTTATTAAGCCCTGGGAAGGCGACGATGTTAAACTTTATGTCAAGAACATTATTATTCAATGAAAGCTTGAAGTTAATGTTCGATATATTAATGCTTGAGATATATATATATATATAAATATATATATAAAATCAGCTTCGCTCGAATGGTTTAAGTTTTGCAAACATATTATATTGCACTTTGTCGTGGGTTTCGTCATGATCTTTCTAATGTCTAACAAAATCCTCAACATTTTCATTTTTTTCAAATTTTCCTGAGTAAGAGTTTTTTCTATGAAATATGTTCTGCGATTTATGAAGTTAAATCTTCACTGGTACTTTGGCAATACATTATTGAAGAGTAAATGTTGTTCAAGGGGAGTATTTACATTTTTTTAATTACCCTAAGGATTCACAGTTGTCTTGCTTCAGTGGTTGCCAACTTTGCCACACAAATTCAGTTGCCAACAAACGTTGGCAAGGGGATAAAACACAAGATATCTAAATCGCTGTCGCTCAGCCACAATGAAAAGTACAAACTGGAGTTTATCACATTGAATCATACAACAGTTGATCTCCTGAGTTCAACTATACAATACAGTTAGGGACTGGAATTTTTTACTCCATCGCAAAGAGACTTTTGATTCTCTTCCATTGAGTTGGTTTAAAGGAATTCCAACTGAGGTGAATTGCAGCATCCCCATCAGAGAAGCTCTTCCACAAGTAAGGAATCGAAAGTTATTTCAATGGCTGGGATTTGGTATCTTTAATTCAAACTCTAAACGAATGACTGCATCACACTCTGAAAGAACGTCAGATGAAATTTCAGCAAGGTCGTCCGTTTGCATTTTTTGCAGCGTGTAACCACACGGGTTCTGATGGCATGATTTTACAACAAAATACATGTCTGGCTGCTAGTAAAGTAAGAACTGAATCTCGAGTGTGTTGACATTACTAGTGGACACTTCATTCAACTATTTTCTAGCTGAATACTTTGATACCTATGTTGATATTTATGGAATTTATGTTTTAGTTGATAATTGGCAGTAAACATTTGATGAGGGCAACAACAATCAATTCCTTATTGACACATATTCTGTTGAGGAAGGACTGCCACTCTCTGGGAAAATCGGATTAGATCGAAGTGGAGATTCGCAGATTTTTTTCAATATTATTACAAAGCTCAAAAGTAGTGAAACTCCTCAATCTTTTGATGCAACATGAGGATAAAGTCTCCCCTCTTGCTATGCAAGTCGATTGATCGAGCAAGAGACACTGCTGCACTGAGCGCTGACCATCACACCTTACTGATAATGACAACCTCACTCAAGCTAGTCACAACATCGAGTAATCTGATTATTAATCTGAAGTTTAGGATAGACAGAATACGAGTAGTAACGCTGAAGTTATATGACAGCTGTGTATCTCATCTTGAAATTTATGAGGGAAAAAATTACGTGTTTGATACGTGTTTAATAATGGTTTCTTTGCCGAAAAACATTTCTTATTTCAACTTGACGAGTGAGTGTGAATCTTCGATGGTCATTGAAAACACAGCATGTAGGTGTTAGTTAGATTTATTTTTTATATGTACCCACGTACTTTTCAAATAATTCCATTTCTGTATCCCTTCGTAACACATATTGCTGATGACTCCTGTGAGAGTTTGCAATAAAGTCTCATCAAAAATTTTTATCGGAAATTTATTAAACTATAGTTATTATCCATGTTTTCTTGGAGCGCTCAAGCAAGGTGCATCTGGATCACTCAACTAAATTTCTTCGAATGCAACTGTTTTTGATATCCTTCTAATGTAAGAGTATTGGTGTACAGAATTTCACAGAAGAGAGATTATAGAAACTGAGCAATTTCTGTGACTACATCTTTCAGGTTTCGAGAAAAATCGTGTTCTCTGAATTGCAATAAAAGTGTGTTGCTTGGTTAGTCAACTTTTAAAATTCCAAGTCGCATAGACGATAGCGTAAAACTTTTTTTGCCATTCTGCTGTATTTCGTACAAAAGTTTCTAATTGTCGTGAAAATCAGCTGAGCGAGCCAAAGAGCCTTTCCGGCCAAGTGCAACTGTCAATGCAATTTGCACCTTCGCCGTTGCAATGACAATTTGCATGTGTTCACCTTAATGGAAGGCAATTGGTACGACGCAGATATTGAGCCAAAGCGCAGCCGTCGCCTGAACTCCCCGCTTCTAAAGCGAGTACTGGCGACCTGGCGGCTCACACCTACATTGTGATGCAAGCAAACTGGATTTTGGAACTTTGTGAGCTTATTTTTCACAATGAATTTGTTAAACTATCACTCGAAATGGATAATAACTGCTTTCATTTTTACGTGAATCACAGATGCTTCAAAATTTTAAAAATGATTTTGACACACACGCATGAATAACAGTGATATCTCTGGCTTAGAATATTTTTTAAGATTACCCATGGGCTTCGATTGCGAGAATTCTCGTTTGGAATGACGTTCTTCCTATTTAGAGTGAATTTGATTTGTAAGGAACTGTTGAATTAACTATCTGTGCAAAGAAAGAACATACTAACGAGAATCCGAAATTTCAAGCAGAGTCAACCACAGGAAGCTTTAACTTCTTGAATTCATTCGGATAAATTATGACACCCCTGAACTTTCTGAGCTTGCCACCCTATTATTCTTCATGAAAAACATCCAATGGGATCAAGGTAGATGCCTCATAAGGTTTTCACGAGCATGTCTCACATCCTTAACATGGACCAGCTTCGACAGCAACAAATCTTAAGCGTCACGCAGCTCTTCATCACAGTGAAAGATGCCACATAAGAAATAAACAAAGGCTTCTTATTTGGCACGTGATAATAAGGTGTTGGAACTCCATGGGGGGCTATCCATAACGGGCTATCCCGCCCTCATCTCACATCGTATCACAGTTGCAGATTCATCAGACTTTGGGTGGAGCACGACCTGCCACTGGCATCAGGACCTAAAAGCTCTGTTTCGGTTTCTGAACTGCACAACGTGCTGGAGTAGCTTCTAAAAATGTTTTGTGCCATAATCGATGGAAGTATTTATAACCAGTGTAGATCATGTTCGTCAGAATCAAGCATTTATTCTGTTAATAATAAATTAGTATTTGAGATTCATTATTTGATATACACAGTATTTTGACCATATTTGTGTCACCAGTTAACTCCATCCGACTAATCAATGTCACCAATGCCTTCATTGTTCTAGTCAACCTCTGAAAGATCTTGTCAAGTCAGTGACAGCGAATATTCAAATTCCTTCGAACCAAACCATGATCCATTTTTTTATTAGTTATAAAATGGAAAATGTGAGGAGGGCATTCGCTAACTCAAATGGGTTCTATTTTTGACTTTGAAGTATAAAAAATTGAAAGTGACATGTGTTGTGAATGTAATCCTTTTTAAAAAATCCATATATGTGACTTGAGTACACTGCCCATTCTTCCTGAAGCGTTTTCCCCATCATTTTATTTCATTTTATATTTGAAAGTACTCATGGTAAGTGAAGAGACTTCGATAGTGAAAGCAATGAAAGTTCAATGACTACATGCAGGTACTGCCACTTTATTTACCAATTGATTGATTTTCTAAAACAAATAACACATGATGAACGAGAGAGCGATTGCTGTCATGGGATCACAAAGTGTCGACTTACAGATGCGGGTTGAGCCGTGGCTTGCCCTCCTTCTATTCGCAGTAAATTGAAGACAGTCCAACGGACAATGGAGTTCGGTATCTCGTCCGATACGGGATCGCACGAGAGAAAAGCAAAACTCCCACAGTGGTGGACGAGCATCTGCCCAACACTGCATGGGGGCAAGTATTCTAGAGCTCAATTTATGACGAACTTGAGACCCAGCGAACCGTTTCAGTGGGCTTTTAAAACGCTGTTTTATAATGTCAGTGTAGTTCCCAACATCAGCCGTACCTCTAAAGCAAATTCTGCTACGATCGTTCAGAATTTGAGCACGAATAAACCTGACACACGATTTAACCTCCAAAAATATGACTAAATCTGAGTACTAAATCCTATACGTTTATGCAAAATCCTTTTGTAGGTCTCTGTAAACTAGAAAGCGGTCTGCTTAAAGCAAAATGATTTGGTGTCCTTTCACTGCCCCTAACCGATTACAGTAGGACATGTGTGAATGAATTTACTGGAAGTATGATTTTTAAATCAGAATTCAAATGTGTTAAGCAAACTAGTGCCACTTCAGTCAATGACTTCACTGAAACTTATCGCCTAGAGTAGACAATAGTTCATTCACAATGCAATTGCTCCTTAGTCGTTTGCTAATTATCTAGCAGTTAACTTGCCGACATCAAAATTTCTAACCATCGTGTAAGATTGACCACGCAATAAAATTTTGGACTTTCCGACCACACTGCTTCCTATTAATGAAAATTCGAGTAGCTAACGTTACACTCACTTACACTGTGAGCTTGAGGATCGCTGCAATATTTGTCTCTTCGGCCGAGCGTAAAGGCCTCGCATTGAACGGCTTCTTACCTCATCCTAAACTGCGGACGACCTGGAACAATGGCAGAGGTCCCTTCATTATCATATAATGGCGTCTGCGCGCTGCAGGTGCATGTCCTAATCAAGAATTGTTCCTGCCTCCTTGAGTACAAAAGATTAATATCATAAGGTTCAGCGCCGACCATTAATATTGTATTATAGTGACTTGCTTCGAGCAACGGCCTCGTCAAAAGAGTCGCGCGAGTGGTCACCGAACTTAGCCTCCTTATACGTGGTGCAGAGTGGCAGCTTTGTTGAATGGCTCCCGGCATGAATGTGATACACGACTTCAGTTTCAGCAGAGAATAAGCTCTACTGCTTTCATACATTCATTAGGACTCTTTTTTTTCGTTAAAAATTGTGTTGCTTTTCTTAACGGCTGTTCTGGTAACCTAAATTTGAGGTGAAGATGTTCTGTTGGGAGATAACTCTTTTCTACATGAAGAGGCTTAGCTGTCTCATGACTCGTAGTGTAAATTCAAGTAAGTATTTCAGCGGTCTATCATAAAAAAATGCAGTTGATCCAAGTTAATGGAAAAATTAGACATTTCTCTAAATTAGTTTACTCAACAGTATGAAAAGAAGTCAAAATTTTAAAAATTACTAAAAGCATTTATCCTTACTATCACGAACGGTGCTTCACTGCATTTGACATTGAAGATACGTTGAGCTGAGTACTTTTTTTGAAAACCATTTGCTTGTTGATCAGTCAGTGAAACTTTTCTTCCACATTCCATTGCTTGAGAAATAACAGGCATGAATAATTTCATTGCATAGCAGGGACACGAAATGCAGACAGTCTTACAAGAAACTACAACTTCGAACACGTGACTGAATTGCTGTTAAATGTGTTTCCACGTTCTGAAATTTTACCATCAGGAGACTTTTCTTTTAAAAAAATGAAAGTTTCCGATTCGTAACATTAAATTGCTGAACGACATTGCCCCTAAAGCAAAAGGCATTGAATGTTGTGTAGATAATGTGAAAACTACGAAAACATGAATTTCATACTTTTTAAAAAGTTTGTTCAATGGAAAAAGGTACTTATTTCATATTCCTCAAGGTTTTTTAGCATAATTCGCAAAGTTTTTACACGTATACATAGTCCAAACTGATGTCGAAGCGAACCATTGACTCAGCCCAACTGAACCAATTTTTTAGGCAAAAAATTATTTAAGTGAATACAAAAATGGGAATTTCGATTAGAAGGTGCTGAAGGAAAATCAAGAATACCACAGAAAACACATTTCAGGAAATTTTCATTTACGGTGAAAAATAGAAGTTCCCCTTGAAACGATTCAAATTTGAAATTTGCCAGACACAACGGTGAACGTATTTATATACCTGCAAACTGAGACATGTGACGCTATTGTTCCATTTTTTACCAACAAATTCACTTTAACTCTTTTCGGTTTGAGCAATGCTTTTCAGCGATATTGTGAAACAAATTTTTTTGAAAAATATTTTATTTCTCAGAGAAAAAACACTGGTTTACTGGATAATTGTACTTCAAACAAGAAAAAAAATGCGAAATAATTATTGCGTTATGGGTAGTTCCAGTTGTAATTTTCGTGGTTATGAAGCACCCTACACATTCTTTTGGTACAAAGCTTGAAGTGTGGACGGCCAAAAACACAAATCACAAAAATCAAACTCTAACTTATGACAGTAGAACTAGCAGGAAGAAATGTGATATAAGTAAATCTAAAAATTGTTCGAAAGCACGAACTCTATTACATGAAGTTTCCATTATACTGAGAGCTAAGTTTTACTTGACTGCTCGCCTCAGATGAAGTATTTATGAAAGTTCAGAATTAAGAGTGCCCGTGAATTGATCAATAGCTTTCCTTCATATCGTTGAAGTTTAAACTGAGGCAGTCTTTAAATCTGTGTTTATTGGGTTCATCAATGAAAAAATTACTAAAACAAAACAAATGATATAAATGTACATATATAATGTGACTGTTATTTTCAGGAATGTTTAGATACCTCTTACCCTTCACGATGTTAAAGAAATGTCAAACTTAACGTAAATTTAGATTACGACTTAAGAATTGTTCGTGACTTTCTCACTTCTATAACGTACATTGGGAGAAATTACAGTTTATTCTTTCACGTTATGAGAATACACCTTCAGATCATGAAGCTCAGTAACGTTCCTTTGCTAGGAGTTATCGACGTTGCTGAACATCATTCTAACTCCGTATCTGTACGAAAACATCCGAATTGAGGGAACAATTTCTCATAGTAGAAATGAAAAATAAAAGGATTGGTTGAAACTTTTCCCAAAACGCAAGAGGAGCTAAGACTTTTTTGTACCGAAGTTGTACAGACACAACGGTACCCATGCAGTGAAAACGAAGTTCGTTGCATGAAATGAGAGAAAAAGAAATGAAAATCTAACGTATTCATATTCTGACTGCTCAAATTCATGTAGGAAATTGGTTCGCAATTTTTGTTTTGCAATAGTTTTCAGTTGTGCTGCGTTTTCCTGATACAAACGAACTCCACAGCCTAAATATATATTTTTTGCGGACATCGTGAGTTATTTTACTTAGTTTGTAGTAATACAGCATTGGACCAACATACAAAATGAAATGCGTAGATACGCCAGAAGTCTCATTGCCACCTCACCCAGGTAGGATGATAGTTGTTTCAAGATGAATTTTAATGTTTCCTAAAAAGAAAATTCCATGTTTATGCGTTCAACATGAAAGCATCCATCATGAAATTTCGAGGCTCTGAACTTTGATTTTAATATCATCTCAGCGTGCACCATCTCTCATCGTTCCTATTTAGCCCTGCTAGACAGACTGGAGAGTATTTCATAATGAAACACAGTATCATTCCTGCAACGAGAACTTACTCGGGGTATTTTGAAACTCAATTCCCTCTCCTTGTCATTTAAATTAGGAGAAGAAATAGAGTAGGAAATGTTCTTATTAGACACACTGTCATGAACTCGACACCCTACTGAGCAGTCGCACAAGATTGGAGTCTGGAAAGGAGCACGCTGTTCCTAACAAGGGAATCTCAACTGTGATGGCAGATTGGCTTCATGTGGAGACTCTGGCTATCGGAGTCAGTCCAAAATAATGAAACTAACACCGAATTAGGGACTGATCGTGTTACAATACCTGCCTTCATCAATCTTGTGTCCCTGATCACACTAGAATAAGTTTTCTGACAGGAACACCGGGAGAGCATGATAGATCGTGAAGTTTTTCGTAGTTGATCTAAAGATTTGCTAATTCTGACACCGAGGAACCTGATGAAGGTCATCGTTTCCGATAGGCCAGTCATAAATAATTGACTAGAATATGTTTGAAGTCGAGTCATCTTGTCTATGACGATATCTTCCTTTTGAATTTCCTGTTCAGTCAAATTTTAACAATGATGCAAAAACTTAATACTGCAAAATTTTCAAGAAATCGAGAGCACGCTTAATCACACAAACTTTTCTGAAGTATTCCTTTTCTTTCTTACACTGTTCGCTCTGTTGGTTGCTAGCTCCTTAGGACCAGCTTCGTGTAGGTCACTTTGGACACTGGATGTGATATTGCATTCACGAGTATAATTAATTGGGCAGTAAGGGTTGCCGGACTGCTCTGACTTGATTAAATTCTGCAAGCGACAACGGTGTCGTACCAAAAACGGTGCCTTGCCAAATTTCGATGCCTGTGAAATTTAGCCTAATTATTAGCATTAAACAAAAACGCAGAGTTAAAATACATGAATAACCGTCGCTGTCTGCATTCCTTTCCAGAATTTTAGTTCCAGAAATCAATTTGACTCCCACGGCCACACTGGGTTTGTTGAGCAGAATTTGGCAGAGCTGCCGAGTTGACCCACGTGCAGCAGCCGCCACTAGATGGACCTCCCAGGCCAGCAACCTAGTCTGGCGAAATGTTTTGGCATTTTAGAGAGGAACGCCCTTTTCACTGCAAGCTGACTAATGAAAAGTTTTATGTCTGTTTAAAATATTTGCATCTCTGGTACATTCTTCGCCCGCGTTATTTTCTTCCAGCTACGCAAACAATTTTCTGTTTCAACGTCCTAAAAAATTCGAGGAACTACAGGGTGCAAACAAATTTAATTAAAATTTTAATTTAACCCGAAAATGAGGTTAACGTCAGTTCAAATAAAGAGAAAGTTTACGAACATAGATTTTTGTTACACTTCAATGTCTTCGTTGTTAACATTAATAAATACTCTTGAGATACGCATCTCAGCGCGTATTTTCAGTTAACAGAGTCATAAGCCCGTACATATTCATTGAAATGAGGGCATTGCTCGCGTTAATGTTTCAGATCAAATCCCAAATTGAGTCCTTTTAAATGATGCGATTAAAGTATAAAAATGAAACAAGCTGATCTCGAAAAGAAACTTGAAAGTAAAGCAGCACATTTTCAATGAAGTCGATACATGAAATGCATTGCATTCAATTAAAAAAATCTTGACATGAAGAATCCTTAGTTGTTATTCACACATGGGTATCGTAATACCCATGTCACGTCAATTATTGTCGAAACATATGATTGAGAGAAAAGCTCGGAAAAATTCGTTCCTTTCGTTGCGTTTGTCTGATTTTGACAATGCATGTAAATACAAGTAACTAAAAAAACATAATCCTAGTGAGGCATTGTTGAAAACACTCCCGTTAGTGCGCATTCATGTTGAAATACGTGCATACGATCTTAGGAACCAGTGATATACGGGACTGCACGGTCATACAAGTAAAATGGGCAGATTCAAATTATTCTACGACTAAGACTATGAAGTCGACATTCGGAACATTTTTTTCATTCTAGCGTATCAACTATTATACCAAAAATTGAGTTTGTAGAAAAAATATTTTGTATCAATACGATCTTAGTGAAGTCCACTTCTACTAGGAGTAGCAAATGCTTTCTTTCTTTGATAGTACCACTCACAACAAATTATGTTTATTAGCAAGAAATAATTTTTAGATTCTCGTTGTGATGGAAGCGCTCCAGTTCCATGATTGATATCGTCCCGTGGCCGCGGGCTTCTTTCTTCAGGATCATTTCCTGACGGCTTCGCTTCTCCTGCCTTGATTGATCAACTCATTACCAGGGCTAGCAGAGTCATTAGTACTGAGAAGCTTCGGCCTATTCTAAGCTAAGAAAAACTAGCTACGACATCGTAGATTTCCGTGTTTGGGCTACTGAGCTAATAGATACCACGTTTTTTCGTTACCGCTTGACTTCAACGCGAAATTTTTACTTATATCACATCACAAATTTGAATGAAACTAATCTTAATTCACTTCTTAATCAAAAAGTGCAGTTTTTCATGGTTAAAATTGGTTTACTCTGTTTGAATATCAAGTGACTGCTTATAACGAGTAAGTGAATGAAATTCTGCTTCTGTTAATTTTTCGCCAAGTCTCTATTTTATGGACGGTGAAACATGTTCGTACACTTCAAAATGCTGAATCAGTCAACTTAGTTGTCGACCTTTTGAAAGTTTATAATTTTCAACTCTATGTTTGCTGATAAAATACATTCCGCGAATATTTGTACCATCAGTGTCCGGCTCAAAATTTGCTGATTATTTCCAGACCAAAGCTTATATGAAAATTTCAAAGATTGCTGCTTTCTATGACTGACAGTTAGATACTGACATTTGCATCCAAATTGTGCAGCATTCTAACAGATCTATAAGTTTTTGGGGGCACACTAACACAAGAGTTTCTCGAATATTTGAAGACAAATCTGTAAAAGAATTTTCTGTAAAACTGCTAGCTGGGAAGAGGCAAAGCCTCATATTGCATGCCAACGAGCTAAAAGTGAACAGGGTGTAATATTTGTTATCATTCTAAAGCATTATATCACACTACATCAAATTTGTCGAATTAGCTCTCGGCCTTTAGTGCAATATATGTTCATTTGGCCACTAGCAAAATTTCTTTACAGATGAATAATGTCCTGACAGCCAGGGAATGTGATTTCTCTGCAACCATAGATTGATTTTAAAAATACCCACTGGAATATCACAATTAATCAGGGAAATTTATATCACAGAAAAATGCTTTACCTTCCATCTAAGAATAATAATAAAAAATGATCTTCAAATGCTAAAAAAACAATTACGGCATGATTATGATAAGAATTTCCTAAGCCAGTATCAGAATGAAAATATCGCAGAGCTACCTTTTCCACTCCGCCTGATCTTATGCATGATGATTTTGTAATTCTTTGGCTTGGAAAGCTTTGATGCATATTTGATTTTTGTTGTTGAACATATCATGGAGCACTGATGCTCCATTTCTTTATTTCCCTATTTTCACCGTTTAGTTTGCTTTTCTATGTTCAATTTACTGGGTTCCAGTGTTTTCATTTCATTCTGATTTATTGCGATATTTTTTGTTCGAGCATAAATTGTGTAACTTCAATGTGGGTTCTGGCCACAGGAATCGGACATTAAATTTAAACTTGGTAGGCTCAAGTGTAGATGCTGTACAGGGCTTAGCATTTGATGCCGCAAAATAGAACATCACGCACGATAATATATGGTATTTGGTATGGAGAAAATACGAGTAAGAACACTGAGGTGATGCGACTTATTAAAAACTTATCTTGCAATTTGCAAACTAAAAAATGTTCAGCCTTAATACATTTATTCTACAGCCAACTTTGCCAAGAATTATTTCTAATTCTAACTTGACGTGTGTGCGTGTGTGTGTGTGTGAGAATCGTCCATGGTTATTGGAAACTCTGCATGTAGGTCTTGGTCGGATTTATATTTACACACACACATTTTTTCAAATTTCCGTGATTGTTTCTTCTTAACACATATCTCTGATGACTCTATTGAAAGTTAGTAATAGAGTTCTCATCAGAACGTTTTATCGGCAAATTTTCGAGTGGACTTGTTATTATTAGTGATGAGTTAATGGGTCAACGTAAAGTGTAGCAGTGATGTGTTGGATGAATCGAACGAGCGGACTTGCACAGCTGGAGGGGAGACTCATTGTGACATTTTGCTGTGCCACTCAAACTAGGTTGCCCTTCCACTGCGTTTTGACAGGCCCTAACCAAGCAGAAAACCGACGAAACATTCAAGACCTAGAACCAACTAGTGCTTACAGTAAAATCGTCCTATGAATTTAGGCGCTACTGACCGTCCCACCTGGTATTTAAAGTATTTCGTAACTGCTCTCGAAGAATGTACAAAATGGGCTACCCTAGAGTCATCAGCGTGCCCATTGGCTTTAAATTAATGAAGGTTTATCCTAATGATAGCGTGCTTATAGGGGGTAGAATATTCGCAATCGATGTTAGCGAGCTTTAATTTTAATTAATAATTTCGGCCTTTCTCAGCTGCATGTGTTCGCCAAGTGAACTTTCTGCGGCAAACAAATTGGCTTTGGGAGAATATGTTTCCATTCATCTGACATTCACCATGCCGTCGTATTTAATTAGATATCTACCTTGAATCAATAAGCATTCAGCACTTGCTAATATCAGGAAAAATTTTAAAAGAACATCATTTAAAAAGTTTCAAATATTTTCCACTGGGGGATGAGCTCAAGTTGGAAATTCATGAAGAATAGTTGATGTGAATGGTTTCAGCAAATGGAAAGTGTAATCAAAATGTCCAAGTGTTCGTTACGTATCATCAGTATTGCTGAATATATTTTACTGAAGAATCCTGAAATTGGAAAAGTTTTGTATTTTTCAGTTAATCTCTTTTTTGAAGCTACTTTTCAATAAATTTTATGCTTGTGACTTTAATAATTTCAGATTATTTTCTCTTATATTAACCGATGATGAATTAATGCAAATGCAGTTTGGTTTCCTAAGCTTCCTGTGCGCGGTCATGTTGAAAACGCCATTACAGATCTTACTCTATAGAACGCCACTATCAAGAGTACAGAAAAAGGCTATTACTAATTTTAAACCAAAATCCTATTGCTTTATTTATAATAGAACGTCATTATTAAATATATTTTAAATACATGGTTAAAGTAGTTCATGAAATACATGATTAAAGTAGCTTAAGATACATGCTAAAATATCATAACTAATGTTTCGCAATATGAGAAGAATACTCAATTTAGCGGAAATAGTTTTTTCGGTTAAGTACAGCAGCTTGGGTTAGTGCAATCATCGCGTTTGAGTCGAGATAGAGAACCCCAATTATGCTTGTCTGCACAAACACTGAAGGGGACACGACGCAATTTGTGCAATGCTGCACTTCACCTTGCGTTGAACTCAACCGAAGGTTCTCTCGTCTTGGATCTTTGGCCCCGAAACTGAAATGGCCATCGCTCTCTATAATGAAGGACTGTCTGACATCATGCATGCACCCACAAGAAGTTAATTAACTCCCCTTACTGGCGTTATCGAATGTCTAGCAGAACCAAGGCTTTCAGATAATCTCAGGATGTTGGAGGGATTCGGGTTTGTCTTGGGGTCGTCAAAGCGGTGTCGGACATGCTCGGAGCAATGAAAGCTCTTCAAGTTCGTCTTGACGAAGCGGAATTCCAATGAGCTTACGTGGAAGCAGACAGGAACGAATCTTTGTATTAGATATTGTCTAAGCTTAGAGTGAAATTGTTCACATTCAGTGTCATTCTAGAGCTGCATTCTAAGCATACATGCATGTGTAGTATATATGTGTGCTAAACATTCGTCCCATACTCAAACGTGCAATTTCTATCTTGCACGTGAAGTTTGACGATTTTTTTCTCACTTTCCTCACACGACGACCTGATCATTGCTTTCGTTCCCAAGGGAAAAATTACAAAGTAATATAACGTGAACTCATTGGAATCTTCTCCAATCAAGAGCTTATTTGTGTTTGGTAGTACTTTTATAGAAGCACGGTGCTAATACAATTATTCTCAAAGTAATTTGGTTTTCCTCTTGGTTTTTGGGTCAATATATGTTGTAACTCTAGTCTGGGTTCCTAGCTCATTATTAATTTACTATTTTCATCGTCTATTTAGGGTGTCTTGATTTTATAGAGCAGTAATAATCTGAAAAAATTGAATGTTGACCGAGACAAAATATTTTCAATTGCTGAACTTATTACACTACATGGTAGCATACGCACACACAAAAATCTTCTTCATTGATGCAAGAATACATTCTACTTTTTTGGGTAACTTCTCTTTATCATTTAAAATACCCTTGTGAACAAACATTTCATTTTAATTGAGCTGAAATGTCTCGCTATTTTTTTTATTTGAGAATGAACCAGGCATAGATTTGTACACCAGAGGCTAGAAAATTATCCTCCGTCATTAGGTGCTTTTACTTGTTGAACCTGACCACATATGAGAAATATTCTAGCACTTTCAAAAGGTAAAATTTAGTTATGATTGCATGGAAGTGAAAATTTATGGAGTACTTTATTTTGAAAATCAAATAACGAAATCAACGCACTGTAAACTTGGAGAGGTTCCCGATCGGGGATGATATTATGGACATAGGCAAAATATGGGTCCTAGTCTGCATTATAAGCCAACCTCAAAATATGAGGAAATAAGAGAATTGAAATTCTTAAGAATGGTTTTGTAGCTTTATATATGTCTTGACCAACAAACCTATATCTCTTCCATAGCACTGTTTCATCCCTTTTTTTTCTCAAGTTGAATCTATTACCCGAACTTTTTGAGTCACCTGAATCTAATTTTTTGATAGTGACTGATTATGAAGTGAATTAGATAACTATATCTAAAGCAAAGGTATTCGATGTTTTGAAATCCTACCAATCTAAAATGACTATGTCTTCAAAGAAAATGGCGCCAACTAAAGTCAGTAGAATTTTCTCTCAAGTTTTGCCCTATTTGATAGGGTGGACCCATTCGCTTGATACTAACGTAAAACTGAATGAATATGTTTCAGCTGTGGAATTGTTGATATTTTTCATATGTAGCTTTTACAATTCAATTTACTATTTTTACTTATTTGATGATATTAAATGTTATTTTTGCACAGACGTTCAAATTCAATGGTGGAGGATTTTTTCGAACTGTGAAAATGGACTCTTGTGAAGTCCGAAACGTTTTTTTTGGCAAAATGTTTAAAGTGGCAATCCCTCTTCTCAATCTGAAAACAAGATGAAATCCGTCGCTGCATTCGAACACTCAAGTTTCCATCTATTGTTATTTGGCAGATATATTCATCCGTATTTATTTGATGAGAAAACTGTTCATAATGCCGGTTTTCTCAAGTTGATGTCCGATTACGACCTAAAATTTAAAAAACACTTTAAAATGAAAATGAAAATTTGTTATCAAAGTCAAAGTTCAGACAAAGAATTTCTTTTAAGCCTTAATGATAAGTCTCAATTCTGGTGGCTCCTGTATAATTACTGAAAATATAGAAAGCTCTGTCACGAGTTCGTTCAATTGATCGTGCAAGCAATTTTAGTTAGATTTCCAAGTGCCCCAAATTGCGCCGTTCATTTGGAACCACCATAACATTTGTAGTAGAAACAGTTGCATACTCGTCTCAATTAAAATTTTCGCAAATTATTTCGAAATCAAATTTAGTCTGTGAACAATCGGTAATATTTTGGATGTGAGGTGACAAGCGACACCTTGTACTCCGATCAAGTTAACTCGGCCTCTCCTCAACTTGAAGAGAAAATAGCATGGTTGATATAGTTCTGATAGGCTACGTAAAATATGTCCATATTGTAAACCAATCCGAGCGAAAATGAATTCATTCTCCAAGAATTGTTTGACTTTTCTGTTATTGGTGTAATATGTTCGCAAATGCTCATTTAAACAGCACGTCAGTCCGGGTATTCCACACAGGCGAGTTCATGTTTTAAATAAGTTATCTGATCATTGTAGTCGGCGGATGTAAAGCCTACTCCTGTTGATCCGATCATTGAAGCTCTTTTCAATGGTGAGTTCTTGTCTCATCTATGTTTGCTAATGCTGGCTGGCGGATGCTGTTTGGTATTTTCGAGCGCACGAGCAGCCAGAAGGCTCATTTGAAACCGGTTGTACAGCAGGTCGCAGGCTTTAGCTTCAATTATGGTCATGAAGTCCATCTTAATAAAGTCCTCGTCCATTAAACTAATTGACCTAATCCTCAGGGGTGCTCTCTTTGCAATCTCTGCTACATTGAGACTGGCACTTCCATTACTGATTAGCCAGAGCACTTATCCCAGCCACCAGGAAAAACCGCATAACTTTGTAATTGTTCTCTTTATGTTAGACGATGTAAATTCTGCTGCGCGTCGGCAGTCATAAAAATTCATACTCGCCGAGGATACATGCTGTATTGTCTACGTTCGTTTTTCTTTCACTGTTTAACATATATCTTGGTTTTAAGATAACTTATGGTCCAATTGGAACGGTTACTGCTAATTATAATGTTGTTTTTGTTAAGGTTAGAGAAAATGATTCTTGTCATCTGTTTTAACGTGCCTGTAAACATCCATTAGTGAAGAATCGAAAACAAGTTTGATCCGGTCATTGCTGAATCATCTTTGCGCATATTATGCGCTCAGCAGCTCTGCCATCCGCGGTCGTTGGGGCTGTCTTCAAACGAATGCTCACAGACGGCGGGTCGTTATAACTCTGGCGATCAAATCTTGGCAGCCTCGAGTGTTTGCAAACACAACAAAAGCTCCACTTGATTTGTTTACATCACTACAGGGGCCACCTGTCCCCTTCTTATACCTTGTAACTGAATAAACCGACGGCCGTACTGGCATTTGTCTCCTACTTAGTTTACTTAAAGGGAAGAACGAGACGAATGTTTATAGTTTGTTTTATTCAGAGAATTTCTGACGCTGCCCTATATCAATACTTTATGCTAGTTCGTATGTCATCGGTGAAGTCTGAGCCACAATTGTAATGTGCCACTTTTTTTATTCGTTTTTTTTTCAATGAGATCGTGCGCCGGAACTGTTGATCAACAGCTGGCGAGTTTGACACTTGCGCAAAGCATCTTCGAATACCGACTAGAAAGGCATTTGGGTTCCCAATGCGGCATTTCTTCGGTGTGGATTCGATTCTAATATTTTACATGTTCTGCATCATGTAAATTTCTTGAATGGACTGAACATTTAAATGTGTTTAACCTTTACGTAAATCTCGGATAAAAATCAAGGTGTAATTTGAGCAGGTTGAGACACATTTTTAGATCATGACCAGCGCATGATGTGGCATACGCGTCATCATTGAAAGTCGTCGAAATGCCCAAGTATGGTGTTTAATTTATAAATTTTGAAGCATGATTCTATAAGTTATTTCTGATTCACTTCCCTTGACTGAAAATAACAACTAACTTATAAGATCCAATTTTCAGGTTGGACTCATATTTACATTGAATTATTGTTCTTCAAATTAGACAAAATAAGCTCTAAATTACTTCAACTTGCCATAACTATAATCATAGTACAGAAAATTATGGTGTGACTAAATGCGCATGAATGTAATTTCTTCCAATCAAAGATTTTGCTGACATCATCCTTTGCTTCGGGAGTAGTGATGTAAACATGACATATTTACAACACTCTTTTTTTCAGGAGACATGGGTAATTCTGCCAGAATTTTTTTCGCTTCTAATCAGGAGCATAAATAGGGAGCTTTTAACTGCTCAGTTAGCGTTGCACTTTGTAACTCAGGTTAGCTTCCCGTAATTGAACTAATACTTCTGGGCCATAAGACAAACTCATGAAAGGCACATTGAAAAATTTATAGTGCCCCACCTAATTTTTACAGCTGAAGAACCTGAATGTCATAATAAGCAATATGTGTGTTTGTTGTTTGAGTTCAAATTGTGGGGAAAAATTGAACTTCGCACGGTTTGCTCTATAAGTGTGAAATAAATCACAATGTTGAAATAAAGAGAACTTAATTTAGGTTCATCCTCTGAGTTTTAAACATGTAGAAAATCGTAAACTTCTCAGAGGCTTAACGTTTCTCTTTCTGTCTCAATTATTTCGCGTGCGAAAATATTTTTAACAATAACAATCAAATTAAAAATTCAAGCATGAATGCTCCTGGTAACAAAACTTGGTTGTTGCTGTAATTTAGTGAGCTAATTCTTTCCCGTCGTAGTTGACTGGTGTACGGTCCCGATGTATTACTACAATGCACAAAATACAATTTGATTCAACAAAATATTGATCTTTCCGTCAACCGTTCCAATTGGTGTTTCTTCATTACTTACCTGAGAAAATTGTTCGCCTTTAATTGATATGTAATTTGCTAATTTCGCGGGGGAAATTTATCAGCCATACAACAGACTATTTCTTTTTTATTCATGATACTTTATTATATTTCTGAGACTGCTGTTCAGAAAGCTTCTTCTGACTTGTTTTTGCCAGAGTATGCGAGGTGCCATAGTTTGTTCAATATTTAGTGCGGTAATAATTAGTCCCATGCAAATCGCTCCCCAGTGCAGGAGCAACTCTTGCATGTTTTACTCGATATTCTGGCCGTCACATCCATCTCAGTTCTTTGCTTATTTTACCTAATTTATGCCATCGGAAACGCAGCCATTTGAGCCGTTCTCTCGTGCACCGCCGTGTTTGCCATGAAAATATATTCCCTGTGTTCGGTCCCATAGGATCAGCGACTGTCTGGGTCATATACAAGGACGGGTCACCCATTTATTCATCACTATCTTGAGTATTGACAGAAAATAACAGAGGATGACGGATCATGACGAAATTACCGTTCAAAGGTGGGATTTTTATGAATAGACCTGCCACCGAACAAGCTACTGACAAAATCCATCTTCGTCAGTTGTATTTTTAGAAGAATAAGCTGAGAAACGTTTCTGCGCGATATCGCTGCGGAAATGCCCGAGGCATGAAGTATGGCTCTGGTTTACATAATGATGGAGGTTGGGTCATCACTTATGCGAAAGCAGGCAAGTGTCACTTTCGTTCACGCATAGCTTTGAACTCAAAATCAGGGTGTAAATGCTTTTATTTCGTTATGCCTACTTCTAAAATGATCCTTCTATGAACACAACTAATATTTACGGAAAGGAAAATTTTGAATCTACCTTCATGGTCATTACCACTGCTTATTACTTATCCAGTTGAATCAGATTTAACATTAAATATTGTCAGCACATACAGAACTTAACAGATTAGAGAAATTTATAAGCCAGTTCAATCCTGCACGGAAGAATTAATTTGACTAAGAACCTAAAACGAACCCTCGGCTACTACACCCGACTATCGCTTCTATAGAAATACTGTAGGAGCAGGGTACCGTCAACAGACCCCGAGAGACTTCATTTACGTCTGTCTAATGAGAGCTGTGGCGCGCTTATGAGACCTAGAGAATACCTCTCATGCGCCATGCCAAACACATGAAGGCCCTCAGAAGTTCCTGTCAAAATCTCAGTTATGCGCCTAGGCTGCAATGCTCCTGTGCATGCGAAGTAGAAGCTCTTTCATAGCTTATTGCAGACGCTGTCTGCACTGACTTTATGTGACTTTAGTGACTTTATGACGTACTGAATATTTTGTCTTGCCAAAATGAACCTTGTACGTTTTTACAGCGCTGTATGAGCCAAACTCAGCTTCCAATTTTTTGGAGTTAGGAGTAAATTTGGCTGCAATGTGAGCGGGAATTTCAATACCCTAGCCTTAAATTTAACGTTAGCTGGCTTGCCAAAATAGGTGTTCACCAAATTTGGCGCAGCCTAGCATTGAGACGAAACAGCGTCCGCCACCGCTATTGGCCGTGCATTAATGGCATTTTGTGACGAGTGAAAAGCCCTGACAGCTGGGGCAGTGCTATGGACCGTTCATTTCGTACTATTGCTGTCCTCACAACTGCTCAACATGTAATTTCGATTATGAAACTCAAGAGGTTAGAGGTAAGACTGAGAAATGCGTTATACCCTCGAAATCTATACAACTGTTACAAGCAACATATGTTTTTCTATGAGTAGTCGGTGCAAAGATGAAGAATTGAGTTGTACTTATTTATTTAAAAATTATTTTAAGAAAAAATTACTCTTGTGATAGTAAACTACGTTACCCAAAAGAGACGGCGTTATTTTCTTTTGAAGAACACAAGCTTTGACTCAGTATATTCATAATATAGCGCTCAAAAAAAGATAAAATAATTGTAACCCGAACTTATTCGAGACTGCTGTTTCCTCCCCATGGTAACTCCTCAGCTCGCCTGTATCGGTAGAGGCGCGAAATATTTTAGGCTGGCTTGAGATGCAATAAAACATCAAAAGTTACAGTCCAGGACTATAATCAAGGACACATTACTCACAGAAAAATACCAGGCCGTTAATGGATCTGACACCAGAGATTTACCAGCTTAATTATACACAAATTGACTAATGACCGCCTAATTGTAGTGGTCTGCATGTGAAAGTGACGCTTGGGCAGCCCCAAGTGAGCCCTCTGCCTGAATATGGTGCCCTTTCAGTCTTAGCGTTATTGAACAGATAGGTGCAATAAAATGGTAGGGAAATTAGACTTTATGGTCACAAGTCTTACATTCATCAATGGTGAGTAAGGTGACTTTATTTGGAGAAAATTATAGTGATGAGAAGAGTGGAAACTTTCCACAATGGCGGGTATTTCTGCCGATAACATTTATCACTCGTAATTTCGAGATTTTACTAAATATTCAGGTACTTAGAGAAGACTTTTATTACAAGGTGTTCGCAAAGCATTGAGCGCTGGATTATTGTTTAGCAGACATATTTCAGCATCGAATAGCTCTCGCATTATTCACTTGCGTGCATATATATATTATACACAGTGACTTTTGAAAGAGCCTCCAACGAACAACCCACATCTTGGAGTTGCTGAAAAAATGATGGAATCACAGAAAATGTATTTCTTTTCTGCACCCATTAGAGACATAGTGTAAGGGTTTTAGCAAGGCACAGAAGTGATGCAACCAAAGTAATTCGTAGAATAAAACATGAATCTTGAATGACGGGAAGGAAATTGGGAGGTTTTAAACAACAATTTCGTTAGCTGCTTGAGTGAAAATTAACACGAATTGTTTCACAAATTGCAAATTGCTGGGGCATATGCCAACTGAAGTGACTTTAACAATTAAAGATCATCAAAACCAACACAACAAGAATGTAACATCTAACCAGCATTCTACGGGGATGGGTGCCAGAGCAGCTTATTCAAGAGCATGCCTGATATCTGTAGCAAATCACTGATGGTAAGGTACAGCTAATGAGGGTGCAGCCAAATGGTTCTCTACTGTAGCCGCTAATGAGGTATTAGAGCCTCACGACGGTCAACTTAATGAGTTCATTCGGCGCTGCTCAGTGCTGCAAACGAGCATCTGTCTTGGCAACCTCACCTCGACACGTGTTCTCTAACCAATAATCTAATGGTGCGCAAAATGAAGCTTTTGCGGGATGTGTGACTCTGAAATATTGCTTGTTTCAGATCAGTCTTGAGAGACATGATGAGTGAATTGTTGCCAATTTGCTTACCATAGTGATGTATTGATCTCGTGTTCTAGAAGAAAAAGTACAAATTGAATTCAAGTCTCAATAGACGAAGCTTGTTTTTTACTTGAGTAGACAAGCTTCGCCGTTATAGGCATGAACGCCCGCGTAAAATGGAAATGTACTCATAATTAGTTTTTCTAGACCAGCAGGTCAAAGAACAACGAACAGCATTATTGTTTCAACTCGCCTTGAGCGGGTAGTTTCTTTCGCGGCTTTCTTCCCCAGCTCTTGAGTGTTAATGGCTTTGACTTCCTTTTCGCTCCCCTTGCGCCTCTCATCGCCTACTAATCGGCGTGAGGTTATCGCCTTCCCCATCGCTCCTTCCTCAGCAGCCTCCCCAACTCACGCCACTTCTTGCGTCCACACGTCCGCTCTCTGCTCAAAGAAAGAACCAGCTGCTCCTGTAGAACAGAAAGCGAAAATAATGTTTATAAGCAACTCAGATATTTGAAACATTCTTTTGAACATGAATTCATTTTCTTTAAACTCAAAATGAATTACGCATCTAGCTTTCTCTCAAGATGCTACATACAGTGTTGTATAGTGTTTGAGTTATGAAAAATCCCCAAAGGCATATTAAACCTTCAAAGATTTTTCGTGTCTCGAAATCATTAAAATGCGACGGGCGTCATAACAGCGCCAGTTTCGAAGAAAACAATACTTGTTTATAGAAGTGAGTAACAGTGGGAGACTTTCTGTTAGTTCAGCTAGCAATATGGAGCCATAAATTCATGAGATCCATGTTTACAGTCGCACTCGGCTCGTTTGACGTTCTGTTCCCAATCTGTTGACTGTTGTGTTCCCTATCTGACTTGAGTCCGCAGTCTGTTCAGTTGTAGGCCTCTAGCTTGTAGGCCTCAAACAAAAATCGGGAGTGAAATTGTAATGAAATGAACAGTTTATAGATTCTACTAATTGTGGCTTCTTGGTTTGTTCATATAAGTACGTACTCAAATATGATTTTCTCCGATGCAGGTCTTTCCGGTAGGAATAATAAATTCAAGGTTTTTAAGTAATGTTATTCGCTATTTACATGGAAAGTATCCTTCACAATAAATTAAGCCTCTACTTTTCTCTCACGATGGTGCTTACATCAGGCCCGGTATAGCGTATGAGAAAGCTCCTTGAAACTCAAATTTATCAACTGATCTTTTGTAATTAATCTATCTGTATATAAGTATCCAAAGTGTTTACTCTCATTTGTTTTTATTCATTAATAGGGTGATGATCAATGGTAGATTAAGAAAAATCGGTTCAGTTCTGTACTCGTACAAAGTTTCATTGCTATTAATTTTATATGTTTTGCACTTTTCGAAATTTTCATAGACAAAATTTCAAGTTTCATAGCATGAAAAAAATCACTTATCAGTTTCATTACAATAATACTGATAAGTAATAATAAAGTCAACCCACGACCTCAAAATAATTTACATTGTAGAAATTATACAGTATCTTAAGACAAATGAAAAAATTTCGACTTTCAAGCAGTACTGATGATCCTAACATCGGACGTACGAGTGAGCAGAGGGACACCTGGAACTCCGCCGTATTTCCAGCGCCACGACCGCAGAAGTTTGGACCACGAGTCATCTAGCCGGATGGAGGCACGCGCGGCTCTCCCCTGTATTCAGGCTTGATAACGGTTACGTCATCACATGTAAATGTAATTGCGCCTCATGAATCCGGTGACGAGGCATCATGAATATTAAGTTATCGGGGCATTGAGGGTGTCAGCGGCTGTAAAATGAATAATGACTTCTGCGAAGGGACAACTTGGCTGCTCTCGCGGATTGAAGTAAGAGAATGCAAATTTAAGCCAGGCACGTTCCATGCTAAACCCTTCAATGTTTTGCTATTGAGTTTAAAAGCTCAAAATTGGGGGCAGGTGTGACTATTGTTGCCCCTGAGGGTCAATTTATTTTTTACATATCAATCGAAATGAACTTTCCCACATCAGCATTCTGATCCTGTACGGCAATTGGATTGAAATGATGAAGCGTAAAAATGGCTTGACTTCGAATGAATGTATTACTTTCAAATAGCTGCTCGTCGAAATTGTACATATTTCATACACAACACACTGTGCAGTGTATGAAATATGCAAAATCATTGAAATAAAATTGACAAAGTGTCAACTATAGGGGCAGTTTGTATAGAGCCAGTAAAATGGAATTGCTGGAGAGGATGAGAACTGTGTAAATGTTTTTTTTCAATATTTTTCCCAGAGTAAATTCTAATTAGAATCGTGCACTGATGCAACATCAAATATTTTTCACCTCTAATGAAGTAATTAAAATAAATTTATTTTCTTGGATACTCTCTTCCTTCAGACAAAAAAGCCACTGTTTTCTAGTTGCTCGCCGTACTGTGTGGTGACGCAAACAACTAGTGGAAAGTAATGGTTTATCGTTTTAGCACTCGTACGAATTGACGGCGTTATTTTCGTAACAGAAACGCAGCTGACGACCAGCTTTTTTCGGACAGTTTCGCATTTTGAATTTAAAACGTACTTTAAATAATACAGCGTTTCGCCATGAACCTCTTTATAAATGAACAAATGATGAGTTCAATAAAGAAAAATAAGCCATTTCGAGAATGGAAATTTCACTCAAGTTTTCCTTAGTAGAACATTATTACTAGCGAATACGAGATCACGTAAAAGAAAAAATAAAGTTTTTCGTACATAATTTCGATGAATGTTTCCTCTTCAAGAAGCGACCTAAGTCGTCAAAGCGCAGTTATGTGTTTAGTTATAGCAGGGCGTTGAACTATTTTAAAATTAGTCAAAAAGTGCAAGACTTTGCTGATATTCTGTTCTGTTTTTGGTAAATGCATAATTTGGTTTTGTGTGATAAATGCTGATAAATAATAATATTTTTTAAAGAATGAATATAAATTTAAAAAATTGAAAGAAATTCATAACTTTTTGGTTGAAAGTTACGTTGCACACACTTCTGCGGTGGGACACGCGTGTACGTGCATTGTTGGGGCGTGCAAAACTCAAAGCTGCGCAGTTTGTCCGTTGAGAGAAGGCATACTGAATGCTTAGGCGCCCTATGCGCATATTACCAGATTCAGAGTTGAATTATGTCGCGAGGTGTTGTTCGGATCTTGAGGCAGCTTGGAGGGGAAGGTCTAGAAAAATTTATAGACTATAGTGCGTTTAATTTTGATGTTGGAGTGAATACTTAAAAAGTGTTCAACAAATTGAACTACAGCTTTTTACTTGACGTTTTCTTTTAATGGCAATTGTGTTCATAAATTGGAGAAAACTTAATATGTAGAATTTAAAAGTTTGTTTTTATTAAGAAATTTGTTCCACGTAAATGATCTGTGAAGATATTTTTCATTTTATTCAAAATAAAGCCGTTTACAAAATAAAGCCGTTTATCTTTAATCATCCCTGATCTAATTTCTTTTGGATTTTATTCTGTACATGCTAGAACATAGTCGGTAAACCATGAACCATATGTTGTAAGAATTTGTGCTCATTTATTTCACGCCATACATTTCGTTCGATCTGAAATCAATTTACCGGGGCATTATACATTATTCTGTCAAGCTCAAGTGAGTGCAAACACGGGCAAGCGCACTTTGTTTGTGCGATAAAATCAACTGGTCATGTGGGGCAAGGGGAGCGCTAATGGTGAATCAATACAGTAATGCTTATGAGTTACCGGATTGTTCACTTCGCTCTATTAAAATTGATCAAGTCGCTGTTATTTCGAAATGGAATTCACCAAAGATTTCACGTTTCATACGTGACGTACATTGTATTTTTTGAAAGCATACCGGCTGAGGCGGTCGAAGGTAGGAAGTGACACTTCAGTTCGACCGGCGCTCTATTTCCGCCCCTCCATTGAGATCGCCCGCACTTCGTGACTTAACATTTTTATAGTAATTAAAGAGAGTTTTGTTCCATAGCCGGCCACGCTCATTTGTACGAATTAAATTAGTTGCAATAGGAGGGCGGCAACGAGCTATCTTTAGTGAAGTCCTAAAAGCGCTCGCTACTCCATTTCCGGAGCGAGCAACACTCGAGAAAAGTAGCGTGAAACACAACACTGAACTGTATTTTCAATAATTTTGTTCAAAAGAAAAAGTTTATTTTAAATTATTTCCGACTCTATTGTAATTTATAGAGTTGTTTCATGGAATACGTCAATGGCATTATAAAATTGGATATGCTTCACTTCATAAAATAAGTACCAGTACTGTAGATTATGGTATACAAGCGTTACGTACTCGTAATGAAATGAAAGTTAGAATTATTTGTTTCTATATTTATGTACGTGGGTCTTGCATTTCAAGTTTCTAAGGACTTAAACTCTAAAACTTTGAATGATGGGATGCTCATACTACTGAAACAAAATAATTACTCTTCCCTGAAAGAGCTACAAACTTGAAAAGTACTATTTCAACTAATCCTATAAACTTACAGATAAAAATGTTTGCTAACACTGGTCGGAGTTAATTCCTTAAAATTATTGAAATTATATTCCCTTTTCAGTACGATCGTAGTCGTAGAAGGAATGACACGTGTCCTTGCTGAATTAACGTACGGATGAAGAATGAACATTTTCATTTATTCTACTGTCAATTTTTGCTGCAATTGGGTGTCTGCAATTGACAACACTGCTTAATTCAGATCGGCTTAAAATCAGTATTTACGTTCTGAGACTTTCAAAATCAATAACTTCCATTGTTAATTTAACTGCACATACATAAAATTGTGGTAGATGTTATATGAGCCGTGTTTCAAGTTAACAAATTTTATTTTCAAGTTAACAAATTGAGTCTATCATGAAAGCGTTTTGCGAGAAAAAATGCCGGCACATTACCTCAAAAACTTTTCTTTTTACACTGTGCTCCTTGAGCCGATTTTTATAGCGTTCGCCAAACGTAGAGCAGCATTTAGAAATACTGAAGAGCCACGCGGGTTCAATTATTATTTGCGGCCGGCTCGGCGTGACTGCTCATTTGTAACGGTTTATGAACGCCACCATTCGTTAACGACAGAGATGTCAGGATGGCGTTGCTCTACAGAAGCTCGCGCATTATTTTATAGAGAGCAGGTTATTGATGATGGACCGTCTAAGTGAACTAGAACTAAATGTTATGAGCGGTCCTGCGGGTGCAGCCTGCTAGAGTGGTGACAGCACGCTCCTGAGTATGAGGGCACTCTAACTCGTGATGGTGTCATCAGGTATTTAAGAAATATTCTACTCGTCGTTAAAGGTTTCGTCCTAAATAAAAAATTCAAGTTAGTTGTACATACAATTTTTCATTAAAATTAAAGAAACGAAAAATTTACCTAAGTGTTCATTCCACGATATGCATATGACAGCAATCTCATGAAATGGACTGCATGAACAAACTCCTAAAATTAATTCGCAGCTAGAGCACCCAGCCTGTATTATAGCTACATTATTCTTCTTCTCTCATCGATTACTAGACGGGTTTATTTTGGCGTCGTGCTTGTTCCTCCTTGCGGCCGAAACTCCGTTCTTGCAGACGCCTTTGCTTGCGCCGGGGCTACGTCGAGTTCGCTACTCATAAATTTTCGTGCAAGGTCCCAAAGCCAGCCTAATTGCTCCGACAAAACAATAACGCCGCCCAAGAAAATACAAGAAGGAAAAGATGGCCGCCTGTGCAAGGAAAAAGACCCCCATGATGGATGGAGCGGCTGCGGGGGAATTGTGTTGCGGTTACGGAAGAGTGCTCTTCAGATTAAGAGAGTCTGTGGCCGCACGCTGAGGCATCGGGAGCTGACTCTCGATATAGCTGCCGCTTCTTATGGTTGCGGGCCGTGGGGCGCTGGTGCCGGGCTTGTATGACGGGACTATGACAACGGCGGTCCAACAGCGACGTTTTTGACTGCTCTGAGAATACAGCGATGGCATAGCAAGCATAGGGAAATGTGTATCTCAAGTATGGTCAGTGAAACTTTGACTACAATGACGGGGTTGTTAACGTTGATTGAAATGTTATGTAACGCATTCGATTCAAACTGATGGTTTCAAAATGATGAAGTAGTACAGTAGAAATTTACTGTTGCAGTTGTAAATAGTTTCATTTTTGGCAGTCACTTTGTAGTACACAATGTAAATGAGTGACTTGAACGCATGTTACCTGAAATGTCTTTTAGTTTGTTTTCTACATTTTTCGCAAGGAAAACAATAGGATACCGCTGCTCTGAGTAACATGCATCGACGTTCCACGAATTTCTGTTAAAAACTCAGCGTAGTATTTAAAAATTAAATTGAACACATAATTTGAAAATTATATTGAGAACTTGATTTGCAACTAGGAATTCGGACAATTTTATCCTATATTTTCATCTTAATTTGGGGATACAATATGTAAACTTTTTTCTCCTAAGTTTTTGGCAAATGTTTAACCCCAATGAATCCATCTAAAATGAAATACTCATTTCGGCATGTTTCTTCAGATAGGAGTAAAATGTGCAGTTTGTTGTTACTAAACAGCGCAACTACGAAAACAAAATCTTTTTCATGCTCTGCAGAACGTCCGCTCAACAAAGCCGGACACAACATATATGGTGCTGGGCGGTATGCACATGAGCACGGAAGACAAACAATGGCCCAAACGAAAGTTATCGCCGTGCGGGCAGAAGGAAATAATGCATCTCCAGTCAAGCTGCCCTGACATCGTTTCGTCGAGACCGCACGCAATTCGCCTCGGCGACGGAGACTATCAATAGGGTGCACATCTCACAGGACGCTCGAGGAAAATCACTGACAGAAATAAAGGAGCACATTCTCATACTACGGTTACAAGGCATCTCTGTCGACGTTGTAGAAAGAGATTTAGGTAAACTTTCGATGAGGCTGGGAAAGTGATTAAAAACCCATCGGCCTGCTGAATAACTTAAATACAGTATTGTTATTTCGTTTGAAACGATTGCTTCCGTTTGAATATTCTTACACGATTATTTAAATATTCCTTTCGCTAATCCTTACGGCAGAACAATTTATGTACTTTATAAAAGCTGGTACCAGTACCTACCGTGTCAACAAGTGTTGTAAAAACTACTTTATTCTAGCTCTTAACAAAGGGCCGCGAAATCTAACTATAACGTGGTGAGAATCTCATTCTAACCTGAACCACTGCTACCCGTAATTCAACATGCTGAAAAAATTTCCCATTTGCTATCTAAATAAGCTATCAACTGATCCATTTAAGAGTTATTTTGGCTCCACAGCTGCAGCCTTCTTTCAGTTTCTGCTCCAATCTATTAGCATGCATTATTGAAATTGTGAATGGTTACTGCCAACAATAATTAATTTTTTTATTGCTTCCTCAGAGCTGTATTTTTGCAGTTAGTCGATCATACATGCTGTCAGGCAGGAATGGAGACAAACGGTTACATGGATAACACGATCTCTCTGCCAAAAAGGCTATTGACTTCAATGTCCAGCCCATCTAGATGTGAGTGCATGATACTCTCTCTTAAACAGTGTCTTTTGTCTTTCACTGGTTTTGCTGGTTCATCAATAAAAATCACCAGGGCGATGTACAGTAAATTGAACAAGGAGTACTCGTGCTTTTAACGTATTTCAGCTAAGGATTTAATTTTTATTCAAGGTATCTTATGTAAACTCGCCAGTTTTCGTGAACTTGATGTTTGGTGTACTACATTTTCCGAATGCTTGACATGAGAAATAACAGATTAAAAAAGAGAGATAGTTGATTTTATAGAGGTTTATTTTATTTTTTGTATTATCGTCTCTTTTTTATTATCGTCATTACTTCATATTTAATTTATTTCCGCTTCAAGATTTTTTCGTTTTTAAAAATTTCACTTTTTATTATCATGAACCTATATCAATGAATCGCTACCATCACCGCGTACGTGGATATAATTTATCCAAGGCGTTATCACTTCGTTTCAGTAGCAAATAACGCACAAAAGAATCGTAGATTTCGGTAATATGATCTTAATGCACCGTACTTGTCCACAGCTTGATGATTAATATTGAACTGATGTTTTTTATGATTTCAAAGGGAACAGCAGTTAATAAAATCTAAATGACAGTAAATTTACTAATAGAAATTTACAACATCGTGCGCAATACTGATGGTAATCGCTTAGATTCGCGATCCAACCTGAGATACAACTCCATAGAAGCAATGAATGACGCTGTGTAAAATAAAAGAGCATGCTCTGCAATTGAAATTCCCGTATTGAGCACTGATTGGAGAGAAAAAGTTTTGAGATCGCGTGAAAACTTTACATTTCATGAGCAAGTCTTTTTGCGAATTTTTAAGCTCTTTCAATCTTGCTGAAGTGATCGAGACTTGTGTAAATAAGTAATGAAGCTGTATAGGGAATTGAGTGGCAACCCACCGCAGACAAGGGCAAGGTGCTTGAAATTGTCTGCGTCCAGCCGTTACAACGCTTCCCGGTGTGCTGAGTAGGGTCACCAGGCTGAGCGGCAGTGCTAGCGCCCAAAAACCCGACTACCTCTGAGCTGAAAATACTAATTTGACAGAAATATAAGAAAGCGCTTCAATTTGTCTTAACTTGTAAGAAATTTGGCCTAAGCGAATCACTTAGCTGGGTATGAACTCTACTGAGAAATTCTTTAAAGCATCTCCATTTCTAGTGAAGATGATTGGAGCAAAACGATTTGGAAATTATCTTGCACTGCAGTCTTAGGAAATCCTTTAGCCATGATGAGTTGGAAAGGGCTGGGAAAAAAGTGTAGGCAATCTAAGCGCAAACGGGCTGTGTTTGCGACGGAGTTCTTGGAAAATGCTTTGTTCATTGAGAGAGAACATCTAGAGTGTTCCAAAAATGATTGTAGATATAATTGCAAAAATGCTTGTGACCTTGATGTATTCATTTGTAGACTACGCAGTTCATCTGGTGGTGAAGTAATAACGTAGGCCTGCCATGGCCCTTGTTTTCTTGCGTAGTGTACACAAAATCATAAATAGACATGATGATGACGGAACATGACAAAGCTGTCAGTGAGGTATCAAGCTAAAAGTTATCACCGCTTCATTTACATATGTAGCTTAACCCTTTACAAATCATTTTCAATGTGTCATATTCAAGAGAAATTTTTTTTTATAAATTTTGTCCAATTTGAAGATGTTCATTCAAAAGATGTTGGGTTCAATGTTCATTATTTTTTACGCAAGTAATTTTTATTCTAATTCTATAAGTATATTCTAATTCTACCAGTGATACGTGGCGAAAATCAGTTAATCAGTCCCTCAGAGGTATTCAGGAATTTGTCAAATAATGATTGAACTGAGTTTGTGCTGAAAAGAGATTCGAACAAGAAACAATACTTAAGTTAAAAACAAGATTCAATCATTGTTGTTGCTAAGAGAAACAGGACTCGTTCTGTAATATCAGTAAGCTTTAAGAAGGCAGGACTACTGAGCACTAACATTTCACACCCTTGTAAAGTTTTACTGACCACACAGGCACGTTTTTTCATTAGTTTTAAAGTGGGGCAGATGCAGCAAGTCGACCTTCCGGTGGCTTCTTCAAGCCTTCTTCCTCATCTGTCAACAGCTCGCCTGCTTTTATGTTTCTCAGCCGCTTCCTCTCTATGGCTGAGGGAATGCGCGACGAAAAGCTAATGGCAGTGGCGAAAATAAAAATAAATCTAAGCAAAGACTTAAAATAAATTTGGCAGGATGGTGCGTGGGAACTTGCATTTTGAAAATTTAGGTAACGAACAATTCCTTATACTTTAAACTCAAATCAGTTGGGATCTATTTGCCAATTTGGAACAAAATGTAATTTTTCACAGGTTTTTGAGTACAAACTGAAATAATTTCCTGTTCAAAAAATTCAAACTAGGTTTCACATCTATATGAACATATTGCTTCAGATGTATCAAACAGTATAATTTTTTTTCAATGGTTAATCTAACTCTAAAAACTTGATAAGAAAATTTCAGATTCATTTCGAAATTTATGAACCCCGAAATTGACGCCATAACCAGTGTAGGAAGCTTTCGTGGGTCCGTTCCTTGGTGTGTGAGGGTCATTCACTTCTGTGGATCATTATTCTCCCTCACTGACACATTCCTGAAAGGCAAGACAGGATGCAGCTAATTCAGGAGAGAACAGCGGGACCACTGCGACCACAAGGCATAGAGCGCCACATGATGGCTGCGCTTCGGACACGCTCTTCACAGGAGCCTCAGCCTAAGTATTATGCTTGATCATATGCCTGTACTGTCGCGTCACTCTTTCCCATGACCAACACAATTTTCCAGAATTTGAATTTTCATTCACTTAAAGATCCCTCAACTTCACAGTGTTCTTGGATATATTCAGAGTCTCTCGTAATCTCCGATCTGTTACAAACGTGTCCGTCATATCCTTACAGGATGTGCGTTTAATTTTAATGATAGCAAAACACTTGAAATTAGAAGACCTAAGAATCGATGAGAAAATTACAGGATGAGACCATCGGTATAAAAAGGTTGAAACCTTTAATTCAGGTTTTAGTTGTTTTTCTGCAGATGGTCCTCAACTTTTCCGCAAATGTGAAATCAAATCCTGCCTTGGATGTCTTCATTGTTATAAAATGCGTTCTAAATCATCACCCGCACTGATGTTTAATTTTTGGTGAATTAGTGTTAAAAAAGTAAAATTCGTATTTTTAACTTGGACGATGAATGAGGGTACTCAGTTTCATAATTTTACGTTTTGCGTCTGTCATGTCAAACAAATGGTTTCTTGAGATGCTGGACACATTAGCGCTTTAAGCGTGATGCTATCCACGTCTTGAAGAACATGAAAAAGCGATTATTTAGCTCAGAGTGAAACAGAGCTATGGTGTAGAATGACTGTATTGTGGTAGATGTTATTCAAGAACCTCTCCTAGCAGTTATTGTGTATACATTGCTTGAAAATGTTGACAGTGCATCTGAATTATTTTCGGTGATCGTAAGTGTGTTTGCTTCTGAGGTTTGAAAATAATTCGTGCTTTTAGTAAGCAATTCGATCTCATTGGTTGTTGAGCCTCGCACGCCATGTGGATGTATCAACTATTATACTATGGTTGATCCATCGTTAAATGAGTAGCTTCAGGCCTTTTCATCATTTATGCACAATGATTGACATGATGCAAGGAATCATAGATACACTTCCTAAGGTCACACAGAAAATGCAAATCCTATTTTTGAGCACCACAATCTAATTAATGCTCGTGTTGAACAGACTGCGAGCAGTCATGCAATGTCTCGATTTTCTTACGTATATCAAGGTACCTGAACTTCATTAAGCATTTCACTGCTATTTCAATTTAATTTGGTGAATGCAAAACGATGTTCCAAATCATCGACAAGTTAGCACAGAAAGAAATTGAAAATTGCATTTCACAGCAGAGTTATGGTTTTCGATGTCCAAAATGAATAGCCCCGAAATTCCTTCATTTACCGCCGTATGAGAAATTCCTCTGGAGTCACTTACGCTTTTCGTCACCAAATTTAAAGTTCTAGAACACTTAAAAAATAACAGCTCGGGCTTAAGCTCTCGAATGATAACCATATAAATTGTACAAAGGGAGGAGTGCAAATGGCATCAAAACGCAAGAATGTCTTCAAAAAATACTTACATAAGTACGTAAGCCTCATTTTTCGCATTTTTTCCATTTTCAACTTTTTTATGCGCAGTATTTCGAGAGTGACCTCCCAAGTGTGTGGCAACCCTTGACCAAATCGCTTTTCGCTTTTCTAACAATGGTTTCCAAGTAGCACACACTATTTGTTATTGGGAAAAATTTTCCGGTAACCAATTGGAAACAACTCAGTCAACGAGACAAAACGACCGACCTAAAATAGGCTCGATATCAAATAAGTTGTCAAAAGCCAGAAGTTATGCTCATATTTTGCTACTGAACCTCATCCAAGAAAACAGTTAAATGTGCATTTTATAAAACTGCAGAAGTCATTTGACGATCTGAACTTTCTTTTCCATTTTTGATGAACTTCTTGTGAGGTACTGCTTTTACAGTCGTATGAAGCTGTATTTAAAATAATAAAAAATACGAAGTATAATGAGTTGGTAATTTTCTCCGAGCACATTCCTTTTGGCAAAATTCATCGATGCTCAAATAAATTGTCACTACTAAAAGTACATTCGCTAAAGTTATGCGCATCCATTGTTTTGCGAAGGGTAGCATTTCAATTAAGGATGGTTGCATGCGTAAACAGGAAGAAACTCAACGAAAGCACTCCTAGCAATAACACACTTGGAATGGCTCTCAATCGATCTAATCTGGCAGTAAGTGGCACCAATGCGACAAGAAAACAAGCCGCTCCGAGCCACAATGATCTAATAATCCCCAAACAAAAATATACTTCCTCTATTGCGTCGCGGGAGGCTGGAGTATTGACGTCCAGTGTGCTCGCTCTATCGTGTGGCATCGCTGTTGCTTGGATCCTCAACAGCGATGTTTCATTTGCAACTCATGCGTATGAACAGAATGAGGAAAGTACTCTTGGGACTCATCAAAAGATTAGATCGAGCACAAAATTTATTTTCTTGGACATTTTTCATTATGTTATGAAGATCCACTCTCGCTGCCAGAGCTCCTAATGCACTCACTCTTGTGATAGATTGCTGTCGGACGAGCGATCCGCATTTTAGCTTAATAACGGCCCAACGAGACGGTCGTCTCCATAATAAAACTTCGGTGAACTTTCAACGCAAGAAGCGATAGCAATCGAACATGAAATATGAATGGAACGAAACTGTATCACAAAGAAACCTGAAAACTTATCTCACACGAGTTCACACGGAGGGCAGAAATTAAATAAATCTTCCGGGTAGACTGACGCACTGCCGGATCTTTTTTGACGCTGAAAAGCAGACTAACAAAAAGGATACAACAGTTTGAAGATTTCACTGTTTTTTATATTCATTTTTGAAGGAAATACTATTTTGTCAGCTCCTTTGGTGTAGATAAACCTTTCTGACATATCTGGAGAATACTTTGAGCTACCATCTCTTTTCGGGAGGAACAAAACATCTCTTCATTGTCACGTCTTTCACACCGCTATGTTACACCTGTCGAACCTCAATCACACTGTCGGCGTTACACGTAAGCACAGAGAGATGGTTTCTCTCCACGGTGTGATGAAAAAAGTCACTGAGAAATTTTAGTAATTTATATTCAATTTAGTTCCTTTAGTTAAAACGCTTGTCGGAACTTTTTAATCAGGACACTTTTCCCGAATATATGTTCTTGAGCATCCGGTGCAATTCAGCATCTGCACCACCGATGTTGTGCAGCTCGCCGTGATCAGCGAAGTTCATCCCTCTCTCTCCGTGCTCGTGCCTCTGCGTTACCGCTGTACTTCAGCTCATGATCCACTCGCATCCGCAGCCTCACTTTTTATCATCACTTCTAAAATCCTCTCGGGGAGCCGACTCAGCCAAGTCGCTTTCCGATCCTCTTTTTTAGAGGCTGACGAGCATTTGCATACTAAACGGTTCGGTAAGATGAGATGAACGATAAACCTCGACCAGAATACTCTCATTTTTCAACTTGAATATGAGTCGTCCCTCACACCTGTCGGCTGGGCAAAAAATGATAGTAGAGTTCGGCGTTTATAGACTTAAGTCACGTCACAAGACTACGCGTCGAACAAGTAGATTATTGAAAGAGCCTTTCCTCAACAAGTTTGAAAAGAAAAATTGACAATTCAGAGCTAAAGTCAAACTCTGATGCAGATGCTGCAAAAGTTCTTGTTCTGCAATTTTTTTTGCGAGTTTTTTTATAAGTGATTAAAAATGATAGATTTTACATAACAACAGAAATCCAACTATTTGGAAGACTTTTAAAAGTTAGGCAGAAACTAAAATAGAGCGAATATTTTTACCTCTCTTTTTAATCACTGATTCTCAGAACTGTTGAGGTCGACAGTCTCGAGTCGTTTCTTTGCTTGATCGGCGAATTTGGCAATTTTATGCGTTTATGTGTTTTTATACGCAGCATTTGAAGGGTTATTTCCACTTTTCTAGCGACAATTCATTTAATATTCCACTTGTACGATTAGAAATTGGAAAAAGTTGTTTTTATTCGCATAAAATAAGTACTTGACCCAATCAGCCAATCACCGCAAGTTATCGAAAAGGTTTATGGCGAAACTTTGTGAAAAGCTCGGTCTTGCCAGAATGATGTACTTTGCTAGATTATTCGATTACTGCTCATTTCATCACAAGCAGGAATTAAATTTCCGTTTGTTTTGTATTTTTGATGTATGTGCTGCTGGGGGTATGGAAGTATTCTTATATTTCATTAGTATGTGATAGGAACGAAGGCGACGCTGTCGTGCTGTACCTTGCTCGCTCAACCTCGTCGATATAGGTTACCTATATTTCAATTCACATTTATTCTACTTATTTGGGATTAAATAGAAACGTTTTTTCCTTTCGTCGACTCATTTTGAATCGTTTAGATTGAATATTTCTCGACTTGAAATTTTTTGCATATAAATCAAAATAAATTTCTTATATGAGAGTTTTCAAATACGCTAACAGGTTGCCAAGGTCGCTCTTTATTTCAAGGTATAAAATTTTCCTCATCAATTGTAACGTTCTCTGTCATAAACTCTTAAATGCTTATATATATGCTTCTCTAAATGAAGTGTCTGGCTGGCCACGAGAATAAATGAGAAAAGAGTAACCTTCTTTACAAACTCTGCACATTTTCCTTTGACAAATAAGCTGCCCCTCTGACTTTGACTGTTACGTTGTGTCTGTATGTTTTAACTTATGTTTGTGAAATTTAGTGCTGGCTCTGTGAAATCACTGGTTTCTTGCAAACTGTAATTTGTGGATTAATTTTCGGAATCAATGTCAACAATCATTATCTTTTTTCTCAATTTTTCTTGAAAATATGCACAGTTCTTACATTTGACACTATTTGTGAGAATCTCAGCATTCATCAATTACAATTCCTGATACGGGAAGGAGAGTTGGCCATGTTCGGCGCACGATGTGGTCAAAATGTTTCAACAAAAAGCAAAGCAAATTTGAAAATAGTTATTTTCATTGGTGCCATTTCCTCTCCGGCGGAAATAGTTATTTGTAGTTCTGACGGAGGGCAAAGATAATTGAACTATTTAGTGCAGTGTATCTGAAACTCAAGTAAGAAAAATGTTGTGTCATTTCGGAAGTGGAGTGCAGACGTGCTTCAACTATAGCAAAATAACTTCTCTTTACTGTTGACACATTGTAATTTTCGATTGCACAGATGACAAAGCTAGTGTTTAAGAGAATTTTGTAAAACAAAATCAGTTTTCCTCTATGTTCAGTAAATCGATCCAGGCACAATTCACGTATCAAGTTAATGTTCACCTTCAAATTTCAAGAGCACATCCACGCCATGTACTATTGGCGTTTGCAAACACACTCGGAGCCCGTCAATCAACGTATTCCTCGCCGGCTGAGTCCGCGCCACTTCGTCGACGGCGGGTGGATGTTGAGTGCCCTGGCGTTGATATGCTAATTATCGGACACGCGTCACGCGCGCGTGCATGCACTGCAGGACACTCCCTCGAGGCACGCACGAACGACGCTCTGAACCGATAAGATATTGAAGGTACCCGAGGGACAGTCATCCCTGCCTCCCTCGGTATCGCGCCTTGCAAGGGGTCACGAAATGGGGCTTTCTTGTGAGAACTGCTCTCATCGGTGCTGCTAGAACTCTCTCACAGCCCTTCCATTCCCTTCTCCCCTCACGCTTCTCATGATGCTGAATAAACTTACAACTGTTCCTTGCACGAAAAAAGATGTGTGAGTATAGTAATCGGCAAGATTGTCTCACTTGAAGAGATGTCGAATAGATGTGATGTTGAAGAGTGGTTTTCGATTTGTCTTCGTACCCAGAATTTGCCACCATTGAAGGTGAATGTAAATATCACTGGAGTGGTAAAGATTTTAGAGATAATAAGATGTCATCACAACCTAACCAATAGAAAAGTAATGAGTTTAAATAACTTTTAATTTTGTATAAAGTATGGGAGGGAGCTTCGGATGTTAGAAACTGGGAATTAACTGACCGCATATTTCAAACCATCACATCAAAAGGAAATTATTCTAGCTCGGCCGAAATAAAGTTTAGAATCGTTTCAAAGCCAAAAAAATGCTCGCTTTCAAAACTATGGGACAGAGAGCAGCCTTGGACTCTGCTCTGAATAATCCCGCAAAATGTGGGCAAAACAACATCAAAAGCATCAAAGGCTCAACAAATAATTAGTGCGGACGGAGCGACGGTGACAGACGCTGACAGTGACAGGCGGACTGTGCGTCCGTCACGACCAGGACACTGGAGGCTTTGCCGTCAAAATTAAACTTTAGATCTTCATTCCCGAGAGCTCATCAGTCAGGTCGTCTCTCTTCGCCTCGTGTAAAATTATTTAAAGTTGCCTGCTTCAATGAGATAACAAGCATTCTTTTAAATTTAAATGTTTTTTTTCAACAGTGCTCTTCGATGCAGAACGACTGTATGTACAGTGCCGTGTTGCACGAGTCTCTTTCTTGGAATAAAGCGAACAAAATATGTGGTATTGAGGTAAGATTGTCAATAAAACTCATCTTTGAATTTCACTTAATTTGCAAAAAAAATCGTTCTTTCACAACAAAAAAATTCACTTTTAATATCATGAGAGTAGGAACAAGTGTGGCAAAAAATTATAAAATATCAACTTGTCTAGTTTTGAATCAGTCGTTTTTATTCCCTCAAAATTAAGCAGCGAGATCCCAGAGCTGCGCAGTGCGTAATTTCCTTGTACTTTAGGACCTAATTAAAGCGCACCGTTTAGTACGATTGCGAGCTTAGCGCTTCGTTTGCACCCGAGCGCTGGAAGGCACTGGCGTTCATAAGCCGGGGGCGGGCCACATTTTTTAACGACTGAAATTAAACAGCATTCAAAATCTCACGTGCTCCCCAATGGTCAGTGACTGGTTAAACATAAACATGCAGCAAAGATTTTTCTTGACATTTCACTCGAATTATTCCTTTTTATTTACAGGAATGGAAACGGTAAATTATTACACTAAGTTCCACGTACCCTTAAAATTTGGATTGATATTAGTGGCCTTACAAGCTCTGTTGAAGGACTTTCTCTTGCCCATTCTCTGAATCAAGCTAAAAGTTGAATCAAAACTTTTTTGGACCGTTTATATTGAGAATGCCCAAAAAATTTTTCCACTTTTGGATCAGGATTTTATAAGCGTCTACCATAATTATTCTAAGGATGACAGCTTGCGCGGTGTAATTGGTAATAAACTGCGTGCAAGTTGTCATAAACACTTAAGGAAAAAGATTCGGCAGCCAAGAAGAAACTTTTTTATTATATGTAATACGCACCTATTGAAGTAGTATGATGAAAAAAGCTTATGAAACGCCCCTTCAGCGTGAATCAGTCTAGTCATTTAATTGTGAGAGTCCTGGTCATCTTCAAAATACATAAATTAGATTTTCCTTTTTTAAATCTCCAAGTAGTTTCCATTGCTCTAAAATAATATTTTTCTCATTAGCTTATAGTACGCAGATGCTTACAAATGGAAATGTTCAGATTTTACTCAATCATTCTTATAGCGGTTTTCACCATGCAACATAAAAATAACTTCAGGACTGTACAGAAAGCATCTGTAAATAACGTTTGCTCTTTGAACATGTGTATCCCCGCAATCGTGCGCTATGTGCATAGGTATATTACGAGCATGCGCGGAGTGAGAGTCAGTGATCAAAATGATATTGTTAAACATAAATATGACAAAGAAATGCCGGTAGCAAAGAACAGTCAGCGTGTGATGACGTTTGCCATTATCCTCTTACTCCAGTAATGGCGTGCATCGTTAAGGTGAGGATGAACTCCATTAACAGGGAAGGCTTGGCGTGGCGCTAGGCTCTAGGCCGCCTTACTCACCCCACACCTCACTTCGATAACAAACAAACATGAACAGTGTTTGCGGAAATGTTCGCTAGTGAAATGGGGAAGCTTGTTAAAATTTAAAACCTATGGCGATGATGCTGCACGAATAAAAGAATATTTACAATGTCGTTGACACTTTTGTAATAGTAATCGAATTTTTTGAAAGGTCTTGGTTGCGTGAATGTGGGAACTGTAAGACTTCAAATTACCCTCACCTAGAGTTTAAAATCCACACTGTAAGACTCGTGAGTATGAAACTATAAACAATTATTCATGAACAATTATGAGTAACAATAAAAGCGCTGAGATTCGGGGCGAGAACAAATGAGCCAGTATTATACGGATCAATTGTCAATGGGTTCTAGCTCATATTCATTCCACGAAATATCACTAGAGACAAACAGCCCTTAAAAGTCTTCCGACGTACTCAGCGTGATCTCTTGTAATCGAAAATTTGAGACATAGATTCAGACCTTAAACCTGCTTGATTTTTTCGTCATTTTCCCAGAAATGACGACGAAAAAATTTCTGCGGTATTTACTATCGCCTTTTCGGAAAGTCAACTAAGTGAGGTTTGCGCGATCACTTCATTAATATCATGCGCATTGTTAAACCTAATTGCACACTGTCGTCGTAGTGTACCAACACCTTGAGAAAGCAGAGGAGATGTCACTGAAGCCCACTACGAGAGAAACTAACTAGAACAATTCGAAAATACTTTTCAACAGACCAGAAGTTTCTATTAACTATTGAGACCCATCGTACATTTCGTTGGCATTGCTCGGCGTCGACATTGCTACTCTAAAAATCTTAGAAGACATTCCTTCTTACCACGACATCAATATATATATTGGTTTAATTTAAAAAAAAGAGAGAATAGATTTATTTAGAAGTTTGTGTTAAGATCTTGCAATACCCGTATGATTCGATCAATATATTGCTACGATGAACGTTTGCATTGGATTGGTTAGTGATACAAACGACCCATTTACACTTAGCATAATTTTTTTCATTTCAAGCATTATTACAATCCAAGATATAAATGAAGATTGAAAAGATGAACTAACTTATTTATACAATATCTATTCATATGAACTCGCTTCGACGCTTCAGTGCAAGAGTCACCGGTTGAATTCTTCAGTCCTGAAATGTGGGGGTCACACAAGTATCGTGTACGAAGAGTTGTTGCAACATATAGAAGTTCCGCAATTCGCTAAATGAGTGCCATGAGAATTTTATTCCATTACCAAATTTTTTGTATTATAAATACGAAGTTATGAAACAAACTCGATGGAAGTTTTTTTTTGTATTTTTACAACATAAGTTATTGTTTTTCTACAGCGACCAATAAATATAGTTTGATCATCACGTAAGATATTGAGCCGTGCCACGATATTAGTGTTCTCGGTAAAAATAGATAGATTTTTGTTAGATTTTTTAGAAAATGGAGTGCAGAACGTGGGTAATAATGAGCACATATGATTGCATAATATATAATTTACTCAAGCAAGTTGTGGTACACCACACAATATATATTATAACAATGGCCTAATATTGTGCGAAAAACAATTTTCCTTAAGAATGTTCATTATTCGATTGCGAACAAAATCAATAAATTTTTAAACTTCATCACGAGACACCCCAGGTAGCAAGAAATTATTAGGCTAATATTGGGTTGATAATTATTTATTGACCCGATATTGTAATCTTGGATTACAATAATAGGCTAATAACAAGACAAGATCGAAAAAAGATATACTTATTTATAATATCAACTTGTTATTGGGACAATGTAGTAAATAGTTTTATTTCTAATATTAAACTAACAGTGTATATGTATATGTATGATATTCAAATAAGTGGAAAGTATCTCATAATAATTAAAAATCTCGCAATTTATTAAAATTTGTTAAAATATAAATTATTATTGCCCAAACATTGGGTTGATATCGTACGTCAATAATACGGAGTAATTTGTATAAAATGTACCAATTAAGTTAATGAATAGTTATTTCAGTCATTAATGAGTGCAGACATATTTGACAGATATCAAGAAATGTGAATACGTTACAATAATATGTATGTTCAGAATTAGTGTAATCACAGGTTCACAGTTCTTGTTTTTTCAGTCGTCCAGTGAGTTTCGAAGGTCTAGTTTTTTCAAAAAATATGCTAAAATCGTTTGTCATATGTTACTATAGCAATAAATGTCTATATATTGAACAATTACGCACACTTGACGGGATCAAACTGCATGTACAGGTTGCCCGACCACCTTGTATTTTTCTAAGGAACATTTTGTAGTGCCCCACCTTAGTTACCCCTCAAACCTCAATTCTAGTCTACTTATGTATGCTCAGTAACTTTGAAATACCACCAATGTGAATTCTTACGACTTAGACTTATAATTTCTTCTCTGCGTATAACCGATAACAAGTGGAGGGGAAGTATAAGTAAAACCGCCGCTTCACGCCTTAACGGAACTCTATGGCGGAAGCAGCTTCATATGGTCTAACAACCTAGGTATCAAGCCCATAGTGACAATCCATAGCTGATATTGGAGAAGTGAATATATCATTATCGGGACAATTTTGTTTTACCAATTTCAACCTTATATCAAGAATTGAGTATCAATCCAATGATATTTTAGGGAACACCTCATTATCTAATCAATATTGACACAATAATTAGTTGATATTGGGGTGATGATAATATTGTTATTGGGCCAATATTTTTTTCCAATATCAACCGAATTTTCCAAAATAAGGTATTTCCCCAATGTTCATTTTGAATATCCAGTCAATATTGAGACTGTATATTGGCTCAATATTAGGTCAATAAATTTTGCTACCTGGGACAGTGCTGACAGACGTCTAAATAGCTCTTCATAAATCTTCTCTTGATGTGTACAACCTACCATCCTTGTAAGTGTCCTTCTTCAAAATCCCTCACAATTATTCCCGATTGAGTTCAAATCGGGAAAGCATGGTGACCATACCAATAAATACTTGCTAAGAAACCTTGCGTATTCTTCGCAGTACGAAACGGCGCGTCATTATGTTGAAACAATGATTTTGCGCCTCTGCAGAGGCACGGCATTCAACCACGGCAGTACATTTGCTCCTAGGAGCTGGCAGTAGAACACAGAAGTTGCCTTTAACCTTTCAGGTACTCTAAATGGGTGAGTCAGGTCTTGAATATTATTTCTGCAGAAATCATTGTATTAGGTTGGCCAAAAAGTTAGTTTGTTTTTTGAATGTCATCTTTCCGACCTTCTAAAAATTGTTTCATGTTCTTATTCTCTGATTCCTGTATTCGGTACAACGAGTGTGTTTACGTCACAGTGCAATAAGCCTCCAAGTAGAAAAGTTCTGACATTTTTGGTTGTATTTGAGTATTTGAAATGGTGGACCAAGTAGAGCACTACCGATTTCTAATTTTTTTTTACTCTAGAAAGGAAACAAATAACAGTTACTTACACAAATATATGCCATGTGTAATGTTTATTGGTCGTTCCTGTTGCTGTCCTTTCTTTTTTTAAATAAAAAAGCATCAGAGGTCAGTAGTGCTCTGCTTGGTCCACCATTTTAAGGGCACGAATGTTTCAAGCAAAAATGTTACAACTTCTCAACTTGGAGGCTTACTCGTATTACACTCTGACGTAAGCATGCCCGTTGTACCGAATGCAAGATTTAGAGAATAAGAACATAAAAATAATCTTTAGGAGGTCGGAAAGATGACATTCAAAAAAACCAACAAACTTTTTTGCCAACCCAATAACTTCTCCTCCTTGTTGGCGAAGAAAGCCATACGACCATTTCTGACCCAACCTCTACCCCAAGCTATCAGGCTCATCCACAGTTGCTCTCGTCTCACTGTGAATATCACTCGCTTTATGTCAGCCGTCACATACGTTTCGGTTCATTCCAACCTCCATATCTCGTGTCATGGCATAAAGGGAGTCGTTTTTCTGGGAATCGCTATTGGCTTACTCAATGATTGCTTTGGATACCTACCTCTTTTTAAATAGTTACCTCTTAACATTGCGGAGATCTGGTCGGTGACAGACTTGAAAACGCCGATGTCCGACTGTTTCTTCCTCGGAAAAGGATGCGGTAAACATCCCTTAATTGTGGCGATATGATGCCCAATGCTATTGTAATCACCTTGGGAAGGGTTCCCATAGTCATCTTCTTCCCAAAAAACCCTCTTCTCAGCCCTTAGTCAGATCCTTGCTCTTCCCCATGATAGAACTATTTCTCCAGCAGCTAAAAGCGTTTGCATGTATCTACTCGTCAATGAAGAGACTGCGTATTTTGCAACATAAAACAAGTTGCCATATCATAGCGGGGTCACCATATAATTCAAAAAAATTTCCGTTAAATTGCAATAGCTGTAAACTTAGAACATTCGGCTTCGCTAATAGCTGAGCACTTGGTGTACGTGTTAATTTTTTATACTAGATTATAGTATTAATAAGGTTTAGACACGTACCTAAAATAGTTTTTCCAAAAAACTCACGGTTTTGTTTGTTAATATTTTCTTACTGCTGCGAGATGATTTGCTTACAAGATCCTAAATCTTTTGTTGATTGTGAGTGGCCTTTAAAGACGCACGCATGAAATGCACTTGAAAGTTCAAAAGCAAGGCTGTGATTCAAAATTTGAAAGCATCATCGCAAACCCAACACTCCTCATTGCCTAGAGATCACCACAAATAACTAGGGACTAGAACTTTTTTCGTTGCACTTTCTGTTCAGGCCTTTTATTGATTGCCCAGGTAACACAATTCTGCTTGTTCAAAACTATCATTCACACTTGAACGTTCGTTCGCGCAATTTTCTGGGTTGTTTGGAAACCTTTCGGCCCACGCAGATACAAACCTCTGACAGAGAGGTGCTTATGGGACGACTCTGAGATGGGGTGGGTTTTGTGAGCTATTGTAGTTCGCCTCGCTTGAGCCATGGTCACGAAAAACTCACAGCACACCTGCCCAGCTATGGTGTGTCTATAAACAGTTCGTGCTCGTCCTGTGAAAAGAATGACCCCATAGAGCATTTTTTGATTACTTGCAAGAAATTTGACAGACTTCGAGAACGTTTTTACTAGCTCACTCGCTACGTTGTGTGTGACCTGGACATTATGTCATATCCATTGTGGAGGACACCTTCTCTAGCGTAATCAACTGCATGCTTTTCGTAGTCTGGGCCAATATTTGGCCCAATGTAAAATGGTGTCTACTCAGTAAAATCGTGTATATTGTAGCCTTCTACTGTCGTTGACATTATTAGGAGATAGCTTGGTCATCATCTCATTAGCTAACAATCATATCTAAAGTTGATTAACATGGATATTTCTTCTCATTGACTATTACCGCATTCATCGAGCTCTCTTCTAATGACGTGGTGAAGCTTGCTTTGTTGAGCATGTGACGTGCAGGTATTTCTACCCGACGTTTCCTCTTTCAATTGTAAAAAAAATGATTTGCTCAGTGCAATGGGATCCATTATCTACCATATATGTGCAGCTTTCTGATGGTTAATAAGCGTTCTTCCTTGGGCCGTACATGTAACGAATGCGGGAGCTGTAGAAAGGAGGTTTCAATGGGTGCCCTTTGCACCCCTGGTGCTCCCATCAATGGCCATTTCAACACCCATCAATAAATACGCGTTGCGAGCACCTAGCAGCAGGAATAACTAACGCCTTCCGCGACTGCACTGTTCATAAAATTATGATGATTCAAACTTAAATTCAAGAAAAATGAGGACATTCTAGGAAATACTATTATTTTAAAAAGTCAGTTATACTTTTTCACGCTGTTCAGACTACGTTTTAAGTTCAACCTCATTTCATTTGAAGTATTTAAAATACTGCTATGAATGCAAATTTGTAATTTGTGTTGAAATTTCCATCACTGATTTCAACTTTTTTCGGAAACATTAACAATGTGGTCATGCGGCAACATATATGATTGTTGTTCCGAAAAACTTCACTTTTCTAAAAAGCAGCCAGTTTGATGAGAAAAAAATAGTGCATCCCAGGTAAAAGAATACGAGTTCTGAATCGAAAAAAAACTTCAGTAGACGTCTGAGCTGTTTCACAAACAATTTTCTTGCTTAACTGTAGTACTTTGATACCAACATCTGCCATGGTAATAACTTAAAAAACGGGGCTGTTTCTATAGCCTGGAATGAAATAAAGCGTAAAATTGCTTGCGTTCGTCAATACTAATTTTTTCTGCCCAATGTGCGTTTTCAGCGTAACTGTTAGTGCTTAATCATAGTCACGCTACGACGTCGATCATTAACACCCCACAAAATATGCAATACGCTGTTTTCAGTGTTGTTTTTACTTGGCTAATGAGTGTTGGACTAAATCAATAAGCGACTATAATTATTATTGGACCGCACAACATAAACTTCTCCTGCACTCCTTCATGGCATATATTAGCGAACTCTTACGTGAATCAGACGCATTTTTGAGGGTAAGATTCGAAAAATAAAAATTTCCAGTTTTAACAAATTTTCATCGAGGAGTGGATGTAACTACATAGTATCCGGGCTTTTCCATGTTCCATCAATTTTGTTAAAGAGTACGGAAAATCGCTAATCTGGTGTTGTTTCGTAATGCATATGAAGGCTAATGGAGTTATCTACAACTCAAAATACAACTCACGCTTCAAAGATTTTTAAGAACCTAAAAATTCGAGAACTCTACACTTCGATGGTAAATTGACACTCAAACTGACTACCATGACTATCTGATGAGAAATCAAAACAAACTTGTATACTTTTCTTACTCAAACCAAATTTTAGACCCGTTTTTTTTTTGTTGGGTCCACCCTTAACGATTTTTGTGATTCTCCCACCAGAGCTGCATTGGAAAGTAGGCTAGATGTATGATCGCAAATAACCAGTTAAATTAATGATGAATGGAGGTTGAAGTAAATGAAAAGCGAATCAGTAAAAAATAAATACAATGTAATTTTCGAAACAAATTCTTTGCCGTGATCAATGTACAGGATGAAACTCGGAGAGGTACAAGCGTGAATATGTTAGTGTATGTAAAGGTATAAGTATAGATGCACACAAATTCATAGCCATACATGTTCGTTTGGATGGAATATTTCTGATAGTAAAAATTGACTGAGCTGCCAACCGTATTTTCATTCTGTTTATTTCAACGTACTCTATCTTATGTGTCTGAGTAATTCTAAGTTGAATGCAAATTAAGTCATTATTCATTTTACTTCAGATTTCGTTCGTCTCCTGATAGGTTGCCATAGAAGCCTCGCTGTGAAATTGGCCCAAAATACTAAATATTATTGAGTGTAAGAAATTACTTATGTTCTTGTGTCTTATAATAATATAATCCTTGTGTCACAAGGCACATACTTGCTGCAGATAAATCTTTCAATGCAAACACTCTAAACATGATTTATTTTTCAGAGTACTTCCAACACCGCAGTGCTTTTTCTTGCCGTCCATCTCGTCCCTGCCTTGTATTATATATTTCATGCGCTGAAGTGTAGGACTCGGAGAAGTGAAATCGAAATCAATAGCCGCAGCCGATATCCGATAACGTTCAGGTCTCGGTGGGCCGACTGACGTGACTGCAGTGAGCTCTATATCGTTGTCGTCAGGGATACGAGGCTAGACTGAACATTAGGCTGCGTGTACAGTGACACTTGTGTGCGCCAATAATATAGACCTGGGTATAATAGATGTCTCTCTCTGACCGATCAGTATTTGTGGCGATTATGTACATGGCTATGAAGAAAATTAACTCCAGTCATCCACTGGGACTTCCATATTACCAAGCATATCATAACAAGAAGTCATGACAACAACTCAACGCTCGTGATATACGAATACTGCCACTCTCTGAGCTTATACGATGCACGTCTGCTTTGTTTGTTATTAATCTTGACTGCTTAAAGGCTTCATTTATTATTGCCGTTAGGCGCTCAATTTTTACAAAGTAAATTTTATGCATTGACTCGGTGCCCGGCCTAGGCGATGAATAGTTTTAAAATTCAGATAACATTTAAAAAATTTAAAACTATATTCAATAGTTTTTTTACCACCACATCTCTTACAAAATTTAAGGTGTACTTGCCGATCCTAACTTGAAAGACTGAAATGTACTGTTCGACCAGTTTTGGTTCTGCTAATAATGGTCAGATGATTCCGTGTACAACTAGAAACATGGTATTTTTTGACGGTATTGATTAACCAAACATGGGTCTATATAATCTTGCAAGGATCGCAAAAACTTTCCCAATAACGGCTGAGCGTCTTAAAGCTACTAGCTACTCAATAATGCGAGTTCTTCTGGCGAGGAGAAATCCAAAACTCCTCTGATTTCACAGGAAAATAAATCCCAAACAGCGCACATCTGAAGATTCTGAACATAAGTGCAAAAAAGTTTTGGCAATTTTCCGTGAAATAAACGTAAAAGATAGTTCTCACAAATTCCACCGCACTTGTTCATGTCTCTTCAAAGAGGAGAAAAATACCGGTTGTTTTTTCCCGGCAGTGAAGACAATTTATGAGGGAATAAATGATAATTCTCGGGTAATGATTCCTGCTTAATTCTTCTAAAAAATGTTTCAAACTCGTTTCCCACAAGCACGTAGTTGGCATACCTCGTTTAATTAGTATTTACAGCAATCGTTCGTGGTTTACAAGTTCCGCTGAGGCATCACTCTCAGACCCACGTACTTGCAATCGTGACGTTCTGCAGGGCGTTGCGGGAAAACTTTCCAAATTAGCTAAATTTAAGCGTTTCATTCTATGTCGCACCGGCCTATAAATCTGAGGAAACACTCAAGTGTAGGGCACGGGATGATCGCCAGTAAACAAAACGCGAACTGTTTGCATTAGAAGCTAACACGAGGCGGATCAAGGCTCGCCCTCCAGAGCGCAGACCTGCACACGCTCGTAAAGTAGTGCCCTTTATGGTTGGAAACCGCTCGAACTCTGCACTAATTGGTCGTATCTTTCCTTGATTCAACTGATGGCTATACACTACTCCAACTTTTAGAATTTATTGAGCCTATTCCCCTAGTATTTTTTCACAGAAAGGTATAACAAGTTCATTTTGTTAAAATAAGATTGACACTCGAGCCATATTTAAGTCGTTGCTCTCTGTCTGAGTATGTTGTCAAAGCTCGTTGTACGCGTGGGGTAATGTGAAATAAAAAACTGAAGTGCATGGACATTACCGCATGAAATTGTAGCGTTTATTCCCATAGAGTCAACTCGAAAAGATCTAAAGAACAAGAACGTAATGAAGTAGCATTCTGGAAATGGACAGGTGCATGGAAGTAAATCGTGTAAAGTTATGACCCAAGAATATTTGAAAATAAAATGCAAACTCAGCTTCAGCAACTCCCCAGTAGCACGCGACGGACAAAAGGTGTGCGACTGAATGCTTCTATGGAAATGAAAAACGATCGCCAAATATTTGCGGTTCCAATTATTCAAGGATCATATTTCACCGTGAGCAAAACACTAACGGGGTATAATCATTCGATGTGCATGTTTCACCCGTCCAAAAATAAAATTGGCATAATTATTTCTAAATAAATCTAAATGCAACTCAAAGCAAACTAACAATGACTGGCAAACCCATTTCTCGATAAATTTTGGAAAAACAGTTCCCATTCATCGTTCTTTTCGGTCTTCCTTAGACCGACTTATCAAGATACAGGACTTCAATATGTTGAAATGGTCAAGAACCACTTCATAGTGCTGCTATATTTTATTCATAACCGGTAGAAGCGAATTCAAAAGTACATGAAAATTTTAATAGATTTTCATCAGACATCATTACTTTTCGGTCCGACTCATAAGAAAATAAGTTTAGGATGTTAGTCGATTGATTTCATCAGATGGAATAAAACGTCGCTCTTCATAATGTACGAGTTATTTTTTTTCCCCGTTTGCAATTAGTTGTGAATCGAGTAAGTAAGAAACTTTTAATCAGAAAAGTAATTAAATAAAGACGCTACTCAGGAGTCCTAGAACACAAAGCTCACAATGATGTTTACAGCTGTACTTCTCATTAAACTTCCTGGCGATTCCAACACGAATAATTTTCAACTCATACCAACGAATGGTTAGTGGTTTGGCTAAATCGTTCAAATTATGAGAGTAAAATGAGTTAATAGTTATTGCAGTCAATACGTCAATGAATTCGCTTGTAAGTTACCAATTTACAGATGTAGAAAAGAGGTGTGCCGTCTTGTAGTTCTTGGGTAATTTTGGGGTATGGACTACTATTTGTACCGCCGGGGAACACTAACTGTTGTAATTCCAACATCCCAACATTTCCAGCTTTAACTGTAGTAATTCCAACATTCCAGCTTTACACTAGCAAAACAAAAAATGCTAATTTCAATTATAGCACTTTAATTAAACAACATTATGATTGTCTGAAACCGGCGTTTTTGATGTTATTATAGTCTTATTTCATCATTTATAATCCCATTTTCCAACTACAAGTAAATTCACAATGCTCTTATTTTTGGTTCAGGGAAAAAAGTTCTCGGTATCTTCGATCTCGTTTCATAAGTTTGTCGAATACCGAGTGTACCTTTGTTCGTCGTCTTAACCTACCGTACATTGCGCGTTAGACTGACGGAACACATTTGGGTTAGTTATAGAACAAGTCCTCATCTATGTGTCCCTGCTCATGCATATTCGTATAAGTCCCTCGCCCACTTTTCATTGCAATTTTGAAGTTTTAAAATTTCATTTCTTTCATTCGAAGATCAGCCGACAGATCATTTAAACATGGTTTGTTTGAATCGTTACACAAGTATAGAGTCTAGCTATAGGTGAGTGACGTGCAGTGTGTCCAACTTCTGAACGTATTTGTTCAGGATCATCGATCGTTTTAGTCGCTCGTTTCGTGCGTTCATTTGGGTTTTTACACCTTTTAAGCAGTACAGTACCTATTTTTGGTAGCTGTTCAAAATTTATTAAACATAAATTTTAAGAAAGTTTATACGTTTATTTGTCATGAGTGCGTTTTTCCATTAACCTTTTGCGATTTCAGAGTACCATAGGAGGTAAAGGACAAAGAACAAAACCCACAAAAAGAATCATCCCGTACACATTTTAAGATGATATAGGAAGTGTTTCTCACCCTTACTTCTGTAAATGTAACCCTACGCAATTTGAGACCACGCAGTCACAAGCGGCAATCGAAATCGCAGCTTTAAATCATGCACCCAAAGAAATTCAACAACGTTTTCGGAAATTAGGTTCAAATAGATTTATTTGTATTTTTTACCAATTCCCTGTTCTTTCAAATTGAATTTTCCTAAAGGCTTCGAATGAATCGAACTCTCATTATATTTTAGCCATGAAATTTTGAGGCAGAATCGTAATGGAAACCCAGTAAATCGTGTATGACGTAGCGTACAGCCGAGCACCTCTCAAAGTGTAATGTCATCTGGCGTTATTGATTAGAACGACGGTAGGAATGTCAATGAACAGAACCATGTGATCGTATCTCCTGACTTTTATCGAATAACTGTCTATAGGCGAGCCATGGCCTGCCATCACAATATCGAGACAAGCTCCGGCAGCTGTCAGAAGCACAGTCAAGATTGTGGCCTCAAAAAGAAATTTTTTCTGTCCTGCGGCCTCTCTGTGTATTAGGAATTTTTCATGAAAGTAAAAACACGACTTCGATGATGTAGCTAAAAAAATACTTATAAAAGTGTGGCTTATTCTCAGTATTCCAGTCGCATAAAATCGAAAAGAAGTGCGATTAACGATGATGAAAAGTGTTTTGCTGTAGGATAAAAACTTTTCAAAATTTTTTCTTTCTGTTCCGAATTGTTCCCATTTTGCCAATTTTATTTGGTGAGAGAGGATTTTCACCCTGCGTGAAGAAGTTAATTAAAGAGGAAATATTTTGCTGCCCCTTAATTGCATGAGGAGTGGAATAATTATTGTCACACGAACGTTCCAGTACCGTTCACTGCCGTTCCTTTGCGAACTGTTACCTTACCCATACCTTCTGCATTAACTGAACTTTGCTAACCTCTCACACATAAACGAATAGTTAAATATCTGATGTCATCAAGTCAGGAGAGATGTTGCTGTGATCTGAAACTCCTGATAGCACGCACCTAGTGAGTGCCTGCGAACATTAACGACTATCGCTTCTTCATCTCCCTGTACTTTCAAAAATGATCTTGAGTAGGAATTTAAAATTTATATTTCTGACATCAGACGGCACGAAAAGAAATCCCACTCGGCAGAGAGCGCAAGTTACATTTATATCGTCTGAAAAGCTAAATGTTCCGAAAAATTGTTCCTACGTCAATATGAAATCCACATTCACTTACACTGAACTTCTTGATGATAAATAGGCTCAATTTGATTCACAGCCATCCATCTTTCAGTTAACTCAGATCTTAACTTTGGAAGCTCTTGTAGAAAGGGTACCGTACGTAATTTTCGAGTCCTGTGGTGTGACAAATCCATTTTCTTAATTCCTAAACCTGAATGAGAAGGCACAGAGTAGTTAAACGTAGTCTCAGAAAACAGTCTATCTCTCTGCGCAATATATCTGTGCTACATATGATACATACATCGCAGAGCATGAATTTCTGACTCAAGAATAGAAGAAATCCACAGGGATTAGAATTGCTTCCGAGGGTCAGCTCGCGCCTCTCTAACGCATTAGTGTTTCCTAAATAGCTCAGCCCAGTATGTCAGACATGAACGTGCGTATGCTGTATTTGTGTGCTGATATACCATAACAGACATAGAACAACGAAATTCCAAGGTGCTCCAAAATAAGAGAAAAACGTCTCTGGAAACCCTTTTACTCAAGTAAACAGATATATGAATATTGTCCGTGTCATTTACCTTCCAGTAATGCTCTATCTCAAATTTCTTCATTAAGAGCTCATTGTTTTCCTCCTATTTCGCATGACAGCCAATGAATTTTCTCGTACATTAACATTAAGGGTAATGCAAAAAGCTGGGATCTTGTGAGCAGATTTATACCCGCCACGTTTTGGAAGTTCCATCACTTTACAATTGTGGCTCATGATGAAGAACAAAAACAGATCAATACGAATAAACTTAATCTGAAAGTGTTTCTTTGCGTTTATTTTTATGTTGTGAACTTCATATCTTCGACATGATGGAAAATCAATGTATACATTGAGAGCACATGGAATCTATTAAACTGATATGCATACTTCTGCAGGGCTTAATGAATGGCACGTCAAGTATTCGGCGTATTAGAGTTAATCAGAATTCTAAGTGAAAATCAGTACTTACTTCACTTTGAATTTAATTACTATAAAACACACTTATGATCAAACTGGCAACTCGCATTTAAAGATGAGGGCCATTAATATTCCCCTAACGAGCCTATCGTTGCCGTACAGGGATAAAAGAAAAAAAACCTGCAGCTAGAATGCTGCTATGGAGATCCATCCATCATCCCAATTGTCATTTGGGCTCAGTTTTAATTCGATGAAGTCCGCAAAATTTTGAATGAAAACTCGATAGAGCGGATCCAATATGGACTTTTTAGTTAGATGGGGGAATTGGTTGGGACTGAGGCGGTCGTATCGGCAGAAGGTCAGCAAGAATTTGGCTCATTCGAGGAATGTTAATTGCGCTTTATGACGGAGCTCCAAAGCTCCCCCTGAGAGGCAGGGTGGCTCGCTCTTGGTTTCAATATTATGAACAGAAGAGGTGTGTGTGATTCAAGATTTGGAACGGTCCCCTCTTCTCAACTCGGTTAATGTTATGTTCTCTCAATCGTGGGGACTGATTGTATTTTGTCCTTTTGAGATACAAAGCTTAGTCACATTTTCAAAAATTATACGCTGCTGAATTCTCTTTGGAACAAAATAGAAAGTTGAGTAAAAATGCTGATAAATGCTCTTTCATACATTAGAAAAAGGAAAACCGAGGGAAAGGGAAGCTATCTTTCCTTTCGTACGAACCAAGAAATAATTCTTAATTTTCAATAAGAAGAGAGAACCAGGAAAATGGTTTAACACATTTTTCATCAAAATATATTCTCGAGGCTGTAAAAGACTCGTAAAAAATGAACGTTTCGAGCCTTCGGTCATCATCAGCAATACGATGATGATGAGCGAAGGCTCGAAACGTCCATTTTTAACGAGTCTTTTACAGCCTCGAGAATATATTTGAATGAAAAATGTTTTACGCCATTTTCCTGGTTCTCTCCTTTTTATTGAAAATTAGAAAATACCGAAATAGATGCTTCGAACATAATTCTTAATTATATCGTCACGTAAAAAAATTCCCTAAGGAAGAGAGGATTCCATATTCCTGAGACTCAGCGATATTTTTAAGTTATTCAATATCAAAATTTATGAAATTTTTTCTTATAGTGAACATTTTGAATGATGCACATTAATTCTGATAAGTTCCATACCTCAAATTGTAACTGCGATTTAAAATCAGGGGGTAAACTGAATAATAGTTTGCTCCAAGTGTTTGAAATGGAAAACCAGTTTGATTCATAATTTTTATTCGTTTTATTGAGAAATGCTTTGATCATGGCATATTAATAATTTATTGTTACGCTGTATTTCTCATCTTTCACCGAGACATCTGTGGCTTGAAATTTCATAAACTTGATTCTGAAAGTCTTTGGGTAAGCCCGCTTGTATTCCTCTTTGTGTTTGAATTGTAGAGGTATGTATAATTCAAGATCAACATGAACAATTTTTTGTGTGTCAAGGGGAAGCTACAGTGCACACAAGAGTCAAAGGACAGAAAATAAACTGATGTAAATCAACAAATGTTTGCAGTCGGAAAAAATATACCATTAAAAATCAAGAAACAAAATCCCTGGTTTTTGTGTATGCATTAATGCAGAAAAATGAGCCGTAAATTAGGTTGAAGTTTCATTGAAGCTATTGACAATCTATTCCCAATTATTTATCGTTTGTCTTTTACCAGAAAACAATACTGCAAGTGCGGTACCGTAAATCAAAACGAGGCTTCGAGAGCACCTAGCCCGCTTAAGTGTTGTAGATAATCCAAAAATCGTAATGTAATGTGAGAGCATCCACAGCTCTCTTATTAAAGAACTAGTTTCCGCACAAGTAAATAGCTGAATTTGATGACACATACAGTAGTCGACCCAGCCTTCTTATGTTGTAGCGCTTGATTTATTTTCAAAGTGAAATTTTAGAGGAATTATGTAGGTTTGTATAACACAACATTATTGCAGATAGGTGAGTGTAACATAAGTAAGAAATTTCTGCCAACAGAACCTGAAGCAAAATCTAAGGTGAAACATAAAGAGTTGATGGGACCATAGAAAGGCAAGAATCTTTGTAGAAAATATTATTCGTAAATAAAGTAGTCATTTTCTTTGATACATAGGTCTACATTTTTTTCATGAGTTATACCTGCTTCTTATAGTGCCTATAACGCTGCGAAGCCATGTGCATCGTTTTTTATTTCGTTCAAGAAAGTATTACCATGACGATTTCACGAGGTTCCTTAGAAGAAAAAACATGTAATAGGCGTGATGGCGAGCTGAAGCCTGCATGTAAGTTAAAAATCAAAGGATGTGTTCATGTTGCTCATCATGAAACTTATTAATTAGTTTCTTAAAATTGATTATGTCCAAGAATTCGTCAGTACACTCAGGTTTGGAAATCGGACGATCAAGTGTGATTGAATGTGGAACATCATTTTAATTGGCAGCTTCACTGGATGTATTTCACTGTGTGTATGCAATGTTTCAAAAAGTGTTAAAACAGAGTAAAGTTTCTCTTTATTGCAGCTTTAGTCAAGGCATTTTCACTCGGGAATGAAGAAATGCTTGAATTCCGCATCACTTGAAAATATTAAACCATTTTACTTTGAGAAATCATTAATATTTTCCAGCCTAATAATTAGTGAACAGTCGAAGCTTCCTGTTGGATGGAATATTGACGACTGAAATAGCGAAAACAAATAACTAAACCAATGCACTTAGAAATCCCGCATTTTGCTGACACGAAGCGTTCTAGAGTAATATTTGCAAATGAAACAACCATACTATAGAGAAAGTTTTGAAAACTATATTTTGTAGTAAAAATATGCGGACTCTAGTGGAGTGTGTGCAGTTTACTAATTTCCTAACCTATCACTTATTTTCATTGTTTCTTATACAACTCGCTAATAAACAAAAGTCCATATCTTCTCAGAGGATTGATGTCAATAACTAAGAAGTGAATCCCGTGTTCAGAGTAAAGGTGTTCTCCCAAAGAGACAGTGGTTGTACTGCAGAAAAAGTGTTACATTATCAGCTTCCAAAGTGTTCTACACGGACAAAGCCTCAGCTCTCAACCCTTCAGTCGTTCTGAACGAAATGCTCAACAGCTTGAGAAAACTCGCTCTTCTCAGACCAATACATTGTTAGATGCTAAATGTGGAATAGCATTTGGCACTCTATCTACAAATCAAATAAGTATTGAAAGATCCTTCTCAACAGTCAAAACATTTATTTGTTTAGGAAGAATACAGCTCTGAATTCCTATTATATTTCTTCGGCCCCATGTGTTTTAGGAACTTTTTTCTGTGAAATGTTAATGTACCTCATTGTACCTCAATGCTTAGCTAACGACTGTGCGCTGTAGCCTACTGGTCATTCAGTAACCCATCCCCGACTCCTGATTTATCTCAGGACCTTTTGTGGAAAGATCATTCGTATTACTAGCTATGAGAATAACACACCTCAAACTAGGCAGGTATACGCATAGAACTATCTTCATATATAATTATTTGACCACCGTCAATTTTCTTCTTGAATTTAAGCATTCGCATCTTTCTCTCTATTACCATTCGCCCATCATGCGGTGGAGATAAGAAGAGCTCAGTGGGTCGGCGGGAATGTTCTGTGGAGGCGGGTTTCTTTCTGTGCGGTCCGAGAGAAGTCGGCTTACATTATTATTCATGCGATAATGGTGCCTCACAATGGAAGTACTGGGACATGTCGCAGTCTTGTTCTATTCAAAACGAAGCGCGAGAAATGGTGTGTAACCGTCGCTGTTTTACTTCTTTTGGCCAGTGGGAGAAGCAGCACCTGTGCGAACACTAAGACACTTCGCTCATGCATTAGGCTATCCTGTCCTTGTTTAGGTGTTCCAGTTATGATTTGGTACAACCTTAGTAGCCATAAACTAGTCCCACCACGGCACCAGAAATTCGGGTTGAGCGCCATGTAGCTTCGTTTTCCAAAAGTGCTCTAGTTATTCAAGAACATGGAGACATGTATAGTAAATAACATTGGACATTTTTCCATGGGATCAATTGGGGTAGGACACAATTTACAATTAGTTAATACCAAAGACGAACCAAAAGAAATGTCCTAGAACTATCACATGAGTTAAAATATTAGTTAGGGCGCAGGATGAGTGGGCAGAAAAATGAAAACTTCAAGTTTCCGTCCATCTCAATATTTTGACTCGGGAGGACATTGTACTGAAATAAAGTTGTTGCTTATATCACAGGCGGTATTAAATTGGTATTCCACGCCTAAAGCAAGTTCACAGTGATAAATTGTTCGAACGAGAATATATCTGACGATGGGACATGTTCAAGGTGAAGTTTAGCGCGAAATTCAGCCGAATAGGCGACAAAACACGACAAACGCTGCCCGTATACTCGTATTCAAATGAAACTTCTATTAATCTCTGTACGCACAGCAAAGTAATATTCTTTTATCTCACTTCTCCCCCCGGTGACGAGACCCAAAACCAATTCCGTGGTCTGATCTGTTAATCCCGGCAGCTCTAAAGTAATTTTGAACGATTGCTGTAAAAGCAGAAAAATGGAGTAAAGCCGCCGAATAAACTCGAGCTACCCGCTGCACTCAATAATGCCGTTCCGTATAAATCAGAAAGCTATTAAATCCCGACGGGAGATTTATCGGCTCGTGAGGCAAGATAGATGTTCCACAGTAATTGTCTCGATGAGAAGAGCTGCAATGACAAATATCTCTTCAATATGAAATGCATAAGCCCGTAATACGTAGTCACTGGCTCCGTAGTGTGCAGTCTCATGAATAATGTCTTCTATGAACTAAATGAGGCATTCGAGTGCATGTGAGAACATGAGTGCGAATAACAAACTGCATATTTGCTGAGTATGAAGTCACACAGTGAAGAACAAGATGAGATTTCAGATGCTATTAGAAAAATAGCGGACCGACAAAAGTTGGAGAAGTAAGATTTTTGCACCTGTGGGAAAACGTTTACATCCGACTGAAAAAAGCATCAATGCCATCATGAGTGGAAAATGCGCATGTTGTCTTATAAATCAATCGTTTTCCTTTTCAAAATACCTTAAGCGGCTCTAAAGAATGCTAACACAACATTCAAATACAAACCATTTTCCTTCCTTCTTTAGTTTTTACTGGTGGCGAATTGATTTTGTGTTATTGGTATTCTGTGAAGCAGCGATGAAATCGACGTATTGGAATGTGTATTAAGTGTGGTCAGAAGTGGCTTTCGATGCAAATTTGCCTTATTTAAAGATCACTCTTTCCAGATGTCGTGTAGAGACGTAGCTTAATAATCATGTTGTAAGCAATGTATTACTAGGAAAACTCAGCCAATTGTTGGGCAGTAATAAATCTTTTCAGGTGAGAATTGTCCCCTAATAGCACAAAAAAGTAATGTAACAGAAAAAAATAGAATTAATCCGTGAAAATAGCTACAAATGGCTCTACGATACAATTGAACGCATTTTCAATAGATTCAAAAGCTTTGTAGTGCAAAATAACGGTTGTGATTCTAAATTGTGAGGAAAAGGTTGAAATATTGTTTTCCAGATAGGACGCTAATTAAGAGGGGCCTAGTTATTGTATGATATTCATTCGCTTAGATATTGTCGGAAATTTGTTGTAATGATATGGGAGTATAAAATTTTTCAGCTTCGAGTCTGACTTTTATAAGCCTGACCCATATGAATTCCTAATCACACATAAACATTTTTGCCTTTTGTGTGCAAATACTGAGGTCTTCCTCGGAAAAGTTGTTTTCAAGCACGCCGCAGGAAGACAAGTGGAAGACTAGCCGGAAGAAAGAGACCGAGGCCTTTCGGAAGAGGAGGCGAGCGGAGTAATCGAGTGTGCTATTACCTCGCCAACTATTGAGGCTGCGAAATGAACGCCGTGTGTCTCTTTCGGTGAGCTATGCACTGAGATCCTCGCTACGTTCCAGACTTGATCGTAACAATCAATGCAACCTTTGATCTTGCCACCGGTGGCAATTTCCAGCTCCAGGGGATGGAGAGATATTTGAGTTTCTGGAACAGTCCACCTAAACAAAACAATCAGGTTTCCTGTTCACTTCAAAGATGACGGGAATGATGATGGAATAGCAGTGTCAAGGATTCCCCTTGAGAACTATATGAATAGATTGGAAATGAAAGCCCATAGCGAATTAGAATGTCAGAAAAAAAATTACGCCGTGTATTTTTCAGGGAACGTTTGTCTTTTTTTATTCATATTGAAAGTGATTTGTTTTGGAACAGTAAATTCCCTCTCCAGCGAAGCACATTTTGAGTGGGCGGGCCGGAAGCGGAAACGCAGGTGGCTGGAACACTTTTAAAAGAGCGTCGTTTGTTAGCCAAATCCTCCAATTATGAACTGCAGCAGCGCGGTGCCGGCGACCACGCACGACGCGAATGCAAGGCAAGCTTGCCTGAGACAAGTACCTTTAATTTGAATTATAGCCTTCCCGAGCTCGCCCGTGTTCCTATTTCTGTCTGCAAGAATCATTAATAACTTTGTTAATGAGCAGAAAATCAAACTATCACGAACAATGTTCTGGCCAGCGCCCGAAAGCTAGCTGCAAATATTTGAAGACTTATCAACAACAAACTCTCCTCGTTATTTTGTTTTGTATAGTTGGTAAGCATATAGTGGAGGTATAATAGAAATCGAAGTATTTCTGGCCTGTGAGAAAAGTTTTGGAAATCATTCTCCACTTTGTGATCCAATTGTTCAAATTTCATTAAAAACGGAAGTATGCCTGCAGAGCTTAGAGTCTTCCATGATAGTTTGAAAAAATGTTTTCATGTTACGCAGTATTTTACTGCCATCTCTGAACAATTCTATACATTAATCAATGAAACTTTGATAGGCGAACTTTTCTCACGTGTACATGAGTGATCGATGATATCTTCATTCCAATAGCACACATCAATGAAGTACAACTTTGGTAACTTTCTAAAAATTTCAAAGATCTATTTTCCTAGAAAGCAAATCCAAGATAGAGATTATAAATTTAGTTTAATGGTAGCATATTTTTTACAAGCTTAAAAACATTGGCAGTTAATTACTTAAGGTGAACAACAAAGAAGAATAACATTTCAGTAAAGATTTGCTGGTGCCATTGCTTCCTACACATTTGTATGGAATCTTACCATCGAATGTAATGTGCTCAGAGACATAGGTTTATGCTCTCGGTTGTGCTCTGAATAAACCATGACCCAGTCGATGTTTTGGTGAGAATCGATCATTATTGAGCATGATTATGTCACAGCAGGATAGCGCCATATTTGCTGCGGTCCAATATGAAAGTCAATATGTAGTCCAATATCGACAACTGAATATGTTAAGTCTACCCAGCACTTCAACGAAAAATTTAAATGCAGAAAAATTGTGTTTACAGTCTCTAAGTGCTCCTGTGATTAAGAATAAAGAGTGACTATTGAAGGCTATGGCGGCCGAAGTGTGTCAGGCTACACATGAGTAGAAGTTTGATATAACAGAAGCTTAAAAAGTAGAAAGTTTCAGTCATTTTTCTCGCTCTTCGAGAACTTCAAACAGGTCAGTTGCCTCCCAATCTAGAAAAGAATATTTTGAGCTCGTATCTGTACGTGCATCAACAGGAAGGAACCGTCTAATCGCGATTTCTGTCCGCTTCAGGACACACTTTCAAACTCCAGAAACTAATACGAGTTTCTTGTGATTACTTTCAGATCATCGTGTGAAGTTCGACGTTTCGTAAAATTGTATTCCTTACGTCATGGAAAACTGTATCAATACTCTGAGCAATCTTCACAGCCTCGTTTTTTATCAGTAAGTTAAATCATTTTGAGCACTGTAGCAATTTCAGTAACTCAACTGTTCACGCCCTAAGTCGAAAAAAATGTATTGTCGAAAGATCGTTGCTCTCGTTTGCCGGAACTGGGGTTAACTGATTGACCTTGAAAACTCTGCTGGGTGACCAGATGTACGGTGATTTTGTTGACACAGTTCGATTGGAAAAAATTGTAAATATGACAAATTAGACCAGAAAAAGACCAATCCTATAATTTCCTGTCACGTACGTAGCACACTTAGTTTCTTCAGATATTTTAATTTAATTAAGAAATCAAATCAGAAATCGAAAAATCAAAATCATTCTAGATGATTAGGTCAATTCGAGTTAACTTCGTTCACGAGTGCGTAAAAACTAAAACGTTTCTGTTCCTATTCATCATTTAAGGAACAATATATTCGAGCGGACCAAACAAGTGTGCAATGCAACTCAGACAAGTTCATGAGCTCTTAAAAATATTAGTCCAGTTTCAGCCGGAAAATTCAGAGTTAAATCGCATGGAATTTCCAAACTAACTCAGAAAATCCTGTCACGAAAGCTATGTATGACCGATTACTTAAATTCATATGAATGAGGGACAGTATTGAAACGTTGAAATTCTTGTAACCAAGACAAAATAATCTGATTTATATTTTGTAATTTATTCGAAGTTTCTGCAGTCATCAAGAAGGAAAATTTGAACGTTGGCCACAATTTGTATTAGGCTTTTTAACACCTTACTCATCATTTCTCAACCGACTTTGTTTTTAGAAAACTTCCCATTGTAGCAAAAATATTCATTTGATATCCTATTCCGAAAAATCGCAGACGCAACGACAAAAATCAAATTAATTTCAACGCTTTTGAACTGCGTGAAAATCTGTACATTTTAGTAACAAGCCATTATGCTCACTATTAGTATTGCGTTTTGGTCTTTCAATTTTGAAACAGGAAAAATACCTCTAGCGAGGATTAATGATAAGACTCAAAAGTGTGCACTTAGAAAGGCACTAACATTGACGTTAGTTTTGATTCGGAGTGAATTAGGATCCTAAACTAATAAAGAACCAATGCCTTCTCTTTCGTAACGCATTTTTCATTTCACTACACTCGGAAACGTATAAAATATGAGAACCTGCAAATGTATTACATAAAAACATAATTTGTCAGGTTATGTAACACTGATTTTTTAGATTTAAGTTTGACCGGAGAAACAGTTTGTTGCTCGATTATCAGCGTTATGGAACCACCTCGCGAACCTCTGAAGAAAACAGACAATAATATTGTGTGAAAGAACTCTGAATGCATCAGGACTGTGGGAAATTGATCGATAGCGTGGCTTATAAGATAAGCAAGTTATCTGTAAAAGAGACATATTTTTTCTTCAATCTTTTTTCCTGTTTAAAATTTCGTAGTCTGACGAGATGACTCGCCAACCTTTGAGGTGCAGGAACATCGGCCTTCGAGGTTTGAGCGATGCCATTGGTGAAAGTACATTGCTCCTTTTTCAGTTTAATAATTATTATTACTAAATCTGCGATTCTAGGATACCGCACGAAACAGAAATTACATCAAAGCAAAAGTGGTGAATGGTAGAATTTCTTTCAAATGAATGAACATCGGAATCTTGTTTTTCTACAATATTCGACAGGTTTTCAACAATTGTTTAGCTCTTCTCGTTGCGTTTAATACCCACATGCATTTCAGTAGAGTTGATGTTTTATTTAGCAGTTGTCTTCTAGGTAGTTAATACAGAAAGCAGTAACATTTTTGCGGCTCAATATCTGTGTGGGACAGCGCTGCAAGATAAAGTAAAATAAAAAACTTCAAATACTTTCTGTATTGCAACTTTTTCCTCACACTGTAATTAAAACATTTGAAAAGAAAACCGCACCACTCTATGAAAATTTTTTCCACTTTGCGTAAGAGATGCGACTGGTTGGAAAAGATTTTGATGTTAATCTAAATCCGAAATTTATGAGGTATAAAAAGTCCGGTTCAAATTGCTGCACAGAGAGTTCCTTGCCTCATACTTTTCCGGTTGAATGAAGTGAGTAGAAGTTATTACATCAAGTCTAGCTGTTGCTAGCTCTTTGACGGGCTTCAGCACCTAAAATTTCACTACATAATTTATATTTTTTTCCTGTTATTCAAAATTTTTCATTACTGTTTAAATAAATTGCCACTGTACCATGCAATGGTAGAAATTATGATAGTGCTCAGTTGTCAGGATCATTTATGTACACAAGTCAAGCGCTGACGCAAAGCTCATTAAGACTTCAAAGAGTTGTGATTCGTTGGCTGAAGGTAAAAATTCAAAACGCTAATCGCTCACAGTGTTATTGCTGACCAAAAAAAAAATTCTCCGAGGAGTACATTTATTTTCGATCAATTTGAAGGCAGTACAGAGTCATGTAAATGCTTGTGTAATGTTTATGAAATGAGATATGAATAATAAGACACATAACTTGGAATTGACATTTCCAAAATGGTTCCGTTATCTTTCTAGTGATGGATTGATCCAAAATTCCGTAGTTGTGTTACACAGAAACATAAAGAAAATTATACCAAGGCATTTTTTAACTTCGAGAATTCGATGAGATCTCGAAGAAACAATTCATTCTCGTCATATTTTATTGAAACAACAGATGATATTGGAGGCTTCTGGCCTGCTCACGTACGGAGAGAATTGCCGTGGCCGAGGTACGTCTCGACGACGCCCCAGGGAGGCATTACGGGCAGCAGGCTCGCCTGGAGCCTTTCTGATGAAACCTGCCGCTGTGGTGGTACTGTTGTGGTGTCTCAACGCTTTCGATAGAGCTTTATGAGCGGACAACTTAATTATTTTGCGGTCAATTGCGTTTGCGTTCAAGCAGTTTGTGAACTCGATAATTTTTTCTGGGTCATGCTGAAACATTTCAAACCAAATTGGTTAACTTGTTTTCGTGGGATACCCTAAAAATCTATGAACTAATTTGGGCCCTCAAAATGTAGTATTCGAAACTTGTTCATTGCAACAGTTCTATGTTGTGTTTTAACCCTAGCATTACATACCAATTATTAAACTGCATAAATGGTTTAAAACTGTGGAATTACAGTAGTTAGCGAATTCCTTAAAATTGATGGAATTTGATCCTCGAAAGTCAATTATCACATTTCAAATCAGGTTTAATCATTTGAAATATATCTAACTGACGTTGAAGAATATACTGGAAAGTATATAGCAACTGTCGAACCTGATAGTATTACATCTCCAAGTCGACCTTAACGGAGAGAATCATATAGTAGATGAAGTTATTTCATCTTTTTGGTGTTCCGAAATTCTGTTTCTAAATGTTCGAAGCTCATTAAAGACCAAAGTTTTAACTTTGGTCTTATTGAAGTTATTTCATCTTTTTGGTGTTCCGAAAATCTGTTTCTAAATGTTCGAAGCTCATTAAAGACCAAAGTTTTAACTTTTAACGATCAGGTTTAAAAAATTTCCAAACTATTACAGTTAGTCACATTTTTCGCAATAATAATGAAGGAAAACATTTTGTGGAAACCAACTTTTCCTACAGTAATTACAGGCTCTTGAAGCAATTTGACAAAGTTTAATTTGAGGAACCTCCCAGTGTATAACAAATATAAAACTAGACAAATAGAGGGAAAGGTCACTGTAATGAAATGGAACAGTGTGGGTCGACATTCATCTTCCGCCTATGGAAATGCACGTATCAAGTCTGAAACAAAACGTGCAAAAATGAAGTTTATCAGCAGAAAACCATACCGAATATGAAATAAAAGCCGGTAAAAATAAATGTAAAACAACTTGGAGCGGCGATATTAAACGGATTTGATTTACATTATTTTTTCATGAACGGTTTTATAATAAAAATAAACAATTATTCCTAGTAGAAATATTTAAATTCTGAAGTTTACTAAATGATTGCAATCAAACTAAAATCAAGAATTAAATAACTGGAAAATACGTGATACCAAATACTGTATTTGATTGAGGTGGGCAGGTTTAACTGAGCTCCTGTCCCCGTACTGACCTTCGTGTGTTCGGCAACTCTCATAAGAATATCTTAACAGAACGAATTCAAATGCTAAATTGGCGTGTAGTTGGAAGTAGACAAGAAATGCCTTTTTTAGATTGCCTGTCTACTAATGAATTAAAGTATTGCTTTTTAGTACTAAATTTTTTCTGGCTATAGTACCAGTTTTTGTATTCATTGAATTTCCCATTTCATATCAAATTACATCAAAACCATTCTCTTTCGATTTTACAGAATTTATTCGAACAATAATTTTCTTTCCGATGAACAAATGTTACTATCACACTTAGTCTTGCGATATGGTTATGATTCATATCAATTCAAGTAGAAACGTTTGGAGGAGAAATTTGCTTCCTCTTTTCCTTCTCTTGCTTCATCATAGTCATCTCTTACCCCTAACTTACATATCATGGCTCTTCCATGGACAGGTTCAAAGAAATTAAGTTTGGATTTGTTGAACTTACTTGTTCGTTACTTACTAACTTTCAAAGCCACATAGTCCTGAAAAATTATTGTGCCGGTGGTCATATATTTTTAACTTCAAGGATAAGTTGCCGCTTCTTGTTCAGTTGCCTCCAGTTTATTGTGCATCCGAGTATCTTGAGATGATCAGACGTGCTCTTCAAACTAGAGTGTGGAGCACGAAGACGTCAGCACTCATTTACTCGGCCCATCCCATTCAGCGGTCAGGGTTCACTCATTCTTCTGTGATGTGTTACTGAATTCCAATAAATTTCCAATCCTTGGGCCAACATGATGTTCTTTAAATCTCATTTTATAATCTTTGTTTATATTTTAGAACTGAATTGTTCTTCAAGAACTAGTTAAGGTCGTGGATAAAACCGCTACATTCTTGTATTTTGAAATGTTTTTCTTTGAGGTTTCTATTTGATGGTCTCATTAAATAGTTTTACTCTTAAGTTTTGGTTTTACAGACCTATTCAATCTATTTTTTTGCTATTTGCTGTTGGGCTCTAATCTTGTGCAGTTTGTTTCAGACTTACGTTCACCTCCGTTAAAGATGAGTAAAAACATGAAATGTTCGAATTTTCCAATGACTTTTCACTTGTTTATTTTGGGTGATTATTTGTTTCAATACTAGAAAGAAGTAATGAGGCTTTTTAAGAATATTAATCTTGTCTCCTGACGCATGAACTTTTGAAACAATATGACTATGTGATTTTCAAAGTCTTTATAATATTCGGTGTATTGAAACTAGTGAGCAACTGAGAAATTTCATTCTTATTTATTTATTGTTTCTTCATGGAAATTATAATCTTCACGTTACTACGAACATAGACAAGTTAGTTTTTTCTAGTAAACATTTCATGTTATTTTACTGTCCATGACTGTAGGTAAACAGCCTCTGTTTCTGATACATGAAAATTTTAGCCCTACACAAATGTCAATGAAACTTGCAAGGAGTTGTTCACTGAGAGATAAATAGGCGATATTTGGTAAAGAATATTTGTATTCGTAAAGAATATGCTATCCTTCGAGCATTTGCGATAAAATATCAGGTTAGTGCTATATTTATGGTACCAAGCAGGCGTTGAAAAAGTTTCTGACTGGGATAAAATCTAAGGTTGTATTCTATTTGCTTAGTTGCCATTAATTCCGTTCGTAATTTTTATTCGCGCGCAGTTAAAATTCGTTCTTAGAGCTATGAACAAACCATTTCATGGACTTTTCAGTATATTCGTAGTCAATGATGAATTTAACGATGCTTTCGAGCTTCATGACTCGGCCTTATGAAAATTCATAGTATTAATTTTTAGAAAAACCATTAAAAAAGTTTTGTTTGATGTTTAAATGAGATCAGTTTTACGTGTGTACTTTTCCAGTGTAATCCGACATATCATCCTCGAACAGTGTAAACATTCCTGACATTATTGCATGTTGACTGGGATATTACTTGATAGCAATATTAATGACAAATTTGTCAACACTCTAGATGTAATGGTCGTAGAAAGCTAATTACACATTGATTATTTAGTAGAATTTAGGCAGACTCATCAAAATTTCTATCTTGAAAATCGGGTTGATTTAAAATCACTGTTGAAGTTAACTTTGGTGAAAAAGTAAGCCCTGCAGTTTAACTTGTTGTGCATTCAGGGGGAAAAAACAATAATTGAGAACAAGTATTTCTCTCAGAATTACACAGCGCTAAAGTGTGACGCAATATTCTCGGCATGAAGATAGTTTCTTTTTGTGTTGCCAGTATTCACCGGAGATAATCCGGAAACTCAATTCTCTGCATCAACCTTTATTTGGTCAATAAAGAGTTCAGTGCTGAGTTCATTATAGCCGAAACTGATGCAATTAATTGTGTTGGAGCACAAGTGTTGAACAAGTGCCAATCTCTCATTGGAAAAAAAAATTTCAGCTCTGCAACAAATTGAAGTGAAATTTATTTCTACGCTGTTTGTTCGGGCCATCTTCATGTTTAATCAAAAGGAAAAGCGGATTTGTAAATTTTACCACATTAAAAACGGAAAACTTAAAATTAGACTTGACAATTTGCGGAGCAGTAAACTTTACCTAAATTTTAGTAAAATATAAAAACATATTGCAATAAGTGGTATTAAGGCGTCGCATGATGTCAAATAATTATTTAATCAATCTAATGGAACCCTCACATCAGATTTGACCCATGCAGTAGATGACAAAACAGGCTTATCATAAAATTCGCTCAACTTCTAGCAAGTTACGTAAATTTTATCAGGAATCTTTTCAAGTATGATAAAAGAAGTCGCATCAACATGGTCTATGCTAATACTTCGAACATGATTTCCAGGCAGCGGCGCTGTTCAACCAAAGCTCTCTAACTTTTTTCTGCAGTGGAATCCCCAGCTGATCTCGACTCACTTCACATGTGAACGAAGTGAAGAGCACTTCACTTCACTTGCCAAGCGGTGCGTTTCGCGGGATTTTCTGAGACACAGAATAATGCGTTGCAAGACCGAACTTGCTTTCCGGCTACCATTGGGCAGAAGAGGAGTGATTTCATGAGAGCAGTTTTGAAAGAGGAATATCGTAAAAAAGTTATTACAGAGGCTCTGCGATTTTTGCTTTAGAGTGCAAAACTTACCCGCTACTACATAGTGCCCGGCACTCGTGAATAAATCGTTCCGTCAGCCCGACGAATGGAATCCGGCCCTGTATTCGAGAAGTCGATCTCTCAATTATTGTCAGATTTCGTGCTTACCTTCTAAACTAATGAGGCGGCTACAACATGAGTCTAAAAGTTAAAACCAATTTTATTTGCGGTGATGACGATGCAGCATTACTTTAAAATAGAGACGGTGGTATTTGCTATTGACAAGAAACCATTTTCTGAAAATGCTGCCTATCCCCGAAGATTTTTGCCCACATTATTAAATCTACTAAATCAGATTTTCCTCCTCATCGTTAAGATTATATTGCAAGTTTTAGTGAGCCGCAGCTACAAAGCAGCAAAACGGAGCTATAATAGAAAAAAAGCCAAGTTCTCTCAGAGCTGCATGAACAATAATAAATTAATAAGCTTTCAATGTTTGGTTGAGCCGACTAGCACCGATTTCCACGTCTCTGAAATTTTATTCAATTCCATTTCTTCTGCTTTTTCCATTTCTACACCAAGTTTAATTCTGCATTTTTTGCCCATAATTATTGATACTGATACTTGGAGGACAGCTTCAATGGCACACAATCATTTCCAGCAATTTGCGAGGGCCATTGAGGCAAGGAATATAAAAAGAAGGAGTTATTTGAAATTAACAATCGTTATATTATTATACTAAGTTGTGGCGATGTGTACCGACGGCAGTAATATTTCCTTTTACTCTTTAATAATGAAATGATGTTTTCGATCGTTAATTTCTGTGCATGGTTATAAAACAATAGTCCTGCATTTTAAGCTCTAAAATTATCGAATCTGAAATGCACTTCGTTATTTTGCAAACGGGGCGGTTAAAGTGTGAAACAAAGTGATTTCAAAACTAATTCAATTACGAAATCGTTAATTCATTTGCTTCCACTCGCTTCAATAACGCACTTACTCGCTAGATGATTCATCTTCTGACTCCATATAACCCATATGGATATCTGTAAAAGCCCATCATTGCAAAATTCCTTCACCTTTAGAAAATAGTGCCCCCAATTTTTTGTATTTTTCTTGGGTACACACATTACTTCATTTATGAACTATTGCCAAAAAGGTTAAAAATGGAGAACAATGCAAACACTGGCAGAAAGAACTTTTAGTGTTTCAAATGCTCTCGTAAACTGCAGAGTTTCGACAACAGACAGGAACATTAAATTTGAATGTACAAGCTAATCAAGCCAAGACTTTAAAAATGCCAAATGCACCATTTTCCAAGAAGCCTTGGTCGTTTCCCAGCTGGAAAATGTCATCTTTATTCCTAAATCATGCTTGTACTAAAGTCTTCTTAGGTTTTTTATTGCTCGTAGACTCTGTGAGCTTGTGAATTACGATGAATTTGTACTTTTCTCAACCATGACGTTTTACCTAATTTTATTCCTACGACAAATAAAAGCGAAAAAAAATATTAATTCTCAACATTATTTATCTCAAAGAACTTCATGCAGTAAAACCTCCTCTTTATATAAAACTGAGTTCTTGCCTGAGTAACAGGAAAAAACACAGCGGTCAAAATTCCACACACACAGACTAGGCCGTCGGGCGGCTTTCATGAATGCTGTATTGAAAGCATCTGAATGCTCCTTAAACGGCCGCCCTCCAGCTCCGCCGCACCGAGCAGCGGCTCGGCCTGAGTGTTTGAGTAGCTCTCCTGGCCGAGCTGGTGACTGCAAGTCTCGTTGTGGAAGCATTAGGGTTTCAGCACACTGTAAAAGTTTTTTTCATTCCGCAAGTTCCTTCTATAATTTCTTGTCTGAATTTCATTATGCATTTTTTCTCAACGCTCTCTCATTTTCGTTCTCTCTCCGCCGTCCGAGGAATGATTCGAATCTAGAGGTCTGTCATGCATTCTATCGATTTTGTTAAAATATTTGCACAGGTATGAGTACAGATATCAAATTCTGTTGATAGCCTTGAACATTCGAATTTTTTCGTTAGCCTCTTCAAGAACATTTTCAATTCGTTGAAAATTGAAGCTCATTTGTTTCCTCCATTCTTTTCTATTTACTTTTCAAAATCAATTTACGTCCGAGGTGCTTTCGATAGTTATCAAAATAATATATCATTGATCCTCAAGTAGCTGAAGATCAGCATTCAGCCGACTTCTCAAAATCCAATAAAAAATGTCACATTCTTTAGCGTGTTGGTCATTCAGATCACATGATGCAAAAACTAAATTTTAAGAAAAGATAAGTTGTTTAGAGAATACAAAGTATCTAAGTCTCTTTTAACTTATGATTTTTTTCGAGTGCACCTCAGTTTGAGTTTAAATATTTTGCATAAGTATGGCAGACGCAGAAGAATTATTATCTATTTTCCCGTTCGTCTCTTTCCAAGATGTAGAAACTACCGTCAAAATCAACTGTGTTGCTCTGCGGGCCAGGAAGCTTGCTTCAGGGAGATTATCTTCAGTGATCGTAAAATCTCAAATGTTAGAAAAAGAACTAATAGTTAATTAACGTGTTGAATGTTCATAAATAAAACTTGCAAAAGTTGCATATCACTTCGAAATTAGAGAAGCAATTTTTAATTTTGTTTAGATGAGCAAAGTCAGAGTAGACAAAAAATTATTTGATTGCTATCCCTGCAATAAACTGGATAATTATAATCGAGTCTAATTATTATAATCAAGTTATTGATCTACATTCATATATATATCCATAAGTAGGTTTTAATCATTCACCAAAACTTGAAGAAAATTTCCATTTTATTTAATCACTTTCGACGACGCACAATTTTTGTCGCTTGTTTTTGACGAGTGTTTTAGAATTGAACCGTTCTCCCATACAAAATCAATTTTCTGCTCATGAACTTGGATTCAAATGACAGCAATTGTAATCAAGTATTATTTTGCTCAAGTCTAGGCAAGAAAGAATGAGTGAAGTAGAAATGATATCTGAACAGCACACCAGAAATGAAGATAAAAGAGACAAGTAATCTGACCAGTTTGCTAATTTGCCCCGTTTTTTACAAACGTTGCCAGAGTAACTCGCAACGCTGCAGCAAGATGGAACAGCATCAAAAATTAGCTGTCTACAGGCCTCCAAATGATGAATTTTCTTAACTTGCAAGGGTTCTCAAATAAAACTTTCCTTGCTATAAAAGCAAAGTTGAGACATTCATGGGAGATGCTCGAGAAACTGATCGCTCCGTAAAACTATTCAGATGTAATTGTGTCAGGAAAACTGCCCAGGGCAGCCAAGATTCTGGCAACACAAAGAGCCTTTTTGTGAATCTGGACGACGTAGCTGTCGAGAGGACAGAAAATTGCTTCATCTCCAGGCGCTCGGCCAACGCTCCATACCGTGATCAGCGCACTGCGAGCAGAGACTCACAATGAACAAGCACTACGTCCCTCGAATATTGCTAGAGTGCAATCTCAAAAGCCAGCTCACGTGTTTTGCTTTTTCTCTTGAGAGTGTTGTTCTGATAATAGCTACACCTAGTCATTGCCTCTGATTGCAAAGATGCTCAGGAACACTTTTTTCTTTTCAGTGATGACGTTGTTGGTCACATTGAGTGACTAATTGGGATCGATTCGAGTTAATCTCGTATGTTTTTCGAGAAATTTAATGGGCTCAATAAGTTAGAGTGCTTATAGAAGAGAACGGGTAGTTGGCACAGACGATGCTGATCTATAAAATGAAAATACTGTAATTTTTTACAGCTTCGAATCTAAATGTAACTCATTTCTTCAAGAGCTAGCTCAATAGTTATAGAGTATCTGCAGATACCCGCGAAAAGTGCTAGAAAATCTTTAGTCAGAATTGATCCTTTCTGAGGTACTCCTCAACAGATAAAAATTTAACTGTTATTCCTAATATACAAAACAGGTTTGAAAACATATATGCTGGTTTTTAAAACGTAATGTTTTATTTCAGAACATTACTTCTGACGAACTGTGAGTATTAAGTCGTTTCTACGGTCTCTAATCTACACTAGATCGACATTCTCTCGCCAGATTGATTGACGCTGGAACGCTGTTCATACGCCTACACACCATTCAGTATGAGCCCTCCGAGCAAATGAACCTTTTAAAAGTATCTTGGTACATAACTTCAGCTATAAGCGCTTTGAGAGAGAAAGGCCACGCTGAGCTGGCAACGTAAAGCCTTCCAATGAATTGCCTGGGATTTCTTCACATTCTTCTCCATCGAAGTTAGTCATCAACTTTAAGTACGAATGTTTTGGTTCAGCCTAATATTTCGAAATGGACTAAAAAAGTCGTTCTTAGAAGCGTGTAAGAAGTCTCCACTATATTACCTTACGGGTTTAGATCACGAAGACAGCTGCCAAAAATGATGTTGTTGCTAAGAGTTAATTCTACAGTTCATTGAAATATAATTACACATCTCATATTTACAAAATTTTAACATGTTGTATCTCTTTCATCTAGTGAAATTAACATAACTTGAATGCTTTCTAGATAATTGAGAGAGCGCCTTCTTTATGACATCTAAAGTTTATGGTTATTTTAAAATTTTTTATCCCTAGCGACCGGATTTCGGTAAGTAGGCGGGTGTGCTGAGTAATTCATTCTTGAAGGCCATTCTTATTCTCACAAACAGTTTGACTTCCTGTGATGAAATAAGTTCTGAGTGGGTCAAACATCCCATGGATTTCGGGGTCTTTCCGACTCTGTAAGGAGAAGCTTGTACACCCCGAGTCCGATATTTGCATATTTTAATTCGTGTTCTTATGATTCATTATTTGCCATTGGAATATGAGCCGTAAGTTATAATTATTGGGATAATTTCCTTCATTTTTAAAAACTTGTCTCATATTTTCACAGTATATCAATCTCTGGAATTGTCCAGCTAAAAAGTAATTGTGCAGGCGAAAATTAAAACTTTTGATAAAATCAGACATGGTGAGTTTTGGTATTAAATAAGCTGTACTAAATATTGTCTCACCAAAGTTTAGGTGTCTTACCTTCCATGCTATGAAACTTCACTCATTTCTTTGATGTTTTTTCTCCTGACACCATTTTCTTACTAAACTACGAGTATATTATGTGAAAATAAAATTTAGCTTGTTGAACAGTACAATCTACTTCAAAATGTTTTGCCTGGATGAGAGTTGTATTGAAAATAACCGCGCATTATATCATTTTGGAGGCTAATCAAAACTACGGGCAGGATAAAAATTTCTTTGCATTGTTCATAATATACTTGAAAAATAATGTGAAAAATTTACAGTTTATTAAACTAAAACTTGCGTATAATATTGTCGAAAAAAATAACTTCGTTCAGCATTAACTGTAAAAAAAATTAAGAGTTAATGCTTTCTTAACGAAAAAATGTGGTTGACTACCTGATGGAGCTGATATGAGAGCCACTCAATAATATTTCTAGCATATTTTATTTTGCTGTTCTAGGATAACGATGTCCCTAATTTCTTGATGAAGTTTGGTTAGAAGAATATTCAATATGTCTCTAGAAATTCGGGAGAACGTTGATATTTGATCAACAGTTTCTAGCACTGTTCTCAAAATTAGATATGATAAATGATGAACGGAGAGAATTTTGAGAATGAGTTTGAATTTGAAATCAAATTAATTCTTCTCACTCAAGAACTCAAATTGACCCATTTATTTACTACATTAATGTAAACTGTCACATATGCCTGACTGTTCCTATAATAACTACGTTCAGTCTGATAGAGCTGATGGTTATGAACGTGAATGATAATCGATTTTTAACTTACATATAGCCATAGGAAGTTCGTGAGCCAGAAAATGATTTTTTTCAACCCTAAAGTGGCATTCCACTCAGGCTTGCAACTACTTCTGCTACAGATATGCATATCCAGACAGCTTATTTCTGGAAGTTTTTAGGAAAATTGCGATGAACGAATTAGGATTAGAATGCCCTAACAACCAAGAGCTTCCATTTAAAATGCACAACGTACCACCTTTTCTCCATTAAAGAGATCTTAAGTTCATCAAAAATTGGAATTGCCGCACTTTGCCACCATTTTAATTAGTCTCCAAATCATTATCCCGGACTTGAAGTTTGGTCGAAGTTTGCGGCACGGAGGCGCAGCATCATTCCTCATTTTGGCCTCTCTCATTACGCGCCTTCTTTGCGTGTTCCGGAGATTCCTACGAAGGGGCGCACTTTGCAAGCCTTCCTCCCTCCGGAGACTCTGCCATCTTTCAATTAAAGTTACGCTAACTTTCAGCAGCAGCTTTTCTAGACTGATTTCCGTAGGGAGCATCCTTAAGCTACTCAGAATTAATTTCGACAATTAGAATTCGCGCTCCGGTTCACCGGAGTCAGGTTTGCTCTGTTTTGGAGTAGCTCCTAGTCCCATGCCTAATTGTGTGTTTTCAGGAAATGTTTCTCTGCAATTTGGAATGTGATAATTCAGAAGTCTATTTTGATGAGTTGTTAAGATTTGCCAAATCTTACTCTAGTTAAAGAATGGGCAAAATGTATTTTCTGCTGAATTTCGGCAATTTTTTGGATTTTACATTTTTTCAATAGAAATAATACGAATCGCACTTGTCTATCAATTTCGTAACAATTAGTAATAATTATTACAACCTATAACCAACCTATCACCACCCAACCTAACCTAATCTGGCATAACTCTGCCTAGCTAAGTATGCCTGGTTTTAACTTTAATAGTACTAAAAATAAATCCATCAAAATTTCGAGAAAACAAACCATTTATAAACCTAAGAAAACAAACCATTTATAAACCTAGGCTAGATTATTTGTGAAAATCAGTGTCCTACAAGCCCAGATTAAATTATTTACATGAATAATAATGAGCTTCGGCAAGTATCTCCTCCGCAGGGTTTTCAAATAACAAATTTTTTTGCATCCGTAAGCTACTGTTGTGTGTCACATTCATGCTTCAAGCTGTGGTTGGACGAGGGTGCCGATGATTACACGTTTCAATTCTCAACAATTGGGATAATATTTTTCTGCGTTGTAGAGATGCTCTGCAGCCTTCACCGGTATAAGTTTCAACGATTCTGTCGAGTCTTTCATTTACACCTTCAACACTTCGCAGACACTTCATTTACACTTTCCCAGCGATGAGGGGCGAGCCGAAATGCATTGGAGCTTGATGTGTGATCTTCAGGCTACCACTTGTGTGTTGAACTTAAATGGTCTCTCAAGGTGTGTTTTTTCTACACAGAAATAACTGCACTTCATGTTAATACGAACCTCGGTTTCTTTTACGTAAGACAACCGCACAATTTTGAATTCGTTTCTAAATTTAGCAAAATATTGATTTAACAATCTTCTAATTCTTAAATGATTCAAAACTACTAATTTGTTGTATAGATTATATTTTATCAATTCGATGACTCACAGACCGCACCTTATATCATGCGCTCGTTTACTTTTTCGTTTGATGAAATAGTGTTATACGTGTACCGTTGCTATACGGGTATCGTGGCAGTCTTCATATTTGTGTTGGAATTGAACAGTCACCCTATATTGTGAGTGGGGAGTTCTCGAATGATATCTGTGATAACACTCATTCTATAGTGAGCATCCAGCTTAAAAATTCAAACACCATCTCAAGAACTTTTGACCTGAAAATTCCCGTTTCAGCATAGTATTTGCCCACTTGTTCGTCATAATAACGTGAAGCAAATTGAATTTTCTTATTATTATCACAAAAATGTACACAAAGTGATCAGTTTCGAATGGAAGTATGCATTCAAGTTTCCCTCTACCTACACGTTAGAAAATTATAATGCTCCAGCGCTAGCGCCATGCACGGTTGACACCAAAGTTAAGGGGTTGCATGCTTATCATTTAGTCAAATGTTCTTCTACGTAACAAATGAAATGTCCATTGTTACATAAAGTTAGGTTGACTAAAGAGTTGAATTATACGCATGCGTAAAATGTTTCTTAGCGCTTCGTAATAATATTAGAAATTTTGTTTCAAATCAGAGACAGAGAGAACATGTTCTCATTTATTTCAGATTGTAGTTAAAATTGAACTAGCAGGATTTACTACAATCGTCTCAAACGTTGTTCTCGGTTTTGAGATGTTCTCGAAGGAATAACGTCCCGTGGTCAACTTTGCTGGTCCAAGAAGGAAGCTCCAAAATTCTATTAAATTTTCGTCTGAGAAACAACATTCCTAGTGAGGGTGATAAGGGGAGCTTCTTCCCCTTAAATGGTCTTTCTTATAACAAGTTTCCTGATGTTTAACGGTCTTAGAAAAGTTAAAATATGGTTACCGCCCGAGATGCGGTCACTTTTAAAGCGTTGAATAAGGAAAGGAAAAAATGAGGTGCACCCACATTCGACTTGTTTTGCAGTTGCAAAACCTGTCTAAGTCTCCCACTTCATCAAGTTGCTGCTGTACAATAGTAAATGAATGAACAGACAAAAATATTAAACCAACTTTGGAACAATTCACGCAGTTGTTTGAGAAACGAAACGTTTCATTATAAAATTTTAGTATTATTTATTAGTGTGTCGTATAATTTTCTTGGTGAAATAGCAGGCAGTTTGATTTGAAATGATGAAGAGTTTCGATATAAAGATCACGTTTTAGGCTGAAAACAGTTATTTGGAGTGGAAACATTTTCACTTTACCTTGTGAACAGAAAACAAAGATTTAGCGGCCAATTTCACATAGCGTCAGGTTAATTTGCTGGCTGGAACTTTTCTTACCCTAATATTTGCAGCATTAATCATTGTTACCATCCGTGTTTAGCTCCATAGATATTTGAAATGAAGTAGAAATGAATGAAAAATATTCCGATTCCCATAAGAGCAATTTAAATGCTTATTGCTTGGGAGTTGAAGTTCGTTTTAAGCTGATAAATTTTGCGTCAATTTGAAAGGACTCTCGGGTGTCGAGAATGCGATTTAAATCGATTACATTTAATTTGAACTTTTTAAATGGTAACAGGAGGTAGAAATTATCTCTTCGAGTGATGTTATTTTCATTATTATAACCAAACCTGCCACTGAATGTGATTTAAGCTCTATATGTTGTGCTTAGAGTGGAAACATAAAACAATTTTTTCCATCGAAGGCACCTGAATTCACTGAAACACCTCATCGTCAACCTTTAATTTGTCATAAGATAAAATCATATTTTCAAACCCTCTCTTCGTAGACTAAGATCATAAGAAAAAAATTCATACTCTCTCAATTCTCAAGCAGCTGAAAATTTATTTGGTTTAACACGTTTCAAAACGGATTTCAAATCGTAAGCGTAAAAATAGATTCCTACCTCAAGCTTATTTTGTTTGCAGAACGCTTATTGGCGCACATCTTAGCTGATATTCTAACATTTTTAATAAGTTTTTGTCTTATATAGTACCATGCACAGCTTAACTCCTTTGGCTGTCTGCAAGTAGGCATTTTTTCAATGAAATGTGATCTTGAAAAGAGATTCGCAGGGGATTTAAAAATGAGTGCGAGCACTTTCCTCACGAATTATCAAAATGAATTAAAAGGACAATTTTGTCCACTTCACTGATGAGCATTCTCCTCACTTCAGTACAAAGGTTACTTGGGTTAATTATTTGTAATGAAAGGTATACATACAACGTCTCTTCCAAGTTAGTTCACACCGCAAACCAAGAGGAAGAAATTTAGTTTTAGGACGACACGCATCGCAGAGTGCACACAGTCATTGCATTTGCATCTTTATGCAAAAAATAGTAGAAAAAGTTTGTCTTCAGCTTACCATTGATTTGATTACTGAGCAGCTGCTGATCCCTGAATGTACAGCATTGATAATTTTCATCAAACGATATAATTTTAAAAGAGAGCGTTCAGTGTAAAATCTCAATTTCTGTTTTACTTTTATTAGGGCATTTCTTCAAAGTGTTTCAAAAATACTGCCTACTATCTCTCAAAAATAAAGACTCCTAAAACCCCGAACACGAAAGCTTCTTGCTCTCCCGCGATCGCAGAGTGCTCGTCCTCGCAGAAAGTCTTGCAATCCTCTAAGTCCCATCTCGGTCGTAACTGCAGAGCGCTAAAAGTTAGTTGGCGCGAGACAGAGCTCCATGGCCGTACTCGGGCCCTCCAAATGCCTGATCTAATTTGGCGCCGATGAGACGTGTCTGATTTTCAGAAATCGAAATCAGAGGGAAGATTTCAGACGTAGTTCTTTCACAGCTTTGCTGTGACAGTGTCACTTTTTGTCAATTTGAGGAACCATCGCTGAGAACGTAACGAATTTTCATAAGGTATTTATCGATGTTCCATAAACGAACAACTGATTTGCTTAGGTTCCTCCCTCGAAGTCGGCACACGTGTTAGGTTATTGATCAACGAAAATCCTAATCAACGAAAATTGATAGCACATTGCTAATCACATTTTTTTTCAAAGTAAATTTTTGTTTTAGTGGTCACACAGTTACAGTCACAGTCACAGTTCCTCTTCTTAGTATGTCCTTACAAAAGCTAAACTTTACTTGCCACGAAATTGACCTCGCACAGACAAGGCAGAAAATCTACCGTAAAATAAACTGTTCAGAAATGTTCGCCTATAGTGTTTATGCTTGATTCTTGAATGATGATGATGATGATAACGACGAACGATTGAATACTTATTTGGATTTACCGTTAACTTTCAACGATAAGTAGCAGAAAATACAATGAGAACGTGGTGCTAAAAATATTCTTAAAACTTGTTGGCACCTTGTTAACAGAAGTGTATCTTAAATACATAACGGCAGTCAGCGGGCTACTGCCACGCATGCTCTAGCGTTGAAAATTTGAAATTGACCTGAACACACAGCAGCGCTGGGAGTCAGAAGTTGTGGAACTCAATGGGCTGTGAGATAGTACGGTGTATAATAGAAACCACTGTTACGTTCAGTTAATCCTAACCAATATTTAAATTCCCTCCATCCCCAAAATTTTTGTTGAAAAACAAATTATTTATTGAGGAATTAATCTTTATGTGAATATGCGCATTCCCTCTTTTTTTATGGGATTAAATTTCATTTTAAAGCAAATTGCTACAAAACAGTGTAAGGGATTACAAAACGTAAAAATTTACATTTTGATCAAACCATCTGCTGCGTCTTGTGACTCCAAAAATGACTATTCAGAAATAACAGAATACTTCTCAATCACAGTAGATGCGGTTTGTAAAGAATACCTCACACCAAAAATAATAGAGCATCCGGCAAAAATGTACCCAATGATCATCTTTGTGTTTGTGTATCTGTTTACATCTGTCTTGTCATTTGTTCCCTGTGATTTTTGTGCTACCACGGTTATGCCTTTAATGTTGAAAGGTACAAATTCGAATATCTTGTGGAATTTTCTTGTTTCGATGACACAATCGTGCTGAAGCGACTGCTCCAATTTTTATCTATCAAATCACCTGTTTCAGAGTAAAATGTTATGCGCTATGTTCAAACCTCTAACAATTTTCCAGGGTTCGACTCCGAAATCCGAAACAAATGTTAATTTTCTTACCGCAATGCGTATTACCTTTGTTTTATGTCAGACTTTATGTTACCTGCGTATTATTTTGTTACATCCTACTCATAAATAATTTTTAGTTTCTTGTAGCTCCCACTTTGTCTCAGCTGACCTTGACCTTAAAAATTGACTTGTACCACGTATAAATTAATTACAACATTCCTCGTTTGGCTATTAAAAACTTGTCCCAAATGAGTTTCTTCTCCTGTCATTTTGATAGTTTCGTTCTAAAATTAATTTGTATACCGCTTTAATTTGTTTCTTTTCCTCCTAAATAATTGGATTTTCTTTCATGTCAATTCACACGTTAGTACAAGTGAACATCTTTTACTCACTCTGTAAAATGAGGATGAAAGACATCGTTGAGTTCAAGCTGCAAAGACCCTTCAAATGTTCAAAATAGTAAAGCCTTTCAGATAATTTTTGTAGAAGGCCTCTTCTCAAATTAAAAACTTTCAAACAGCCAGTATTGTCTACATTTTAAATTAATGTTTACGTAGATTATACCGCTATACATATTCAACCAGGTTGAGCAAATAAGAATGTTTAATTAATCAGATTATTCCAGAAATTCTAAAAGAATCGAGCTTAAATGGTTTGCAGTGGAATCTTTCGATGGTACTTCTCGCATACCTTCGTTTTTAATTTACCAAGCAAAAATATCGAAATTAACGTCAACGAGATCCATTCAGGAAATGGAAGGAAAATCTCTGTGAGCAAAGTAAGTGCACGTGTACATAACCACGGCATGTGTTGTGCAGAGCAATAGTGTTGAAGGGAGGATCCGTAAATTATTTGTACATATCTATGATTAAGCCTCTCAAATCTAGTCAGCCGTGATATTTTGTGATATTAGTACTACCAATCAACGAGACAAAACATCTTTGATAAAAAAATGCGCGGTTATATATATTTTACCGGTAAATTTGCTGTTCATTAGATAGAATGGAATTCAATACATCAAATAGATCTACGGGCATCATACTCTGAATATGTCAATTCTGTCCAGCAATGATTATTTTGGAGAGATTATGTAAATAGAAGATGAAGTTTTTTTGTGTTTTGATTTCACCTCTCAGTAGAACAATTTATAAACATTTTTATCTCCATTCCAATCAGTTTTCTAATATATACTATTAGGAATTGATCAATTAAACAAGCTATTGGAATGCAAGCGCCTTATTGCAATAATTAAGCTTTAATTAGGGAGACAGTTTCTGGGTTTCCAGATTAATTAGTCAGCTTATGGCCACATTTTGCGAGAAATGATGCTCAAAATGACCACTTCAAAATATATTGACATTTTTTTACTGAAAAATCACCATACTAATAAACATTTTACTCACTTTGACAATATCATGACGAGAGAACCTCCTCGATATGTTGAAGGCCTTCTGTTTCTTGAGTCGTGAGATATTTTTAAAAAGGGCCAAGTGAATTTCTCATGGGCACAGGGTTCAAAAAATGGTAAATTTTGTGTACATTGGCCATGAAAAATGGCCAATCTGGCAACCCTGGAGAGTCTGATGAATTTAATTTTGTCCTTTTGGTATTCCTTCCCCTCTTGGGCTTAATTTGATGTTTTCAAATTTCTCAAAGGCATAGAGTAGAACATAGCAGCACAGCCGAATGCACAGAATAGAGGAAAAATGTGAATTAACCAAAGTAAATTTGCACAGCAGATACCGCTATCTCACTGTAAAATAAGAAGTAAAATATTCATGTCGTTGCTTTGCTTTGCGCGTCGTTCAGTTTCACAATTGTCCAATAAACTTAATGAACTATTACAAAATATTTGTTATTTATCAAAATTCAAGATGAATTTTCTGCCGCACGAGCTTAAAAAATTACATACCCAGTCCAACTTTTTTGCCGGAGCATGCATGTTTTTCGCCGCCCAAGCGATTTAATTACTTGGGCGGCGAAAAACATGCGTGCAGGCTGAGAAAAAGTTAGACTGGGTAATGAATACGAAGAGATGGAAGAAGAGAAATATTTCGAGAATGTACCATAGGCATGAGCTGCACGTTGTACCGACCAAATTTGATGTTTCTTCTTCTCCATCGGGCCATTTTTTGACAACCTAATGATTCATGTGGTCACGGCTTTTCTATAGACATACAAGACACATGTTTTGCTTATTTCCTTGTTGTAGTCCAAGATGTAATTAAATTCTACTGAGATCACCACAGATATTCTACTTACGATGCTAGTAATTCCCAAATCTTTCAACAGTAACATTTCAATGAGCAAATGTCTCTGTCATCTCAACAATATGTGCGACTGGACTCATAGTTTTTTTGCCATAGAGTAACAAAATATCTTTGAGGCCAGTGGCTTGTGCATCAATGAATAGTGATATGTTCACTACGTAAATGTTCGTTTCCTAGCTTATTCATAAGGAGATTCATTCATGCTGATTCATGCATCAGCATGATCAGCAATAAATTTTTCCCAGTCATTGTTATCTTGAGTATTTTGAACGCTCTGCAAGACTTAAGTCAATTCAAAAGATGCTTTTGAAGACACAGAACAAGGTAAATCGAAATTACGCCAACAACAAATTGACTCCACGACTCTGCAAAACTCATTTAAACAATTTAAACAATTTCCACAATTTGTTTAATACAAGCGACAAAGAAGAAGATTGTTTCTTAAGTCTAGTGCAATGGTTAAATTTGAATATAGCTACCTGTGTGCCCAAATAAGTTCAGTGACTTCTAGGGCATCCGATCGCTAACGCTATTCTAAGGTGTACAATTATGCTTAACCTAATTCACTTAACCTATAGTTACACACTCGACTAATTATTCGTTCAGACAGACTGAAGATCAATGACATTAACTATGGTGAAAAAAACTATCAGGATGACTGAATGAGTCATTTAGAAGAAGAGATTTGCCTTGGGTTTTTACATGTTTATTATTTCATTAGGAAAAGGAATTCAAAATTCATTTTGAAAGCTTTGTAAGAATTTCTTTCACGGATCTCAGCAGGGATTGAGTTCCAATTCTTAGTTTCAATGATGGGGATATTATGTTGTGACCGAGCTTTTGAATGATGAGGAGGCATGAAGTTACTTCTATTTCGGGTTAAATGGTCGTGATGACCAGTTTATGCAGTTAATTATTGTTTGCTGTCTTTGTCGCCATCATTGGCCACTGTTTTGATCAATGATAGCGACAAAGACCTCATATCAGTTAAATTCAAATTTCATGCAGGAACCAAGGACGATCTTAAAATTTAGAAAACAATGTCTAGCATTGTCTTCCTTCTTTAAAAATTTTTCTCAAAGAATCTGGATATTGAGTGAAACTGCACCACTGCGGTTGATTCAGCTATTGTAATCTATTGGGTAATTTTCTTCATTGCGAGCGCAGGATAATTTTGTGAAAATTATGAAGAATTAAAAACTTTCACCTTTACATTTTTCTTTCTTTCTTCTTTATACTTTTCTTCAAACTCAGAGATTTTTTTAAACTGGCATCAAAAGTTAACTTGGATGTTAAAGAAAAGCTATTAAAAGGCAAGGCAAGCAGTTTTCAGGGATAAAACATACCATATTGTGTTTTCTTACAGTAAAATCGATGTTTTGGAAACGAATACATCACTTTCCATCTGAATGTAGAGCTATTCGGGTTGGGAATGCTCGAAGCTGCAAATCTACACTGTGGCCCTTGAAGCTTCCCTGAACAGAAGCCTCAGCTGAATCAGTCACGGCCACAATGATCGAAATTTAATCTTCAATTAGCAAGGAATCTGGCCGCTGGAAACAAATGGATGACCGGTGGTGGGAGATCAGGTGCGGTTCGCTCCTGAGTGAGCCCTCTGGGATTAGCGGTGATGCCGCGGCCCTTCGAGGGCAGCGAGGGGAGGGCGCCGTGGCTCTTCCCTGTGTTCATGGCGGGAACGTGACGCTCATGCAGACACCTGGCCAGGTGACGGCGAGGCTTGCACGAACTACGACCACATAAAGTCCACTCCAGAAGTCATGTGTAGAGTGCTCAGCCAAGTGTCGTCAGATTATTAGGAAGATCTAACACACACCCTCGGAATTTGAAAGGGTGAACTGAGGCAATAGCATTTTACCATTTTTTATGTAGTCCTCATAGTGAGTAACAGAAAACTAAAAAAATTACTACAGATAAGCCGAAAATGAAAATTTACTCTTAATTAAATTCATCGTTCGTAACAGCTTGTAGTCACTTCATGATAAATACAATAATTTGAAGTACATCTTGTACTGTGCATAACATTCACTATTTAATTTGCGTACAATCTCCACCGTATTTAAAAATTTTCGAGTACCGGGAATTAGTTTTAAGTTTTTTTGAAAGCTACTGCTTGAAAAATCCTATAAAATGATCTGTGATCGATGAATAAAGGAAATGAGACACTGATATAATGGCAATTCGTGACGTAAGAACATTAACAGATGAAATTATCGCTGACACCTAGTTTGTTTGCAACTACTCGCTAATATAAAGGTATAATCACAGCTTGGATCTATCCAAAGTTGAAATTTAGGATGCATAAGCTACACGCTGAAGCAGTTGAAAAGAAAATTTACGGGTAAGAAGAGAGTGGAATTTTATTTTGTTTTCTTATTTACTATCCAAATTCCAAAAAGTGTGGACTTCGGTTACGACACTCAAATTCCATTTGCGCCTCGCGAACACCAGAGTTACTATCATAATATTCAGCCAAAGATGTGCGCTAACCTCTGTAAAGCCTGCAAGATTATCGCATTCCAAAAATAAATGAATAAATTCCGTGTTCACCTCGTGACAGCTTAGTCATCACCAACCCTCTATAAAATTAATTAATAGTCATGGACTTTTTCTCGCCGATCTGCATCATATACTCAAATTTCAGAAAATACCTAACCAGCAAGGTTACTAACGCATTTCAACTTCATCTTCATTCTTCATTCGTAATGGAAATAACAAATACCTGGATGATTCTTATTTCATTTGTCCATTTCGAAAGACCTTTATGTTAGTATGTTAGGCAAATTTGAGTTACTGAAAGAGCTTTCTCACGTACATTTTTTACAACATTGAAAGCGCATCAATTTTTCTCCTTTAATCGGTCTTAAGTTTACTCAGAAATGTTTCATCAAAAACTTTTGAGCAACTAATAGACATTTATGCCAGAGATGTAATACCTAAGAGTTGAGTTGTAAATGAAGCATGAGATCACACGAATTATTTAAGCCCATCAAACAGGCACGCCTAACTGTAATTTTCTTGATTCATTTGGAACCAGATCGAGCGAGCTTCTATCAAAAGCAGGCACTCCCCCGAATTCACTCAGTCGTTTCGGTTACAGAGAAGATTTCCTTTTAAGGGCCGAGAGTGCGTGAACGACGAATGATGGTAAGGGAGGGATAAAATTAAAACTCCATTTATTTGAACCACTTTCAGATGTGTACATAGACCGACACGGATATTCGACAAGCCTTCTTTTAGGAGATTTCCAGTAGGAAATTTCCTACAGTGTTGGGAACAGTCATTTTTTGGCTCATCCGAACTATTTTCAGAGTACAAGTAAAATACTTCACGTAGATAGATGCTGTGATTTTATATTAGCAGAAAATTTGTAGGTATAATGTTCAGAAGCATTGATACATTGTTTGTACTAATTATTTCATTTGCGATCTGACGATACGTTAGATAACGATACGTTAGCCAAGTCAAGCAAAATTTCTTAATATTTAAAACACTTAAGTCACATCATCTTAGGTCACAGTACCAATGATTTGACTTGAAAATGCAACAATAGAGTACGCAAGGACTAGAAAATGTAATGAGCGAGAATACACATTTGCTTCTTCGACGCAATTAAATTCATTTTGGCAATGTTAGAAAAATTTACAGATTGAACCTCCGTCTCTGTGGAGATGGGCTTATTTCTCTCTTGAAATAAACTTCAAGATTTATTTATTATAGAAATAATTCATAGTATTGGGAACACGAAGTATCTTCTCAGGGCAAAAACATCTATCCTACACACGGCTTATTTGACCTCCCGCGTATTGGACCTTATTTGACCTCTGTTTGGATCTCATCGAAGAAACGCTGAAAGCTGGTCCGAACGGAGGTCTCTTTAGTGTCAGTTGGAATGGCCGCGCTAATTTGCCGGACTCTCTGAGGGCTGCTGCTAATGAACGGATGACCAGGCGGGCATGTCTGTTGGCTCCCGCTGACGCTTCCTAAACTTGTTTTCGCTCGGCCACCTCAAACTTGATGTAATTTCCTGGTCCTGTCAATCCAGCTGCGGGATCGAACACGCTCTGCCTTTTCAAGATAAATTCCCTAAATAATATATAACACACTTTCTCACATTCGAGCACATGCTATATTGCGAAGGTTGTGGATATGAGTACTATATAGCAAGTTGAACAGTTTTCCAAAACTAGTCATATGAAAGTCCAACTCTTTTTCTTGATTACATGAAATGAAACTCGATACTTCCTCGTTATTTTGCACTGTACTTATGTCGTATATATATAAGACATTATAAACCTTCATTATCAACAAAGCTTCCAAATATCTTATAACAATGACAGGCGAATTAATTTGCACCGTGATGTAGATGCTTTTCTTGAAAAAGTAAAAAATGTTGTTTTACACGTCGAGTCTACTTCATTGTTTTTGAAAATTAAATACCCAACATTCGAAAGTTTATTAACATTTTAGGAATTGCAAAAATTCCAAACTTCACCTCTTGAGTTTAGCAACCACGACTATTTCAAGTAAAATTATACATAGATTTCATTCGTTCTTTAGAATAATCTGTTGAATCAGCTTTATTCATATTGCTCGTGAAAGCATTTCACTAAACTATCAAACATGTTTAATTGCACGGGATTACAACAAGCCACACGAGCGTCAGCAGTTTTGAGTGAAATAACAACCAACTTCTAATTGGCAAAAAACGCAAGTCTGAAGAACACGATCGTCGATTCATTGTCTCCTCTCATTTTTAATTCTTTCCTTGAATTAAAATTTATGGATGCTGCATTCAATCACTCCTTATTTAATCCTCGTGATATTTTTCGTAGTAGTCGTTCCCCAGAGACCATACGGTGAAACTCATCCTCTTGTAGTCCCAATTAGACTCTATTTCTCTTCCACGGAGCGAAAACTTTTCTCGTTTTTATCCATTCTCTACGGAAATTTTGTTTCAGCTTGAATAGCGAAAGATTTACTGTTGGTGTGCTCTCCTTTTTCTGGGCGTATCCCAAAGGAACCTCAAGTTTTAGGTTAGTAAGGAAGCTGCAAAGTCCTTTATTCCCCAACGAGCCATTTTGCTCAACCGCGAAGGTGAGGTGCGGTCTGGACGTGTCTCACCCCGCGCACGCGACCTGACCACCACCGAATTATCCCTGCCCTCCTCAGGCTCTCTCCTCGCCACCAGCGACGGGCACTGAGTGTGTTTAATGCGTCTTAGTGATGACGACAGCGGATAAATACTTGTGAATTCTTCAGTGAAAACATTTTCATCTAACTTTCATGACTGAGATCCTCGAAAATTAGCCATATGTTTTGTGAACTTGAATAAAATTTTTCTAAAGCGAGTTATGATTTTTGCGGCTCGCACTCTGCAGTACCTGTACGTTGTACTGCTGTGCAGGAAATCAGCCTCACCGCATTATGAACGAGTTCGAGATTATTGGCCGTAGTCATTTGAGCAATTGTTTTCTAGAAATTTGGTTTATCATTTGCAGCCTATATAACGCTATGAAAAAAAATTAATGAAAAATTTAAAATGAAATTTCATTACTGGTTACTGCTATTGATTCCAATGAAAAAATTGAGATCTAGACAATAATGTAACGATCCATCTAGCTTACGCACAGTAGCTTTCATTTTAGCCGATATGTGATGTGTTTAATTTTTTTTTAATAAAAGTGACTAGAGAAATAAATATCAGGCAACATTCTTTTCAATGCTTCACAACCCTTAAAAGTTGTCTAATTTCTAAAATACAGAATCTTTAAAACCGTACCTTATCTGAACAAATAATTCTCACAATGTTAATAATATTGAAAAACGTAGAACTTTATGTATAGAATAGTTCCTAATATATATTTATAATATCTGCTGCTCCACAATTTTGTTGCTACGTGTGTTTCTATGGGGTGTTAACTCTAGAAAAGCCACAAACGCTTTTCTGAACCGTAAATGCTGTTGTCTTTCACCGACACCTGCGATAAAACCAACGTTAAAAGAACTGAGCTAAAATTCCCGCCTCTGTATTTCCATCTCGGTCTTTGAACCACCGTGCTTAGCTTTTTACGAGCACGCTTGATACCGGTGCAGAAATGGCAAAATATACATACCTGGATTATTCAGTAGGAAATTTCAGTATAATTAATGACCTTATTTTTAATACCTCTAATTAATCATTTCTTTCCCTCTTATCCCAATGCTATTTAAATACATTTCAAATTCTCTCCAAATATCTTGATTTGTATATACCATCTAAATGCGGTAGGTATGCTCGTTCGACATCTGTAAGTACGGCTAAAATCTTTAAGTGCAGGTCTAAAATATCCAAGATACCCTGCGGACAGCAGATGCCGTAAAGTACACACATGATGAGGGCTCTGACCAAGAAGCCTTGGTTTTGGCATCTGCATTGAGGAACTTCGGGTTCAGCTCGCTTCACGTTTCCAAGAACCAGACATACAGTAAATAAATAACATAGAAATCGGTCCACAGAATTTAAAGTCAGTGTATTTGAAAACAAAAAACTACTGTTAAATGATGTATTTGAAACAAACTAATGAAATGCATTTGTAAATTTGGATAAGAATCAAGTATACGTAGGTGTTCTGATAGTGAGACGTTAAGAAAAAAACCTGGTAAGGCACGGTATCCCTTTGCACTTAAAAACGATTAAGCATGAAAGACTGTGTGTGACACAATCGCTTGGGTGACAGTCTCTGTTTAAAAAAATAAATGAGTGTCTGCTGTTGAAATCTACACCAGTGAAAGGGAAAAATTGTCAAAAACAAATATTGATCAATCTCCAAAAAATAGCTGCTAGTACCAACTAAAACACGCGTGCTAAGTAACTCTCGTATGTCATTTAGCGACAGAATGCTTTCCTCTACGGCGAATTTGTGGAATTCCTTAAGAAGTTTAATGAATGACAAATAAAAAAAGACTGTTACACAGATTTAAGAAAACTTTCTTTGACACTTTAAAGTACTGTAATAAATATTCACGGAGATGAATCAATGTTGCATCGTTGTTTAGCAGTCATGGATATTGATTTGTAATTCAGAACATGTTAGTTGTGTGCCGTCAAGTGAATGCACTTTAAATTTACCAAATTATTTTTCATTCAGCAGAAATATTTCATTTTGCTGCATAAAATAACGATTATTGGTGCGTTTGAAAAATAAGAAAGTGTAACACAGAGTGAAATTAAGCACAAGGTTTTTTAACTATTACAATGTTGAGTGCATTAGTGGTGAGTAGAAGCTCATAGCTCAAAAATATCATAAACTATTTCAATAAATTTTACAGGTTTGGAATATATTTGAAAAACTTCAAAATACATGGAATGCAATCTTCTCACTTTCCCTTTATATCAAATTCTACAAACTCGTAGATTCCGAAATACTCATAAGAAACTTCCCCGATTCATTTGGAAATTTTTACCCTGGATTCATTTTCCATTAGAAAATGCAAAATTATGAAAAAAACAGAGAACAGTTTAATACCAAAACACCCGGACACAAATTTTTTAAAGTACTGAGATCTGGTAACGAGAAAGGCCACTCACATTTATTGAGGAAAATAAGACACATGCTCTACACCAAAGCGTTGAGCAATAAGATGAGTCTTATTGCTCGAGCCTGTTAAAGAGTTCAGCTATCAAATCTTCGTGTTGGCGCTGATGAGTCCTATTTAGTAACTATCCACTAAAAGCACCTGTGCCTCTTCCAAAATGACGCTGTTTTTTGGATATGTGTCATATAGGGTGAAGAAAGCATGGAGATTCTTTGATCTTTTTTTCTTCCCTAAATGGCGCTCAAACGATCACATGGTGGGAAACTCAGCTCAAAAGAATTCTAAAAATATGTAAAGGGACGTAATTCTTAACTTGTTCACAAATGATCGTTTTAAGAATTAGAACTATTGAAGGGGAGTGTTAACTCTGAAGCTCTGAAGACGAGGGAGTGCAACACTCGTCGCTTATCCGGTCAGAAGACAGCTTCCTTCTCGGGAGCTGCAACTAATGAATGATAATGTTGCAACTGCAGCTGCAAGAATTCGCAAAATTTCCTTCTCAATCCTTCAGGTTACTCGTTTTGAATCATCTTAAGATACCCAGCGCATTGTTCTCATTGACGTTTCGGCATCATTAGCCATTATTCTCATTAAAACGTTTTTCGTTTTTCAACACGCTTAATGAGATTCTGTATTGTTGATCTGAGTTTTAAAATTTATTTGTATTTTTGAAGCTCTGTAGTTTCTAATTACTATTGGTAAAAAATAACAGGCAGAATGAAAATTGATTCCTAAGCAATCTATGATATCTAAACGATGAAATTTACATAATTGAAGAAAAATTAAGTCACAAAGTGTGTGAAAATGTGTCATCATTAGACGTCATATTTCATCAATAATTAAAATCAAATTTCCTTGTTTTTCTTCAAATCCCATATCTATAAGAATTCATTGCACAAATATTAGCTCTCTTTCACGATCGAGGTAAAACCGAATCCGAGGATTCGTAAAACACACAGCAGCATCAGTAATCAATCGCTGGAGAGCGCGTGGTGCGAAAGAGAAAGCGCTATGGAGAGCTTATACAAAAATTGGGCCGTATAGCGTCTCTCAATGCTAGATCCATTCAATTAAATTACTTATTGAGGTCCCACGAATTTTGTCTAGTCTCAACGAATTGAGAGCAGACAAAAGTCCTGCAGGGAGACTTGTTATCAGGTTTTGACTTTCGACTTACGTTATTTTTTGTGCATTGTTATGTGAGTTGCTAGTTTTTACACACACACTGTTATAAGAGCTGGTTTTTCAGCCTCGGGTATATCTACAAGTATCAAACTCGAAATTAAATTTTCTTGCATAGAGAAGGAGCCATAGAGACCAATTTCGTAGGGAATAAAAATTCCCAACGCGAATTGATGGGTGTAATGTCTCTATGTATGGATGTTTTTATGTGTGCATGTTGGTATGTACGTATGCTTGTAGGAGTACGTTGGCTGATTGTACTTTTTTTCTTATTTTTAATGCTTGACAACGCCCCTGTCAAAATTCTTTTTCCAACTTTGCAAGTAATGAAATGAAACGTACGACAAAGTTTCCTAATTGTAGGCTATATTTCCGTTTAAATTAGTGCACAATATATTGCTCCTCTTGAGTTTCAGGATTAGCTTTCAACTAGCTCAAGACAGGCTCTCGCAGGCGGAATTGGGGAATTGGAACTCAAACCGTCGCGTCAAGTCCCTCCGTCACGTGCTGCCACCGAAGTGAAGCGTGAGCGTCCCCGCGTGAGTGCTTCGTCAAAGCTCTGGACATGGAAAATGAACGTCCAGTTTCTGGTAACGACATTCGTGAGCAATTCATGTGTATTCCGACAGTGCGCTTACTTCACAGATTGCTTTAACATCTTGCACTATTTTTGCAGACTTAAATAAGAATACAAGCAGTGCAGTGCCACAATCTATTTATATAAGTAGTTTGACGAATGAGCATAATTTTAAAAATTGCCACATTTTGAAGGTTCAAACCCTTGAACGCTGTTCTCTCTGAATTACTTTAAAAAAATAACCTGACGGACTCGGAGCACTCATTTAAATGCGCTGAGGTAGAAATCACTTTCTCTTACTAGTACCGAACTATAAATTTCAATGGCTAGTTAAATTTTCATCTACCATGTTTTTTACAGTTATGATAACAGTGGGGGAGAGCTCAAAAACAAACATAAATACTTGTATGAAACCAGTGCATTTTTCTATAGCATACACATCACTGTTCAGACTTTACGGATGAAAAGATAATTCAAGAACTAATTTCAGTGAATCTATGAATAATGACGAGCATGCAGATATCTTATATCCTATATTTTTTGTAGCAAAAGAGAATTGGCAAAAAATAGAAAACAACCACAGAATAAGATTTTACAACTTTTATTGCGAATAGGCTTCCATAAACTCGTTCTTGATTAAAATCTTAATCGAAAGACCAAGTTCTGCCTAACGCATCAGCTCGACTGCTATAGAAGGTAAAATTGCAGCTGACTGGAAATAGATGCAATAGCAAAGCTGTAAAATTTTTCATGAAATTTTGAGATGGAATTTCAGTCACAGTTTCTTGAAACTGAAGATTGCATGGCTCTTCTTCCCCTCGGTTCCTAAAAGCAAATTGCTCTGAAATTAAACTTGAAATTTATGATTCACATACTGCATAAATGTGTGGAAGGATAGACATCCTACTCCAATTCTATGATAGTAATCTTAACTTGTCATACTATTCGTTTGTAGCAGAACAATTTTCTCCCGAACACACAGGACTCCAGCTTTTTTCCCTATTTCTTGACAATGTGGCATGAAGTTATTTTGTAGCAGTCATCCCTGCGTAGTAATTTCCGTAGGTTTTCTGTCTCAAGCGGAAGGTATCGATTTTCGAGAACGCGGCCCTTTACAGAATATGGATGATACTCTCGACAATAACTACGACAAAATTCACCGGGGATGGGGAAAAAGTCGTTGGAGTTTGTCATAGCGTAAAATAAACACAAAATCGGAAGTTTTTCTACCCAAAAATATTGCTATCGAGTGTCAACATTTTTTAAATCATCGGGTTCATATAATGCGTTTATAAATAAAATATTTATAATCAGTACTTGCGTTGTATTTGTGAGCACTCTGAATTCTTCCATTTCATTGACAGCAATAAGTAATTTCAAATAAAACTCGATGGAATCATGCTAAAAAAGGATTTCAGAAAAATTAATGTCAAACTCAACTGACTATATTTAGTTCAAGTGGTTTACTTCCACAGGGCGAGTTCGAAGTAAGAATCTCTTCGGTGTCCACTCGCTGTCATTGCTGAAGCCATGTCAACATTAGCTTTGGACTCGCTATGATAAGAGCTACTCCGCGACCGGAGCGTTAGCAAATTGTTAGTAGGTTTTTCTCTGTGTAATTACAAATTGGTTGTTTTGGTTTGAAGTTTTGTTATTCATTCTGAGAAATACTGACCTGAAGCGTTTGCTAGAAAAATATACTGAGCTATTAATTATTCAACACTTCTGATAAGAAACGAAGAGCCTCGAAGAAATTGTACCCGCTAAATTCCAGGAACGTGGTCACCACAGTGCTCGCCTTGGTCAAAGCTCTCTTTGATTAAGCCGGTGAGCATACAGGGAATACAGAACGTGAGGATGAATTCGTTTCTCGCCCCCGAGAAATCTCTCATGATCAAAGTGTAAAAAGTGAACGTCTACAAGTTTGCTTTCAGGAAGACCACTACTCGGAAACTCGTGTGGAATTCATTTCAATGCCGATGTGTATTTTCAGATTAGACGCTTGCTATTTCGTTATTAAATGATATGCTAAACTCTATTAATATAAATATTCTAATGTAGTGAAAAAGAATAAAAGGGGTACGAACGTATGTGCTGCTACTGCTTGAAAGTTTTTGATTTTAGCTTTAAAATGCAAATGACAAGTAATTTTTGATTTTCATTTTTAGCATTGCATTTAGAAAAGCGTATTTGAATGATCATTTTGACCACCTTGCAGTTCTAGACGTCGACATTTGGGTTTCTATTCCAAATTTAAACGCCAACCCTGATAGGCAAAGGATTTTGGAACCATTAGCAAAGAGAAAAATGCCTCAAAATTGGCTCGAGCAGTCTTTAAGTAAAGAAAAATTTCATGTTGGCTGGTCCATGGACCTCTCATCATCATCGCCGGTTTGATCATTAGTCTTCATCATTACAGTCGAAAAGAGACTCCTGTTCTCGTATTTCTTTTCTCTCTTTAGAGTAGAGCCTGGCGCTAACAACCACGCTTTTGCCTTCATTATTTCCAATGACCAAATACAGATCCCTTCAGCGGTGAAAGCAACGTACTACGCTCAATCACTGAAGAGGCTGAGTCATTTCGACAGGTTCTTTACAGCAATGGTCCCTGCTGCAAAAATAAACGAGACATGACTGATTTCAACCGCAGAGATTTCAGGGAAAAAATCGTATAGGGTCCCATGTCTTTAAGAGTTATCCCAGGAAATTGTCGTTTACAATACTACCTTTGGGAACAGTTAGTCAGAATACGAGGTGAATTTAATTTCGGCATGAAAATTTATCGCAGAAAGTCAAATTATTCTACCTTCATTAACTGATACATGATTTAATTGAAAATCCTGTCACTGCATCTGCAATGACTTCTATTCTTAGAAAACAGAGATACTCGAATCTATTTATGACCCGCTTAGTTCCATATAAAATTTATGCCCTTAAATTCAATATTGAACATGACTAAAACTTTTAATCAGTCAATTTTATTCATTCGCTCGATTAAATTGATAAAACAGCCCTTCGTGAAACGAGAATACTGCAGAGGTGACCGATTCAGAGCGAAATTAAAAAAATTGTATATTGGTAAAGCTCGTACGCTGGCAACAGGGAACAGTTTATTGACGTAACAGATTTGATTTCATTCTTTATTGATCGAAGAACCTGCAGGTTAAAACCCTCAAAGTTTCGACAAAACTTCCAACGTCGATCTCTTGCTCTCATCTGCTGCGCTTCCTGTAAACATACAGCGCGTGGCTTTGTAGCTCCGATCACAATGGTTCCTTAGACGTTTAAAAAAATCCTGCTTACAATCCTAGGCGGGTGACCGTTTGGGTTCGAAGCCAGAAAAAACTTTTTAGAAACTTTACGAACGTGATGCATAGTTAACTTGAAATAGACTACTCCCATATTGTGAAACAATACGATGCGCTCTAAATCTCCTTACAGCTGCGCCAGTTTGTTCTTCTCCTGCTACCAATAGGAACAGGAGAATTTCATTTCAAAGCAAAAATTTTCAAAATTGCTTTCAACCATTTATTTCACAGTTATGTAAATAAAACTAAAATGACTGAAACTGGACTGAAACGGCAAAATCGGACAATATTTCGTTTAAAAAAGTTGACGTATAAAGAGCTTTGTAATTTATGCAACATAGAGTAGTAAGTATTTATAACGAGTCGGGATGTTTTTGAACTATTTGGATTTTTTTGGAAAGTTTATCATTTGTTCATAGGCTAAAAACATTGTAGAGCTAATAGGTGCTTCGGTGGAAAATTTTAAGGCATTCACATGAATGCCGTCTATTTTTTGCGAGTGATCTAAGACCACCATGGTTCTAAAATGACAAAAATGAAGCGAACAATTATTTTAGCTCTTTTAAATATTTAAAACACAGTAGCATTTAACGTGTGTTCAACAACATATTTGCAGCGAGAAGAATGTTATAAAACAGCAATGCTATAAGTAAGGTGGCCGTGCACAAGCGATGTGTACGAGTTTATGATAGAACATCGAGACGAAAGAGTATTGTGTTTGGAAGGCAAACATTTGAGCATTCTTAAGCAAACAAACGTAATTATAACCCAAATTGGATCACTTAGCTACACGTGTCCCGTAAAACTCGTGGGGTCTCCTCTACACAGCCCAGGCCCTCGAGCCGGGGGCCAGTCTATTATGAAGCGCTTCGGGGTGAGTGCTCTGGGACTCCAGCGCAGCAACGAATGCAGCATTTGATGCTCTTCTTGTTTAAAACATTTGCCTGTGACACCAAATTTGTTTTTGCTTCTTGCCTGCTCGTTCTGACACAACGAAGTACAGCAGATTTATCTGCTGTATTCATCAACTCCTGCCGTAAATGGGGGATAAAATAAAAGTTGCTAATTTACAGCCAGAGAAATGACGAGCAAAATGTTCTGCGAGTTCACTCGAGGATCAAAAGACTGAAGGAAAAAAAAATCAGTACAAGTTTCCTCCGATCTTCAATGAACAGCTAATGTAAGACTTTTAGACTAAACTTCTAAATTACGCTAAATTTATTGTACCGCAATGTAATCTAGTCAGTCAATGACAGTATTGTCGATATAGAGTTTTTATCATAAATTTTCACTGTTTGTTTTGAAATGATTATCTCAAAGTATCTTGTAACAGTCATCTAAGGAAAAGTAAATCAAAAGTGACACATTCAGAAGATCTGCGCAAAGTAAGATCGCTGCATAAAACACGCTTTCGCCTTTTCACCCGTGTTTACCACAATAGATTGATGGTCTTTATAAATGGTTGACGATCGTTGCACGGGGCTGCTTTGTTTAGTTTAGGTACAAATTATCTATATCCAGACTTAAAAATTCAAATTAGAAATGAAGGAGTTGCATTTTAAATCCCTAACAACTGTTACACTTGGTTTCAATGGTGAAACACGAGCATTACTATTAATTGATATCCGAATAAAAGCCGACGCTTTAATTTTACCATGTGATAGCTACCCATATTTTAACTCAAGAAATGCACGATTCTACAGCTCGCACGTCTCCTGACTGCCCCAGCCTAGAGCAGGCGAAAGCTCTCAATACGTGCCTACGGTTCGCTTTGTTCGGTGTGTTATTGTGCGAAGTGCCGAGTGTCAATCACGGTCTTTCTCCAATCTTTGGAGTGTTCCAATTGGCTGGTTCAGACTGCAGTCCACTCGCACTTCAACACAAGCCTGCTCTGTTCGAGCGCGAACCAACTCTTCGCTTGACGGAGCTGTGGGACGTGTCTGCGCTGTGTGTACAACGACATTTGCACAATTTGATAGATTGGTTTACGACATGCATGTGCGCTGTACTGTAATTATTCTATTACAGAATAATAGAATAATGAAATTTGTGTCTGTCAGCAATATTCGATTGGCGGATCAAATCACTTACGTGCAATGATTTTTGTTGTAAGCTACTAGGTGAGGAATCAAGTGTCAATCACAGTTTCTGATTGGACTTTTGTTCACTCATTCAAGTGTTGAAAGGAAAAAAGGCTTTAAATCCGAAGCCTTGGAATAAAATTCGCATTTCTTCCTAAATGAGATCGTTTATGTGCGAAGGAAAAAAAAATTAAGGTAAACCAGTGTTGAGCACAAAATCATCCCTATTTTCCCTTTGGATCAATCCAAATGTTTCTCAAAATAGGCAGGACGTTTCAAATTCATTTTGAAATATTTTTCAACCATTCTTGGTTTAACATATGGTTTGACATATTTTAGCGAACTAACTTTGCATCAGCGAACTTGAATTTTACGACTATGTGTCACAGTCTCGTAAAATTTTGGAGAACATGAACTGCCAGGGCTCAATTGAGGTGAAAATGTACGCTGCAAAATCGAATAACGTAAAAGATTTGACCTCTAATGATGGTAACGGAGTTGGCCTCGGAATGGCGGAGCACTTCTGCTGCCAGTGAGTTGCCTCGTCCAAGAACAATTTCAGAGCAGGAGCCGTCCGATCATTCCAGCTAATAGTGAAGTCCTTGAAAGCTTTAATGGTGAGATCAGAACACTTTCTCGTCAGAAATTGCTTCCCTGAGGAGCAAAGTGATGCTCGTGTTCCAGATGAATGGCTCCGAAATTGAATGGGAAGACCGATCGTCGTCCGCTAAAAGCCAAAGCACTCACCCAGAAAATTTTGCTGCTCGTTTCACCCAACATGACAACCAACGAAGAAGAAAATGGGGAGTAAAATGAGAAAGTCAGAGAAGCAAACAAAACTTGGAATTAATTTTAATTTGCTGGTTAGCTTTTCACTTTATTGAAAGAACTTGATTGGTATAACTTTCTTTTCTGGATTGGACATTTGCAAAGAACAACATTTCACTCGCCAAAAAAAATTGACTTTTGTTCACCCATTAAAAGCCTTAGGAATAGTCAACAGAGAACAATAATTCTTAAGAAAATTTAAGCCGAAACACAAACCTTAGTCTCTTCACTCGCATTATTTGGTGTTGTAAAAAATTTATTTTATTGTGCATATCTCATGTATGGCACTTAGTAACTCAGACGGTCGAAACTTAATATGAATCAAACGTATTCCTGTTGTGCGATGCGTATTTCATTGAGGCTCAAGGCCCATATATCACAAGATTTTACGCTTGTCGCGAGCGACAGACTTGCTTCAATGGGCCCCGCAAACACTGTTCCACTCAATAAAAAGTACCCAATAAAAAGAAATCTATATAAAGTCTGCCGCGTCACTGAAAGCCTCACAAAAAACTGAAGTGGGACTTAGAGAGTTATTGTGACAGCTTCTGACACCAATGTCCCCTATTGACACTCTAAAAACTTGCCAAACATTCCAGGCTTTAGAGAGTGGGACATATGGAAGGAGCTATTGATTCACATTCCATTGTTCACGCCTCGATCTGTTCCATTCAAGGCTCTTCATATTGCCAATTTTCCAATCGGGTTTGGTTTATGCTTCATGAAAGAATAAAAGGTGAATTTCTCAATGAATTTGAAAGTTCTGAGAATATAAAAGAATACTAGGGATTCGTTCAACTGACTGCACATGCCTTTGTGATTCAATTTGCTCTCAGTTTGAAATGCACTTTATTTTCTCAGTCAAAGGTGACACTGAATGCTTAATGAATGATCAGTAAGGAATCCGGGCTCTGAAAACACAATGGACTGCATACAGCCATGGACACCTTTTATAAATAAATACAGTTACCCACACCAGGAATTATCTGCAAAGTTTTGAGACTAATTTCGGTAAATAAAGAAGCCCTTTTAAATTTACAACCAAATCACCGTCGGTGTGCGTGGCTTATTTGGCAAACATACTTTCTAGCGTACAATGGTGTTTCGATTACTCCAATTTTTTTAATTTGACCCCAAATTCAATGTAATAATGTTGTTCCTTAACAATTTTAGCAAGAAGCGCTTAGGGATGACGAAGATATTTTAATTGTGAAACAACAATTAACAGGCAATGGCCTCATCACTTCAGCTCTATTCTACATGCATTTTCATTGAAAACTACTGCATACATTCTTTTACTTATGTGTACTTGAAAATTTTCTATAATATTGATTGTAAAAGACATTCACTGATAACTAATTATCACTGTTTTGCACATTCTAGTGAGTGCCTGGAATTTTTTTCATGACTGTAACCCATTTTTACCCAATGCCCTTTCCTCCAGCAGAGTTTCAACGAACACTTGGGTACTCATTGCTATTTCTCGCGCTGTAAAGAACTGCCAAAATGTTTGGCTCAAAAGTGAGATGCTGCGATTAATTCCACTATTGTATTTCACCGCAATGCAACTGACCACCTTGGATAAGCAGCCGTAACTGGCTAGTCTGTTCAAGCGTATGGCTAGTCTCTCCACGCGTATTTAAGACCGGCCGTCTCGGGTCACTCCCCTGGTTCTAACTTCGAGTTATCTTGTTCTGTTGGGACTGCTGCATCATCATTCTTCTCAGAAGTGCAAAGTGTTTGTTGCTCAGATTCCTGATAAACTGGATTAGCACAGGAGGAGCACCAAAGAAAATGTCTTTCCGTGCCAAGATTAGGAAATGTAATTCTTCCTATGTCATTCTGGGTGGCGTTCTGTAATTTTTATCTCAGCTTGCCTGGACGTACCTTATTTAACAGGTTTTTACTTGATCTTATTGGCATGAACTACCTTACGTGCGACCTTCTAGCACGTTACAAGACACTGTGGCTTATGAGTCAAGCTCTAATACATTTGCAAGCTTATCAATATAACTGTGCATTGTGTAACTTCAAGATTAAATTTTTTTAAATCCATGTAACAACTTTGATTGTTAACCTAAGTTTCCGATTGAAATTAAATTCTATACAATTCGGTATTTAATTACTCAAAATTACGCGATTTATGTAAATTAAACGTAAGCAGAACGCTGTATACCTTGGACCAGAGCTCGCCTCATTATGTAATTTTGAGTACAAAACTTGAGAAAACAAATGTACGAATAATTTTGACGATTTCAAACATGAAGGTTGAAGAAGGAAGTCAGTACATTTATAACATTTTTTGCATAAAAACGTGCAGCACCAAAATCTGAAAAAAAATTGAAATTACAGCACATTACCAAAAGTTTCTTGTTTACCGAAATACTCCAGGAAAGTAGGTCAGGATGGCTGCGGAGCACAAAGGGAGTCTTCGGATGAGTCAGCTTAGCTCAGCGACCTCATTAATCCATTCATCTCTATGCTAAACTGTGCAGTAGCTTGGACTCTGAGACAGGCTTCAAAGTTCTTGGCACAACAACTGGATGTACGGATTTCATCATTTAGGATTTTTTACCTATTTTTAAGAGAAACTTGTGTTGAATCAAACTGTCAGCACGTGATAATTGTAAATTGCAAGTAACTGGTTATCTCTTTTGTAATTCTATGTTATTTAACTTAGTGTCTTTCACTTTGATTCGTTCTTTTATATCTTTATAAATTACTCTATTCATAAATTGACGATAGAGCTGAACTAGTACACATTTTCCAGAGAAAAATGAAACTTCTGATATTTTTTCCACGTTGCAATTTTTCTTGAATTCCTGATAATCTAAATAAAAACGACGTATCATGAACTGTAAATTATTATTATCAACATTCCGTTGTGGTAAATAGAAATAAAAGTGTAAGCACTGTCTTTCATTTCAATAATTACTTCACTAATTCGATACGTATATTTAAAAAAGAGGTTTTAGACCACTTTGAGTGTGAACATTTGAGTGGCTGAGATTTCCTAAGAAGAGATTTCTTAAAATATCTTGATGTATCATATTTTTGAGTGTTTACCTTTAATGGGATGCAAACATTTTATCCATGGGAATTATCGGTCCCAGGTTATGTGGGCCTTACTTTACTGAAATAGAAAAGTTTTTTGTTTTGTTACGAACCATCTTTTTTCAATTCACTGCTGACCTGATTTTAGGCGCTTACTTCTTTCTTGTTCTTAACTTTACTTCGTAAATCACTGTTTTTATGCGCAGGAGATCATGTGTGGGAACACAACAATGTGCATAGATTCCCCGCTACGTTAACTCAGTACTAAATGACGTTTCCCTACTTTCTCTCTTTGGAACAGATTCTTTTGGATTAAGGAGATTTAAATTAACTTATTTTCTCTAATCTAATCTAAACTCCTGACCGATGTCCCTAAACTGTAGTGAAGAACTTCAAGGTTCATTGCATAATATTCAGGTTTCATGCAAGGGTTCGTTTCACTTACTAAATGGTATCTTAATAATTTCGATATTTATTAATTAGTCGAATGTGATGTTACTTTTCATGAACCTAAAAACAGCGATCTATGTGCAATCATTTACTAGTCAAGCTGTTACGTTCTTTGGCTTTTAAATGAAAGTACTGTGTAATTGTGATCTTTAAGGGGCTAATCAGGTGGTAAATTATCATGAATTAAGTCGCGGAGGCTTAAAATCAGATTATGTAAGAAAAGTTCTGATCAAATGAATAAAATTGACCCGAGAGTGCATTTGACTGACGAGCTTGACGCTGTAAAACTGTAAAGTACCGTAAAATAATTATCTATTCATTTTCATGAACATCAATCACGTTTGTTCAATAAAAATACCGCGAGTGACTGTGGCAATAAATTTATTTTAATCTCAAGAAGTATTAATTTGTAGTTGAGAAATCACTTGCAAATTCAATTCACTTCAAATTCACTTCAAATTCACTGTACTTGAAAAGGTTATCTTGCCTTCCATCATTTCTACGTTAGCCCACGTTGGAAGGTGTTAACCTAATTCTGTTTATTACGCCTAACAGTTTTTATGTTCTTTTGGCACTGATGCAATGCTTTTTTCAGATGAAATAAACGTAATGATTCATACCCAGTTATATAGAGGCCAAAATTTAGTGCTCATAATTTCAGAGTTTAGCTATAAAATGGAGCTAAGACGAAGTTACGTTTAGCTAAATGTTGTATTCATTGCACAAACAAGTAGATACACTGAACTGATTTCTTTGCATAATAAATCAGTTAAAATTATGGCTTCTTGCAAAATGCTAGTAAATCTGAGGTGTAGAAAAATAAACTGTTTTCACTTCGAATCGAAACAAAGTGAATGTGATGGAAATAACTTCAGTTTTTACGCATATTTACAGCATGATTTTCAAAACTGCATAATTTCCATTAGCTATACCCAACTCAATCGAGACTGCATTCTATCAGACCCTTGTTAGAGGATTAGACACTCTACCACACTGTCAATGAAGTACAGAAAGATCAGCCAAACAGATTAGGTCCCTCCAAGTCACGTTGAACAGCTGCGGAGCTCACAGTATTATTTCGTCACATGATATGGGCCTCGGTTTCATCCCTCACTGACCTGTCACGGACCACTGTGTGTGGAAGCGCTTCTCGAGCGGGGGAACCTGCGCCACACTGACCACACACACGTCCTGGTGACACCGCTAACTGCACGGATAATGTAAATGTTTTCACCACGCTATGGAGATAAAAGGATTCGTCTGAATTGCTCGTTAATGGAAAAATCTAAGCGAGTTATTGATTTAATTCATTAATTATTTTTATAAAGAAAATGCGTAGAAACACATTAGGCGGCATTACTTCGAAGGCGTGGTTGAATATAACCAGCTCGTTAAGAAGCGTAGCATCTTCAATGTGGAGAAAATGCTCAACCACTAGCTTTTGTATAAAGATTTGGTTGATGTAAATTTGGTGCTAGTGCATGCAGCTGTTTTTGGGTTATTGGATAGTGGCATAGATGAAAATGATCCGCTGGTAAAGTTATGATGTCAAAATAACTCAAATAATCTTCCTGTGAAAATCTTTATTTTACATCAATGTTTTCGTGGAATTATTAGAAATTTATCATAACAAAGACTTCATTTTACTTGTAATATCCAGAATAATTCTGGATATTGCCGCAATGTATAACCATGATATCACCTAATCATCACCTAATGGCAATGACCTTGCACATGATACTTCATTGAAGTTAGACGAGTCCCTGAAATTGGAGCTGTTGCTTTGTATCATTGGCATTAATAGCAGCAATGGGCCTCTCTGACGAAACGTTAAGTAATACGGGCACTGTTAGTCATTGTTATGTAGTTAGAAATTGAGCAGCACATGTCCACTAGTTATTCTTCTGATTTTCACCATGGTATCGAGTTACCAGATGCATAACTTTATAAGTTTGAAGTCGTAGCTCGTTTACAAATGTAATTAAGCAGATGCACGGTAACTTCACTATAATATTGTAAAGTAATATACCAATGGAAATGATTTATTTCCAGTATTTTCCCAAAATCATGAGAAATTTTTCTGAACATGAAAAATTTATAGCATCGAATCATGCATGTTTGTCAAATATTGCAGGTAACAGCTTGCTCCAATTTATTGAAATTTTAAATGTTGTGAAATGTGCGAAATTATCCAGAGTGGAAGCGGGTTAGTATACTCTCTTTTTCGATCGAAACAACCTGACCAACTGTTCTAAAATATCATCGTTGTTGCCATTAATGTTCATCTGCGAGCTCTAAAAATTTAGAAATTTATGTTTACAGGAAAGCTGAACTAATAAAAAGTCCAGAACAATAATTATTTGAGTTATCTTGTACATGAAGCCAAACATTTCTAGAATCATGCAACCAAGGGGCAGGCACCTATTCGATTCGAAATCTTACTCGATGTTTGAAAAAGTGGACAATCTTAGTTTTTTTAACAAAACTTGCTGAATACATCATTATTAAGGTAATAAATTCCAAGCTTCTGTAAACATTTACATGATCTGTTTTATTTCTTTGAAACTTATGAGCCACGCCTCTCACATAGTTTTGCTTTTAAGCTACTTCTCCATGCTTTTGAAGGCTCGGCTTACTTTTTGATCAGATTGTAAAATACATTTGTGGTTATGTGAATGTTGCTTTAAATTTAGTAGCTTCAATTTTCGGATTAACTATACTCTCCTACCAACGTTTCTAGAAACGCAATCAATCCAAATCTTTTAGTTTGCCGTGATCAAACTCTAACTCAAAATTATCTTAGACTCGAATTATGAATTTATAAAATACGTTTTCCTTGTATGCAAACTACAATAGTTGCAATAAGCGCAAATTTGAGATTTTTAGTTTTTTTGCTGACAACAATCTATGAACAATTACCTGAAAAACTTTGTTTCCTATACAAAAACGTTTCTGAATAGTCTGGAAAGAACATAGTTTCAACGTTTACATAACTTCACAATATAAATAATCCTAAATATTCATAACTTGGATCGTAATAGGCACAGTTATGCCATAATATGTGAATGCTCGGATGTCAAGCCACGAAAATATTTGTCTATGATTAATGCGTTTTTCAATAAATATACCGCCCAAAAATATGCAATTCATGAGCCGAAGAGCGGATTTCGACGGATTCTCGCTGTTTTGATGGCCTCACGTACGGATGTGTGCCCGGTGTCCGTTATAAAGCCGCTGCTAATGCGGTAATCATGAGCGACGATCTGCTACCCGAAGCCTATCTTCCTCTTGCCACTCACTGATCTTCGCTAAAGCTCAAGTTGAGCCGCCAGTGATCTCAATCACGCACGAGTGAATATAAAATGTGCGTGCAGGCTGAGTACTTACTCCAACGGCATGTTGTTCTTCATCTATACTGAACGCATTTTCAGCGTCGACGTAATGCTTCTTGCATTCATTAGTTTGTTGGGAGGCGGGTTGACACTTGTTGGCGAAGTTGGATGAAATTCGCAGACGAGCTTTGTGGACAATTCTTAGCTACGTTAACAAAAAAAGAGCGTTGCATGATTGTTTTCGTTGCGCATCTACTGAAGCATATTAGCATCCTAACCTTCGTCCTTCTTCCTCGGAGCTAAAAGAACAAAAATCTGCAGGTATTCTTCTGCTGAAAAATTGTTAAGCATCATTACCTGCGGCTAGATATTTCAGGCGATGGATTTGAGTTCAAATAGAAGGCGATGCAGAAGCCTAGGCACCCGCCAGCTTTTCGATGATGAATTGTCTACAGCCAAGCGTGAAGCCGCAGAATTTTCAATTTCATCCAAAACCTCCAATTCCAGCGATAAGTTGCCATACTGATTCAAAAACCTCGGCAAATCCGTGAATATTTTCCCCTGAAACAATGGAAAGAAGCGTCTCCAATGTTGGAGGGGGAATCCATCCGTTACTGGCTGTCAATGATAAATGGATTGGAGTGACAGCGATCGATGCACTGAGGCCCAAGGCTGGAATGTGTCATGGTCTCAGCTGCATTTTTGTCCCCTAAGTATGGAGGCAAACAGTTTTAATAGCAACAGAAAACACTGGTAATGGTGTCACAAAATGGCACACTGTTATCCTTAGGCGATCTGAGGCGATTTAACCGAGATTACGAGGTCCAGCTATAATGGTTTCCTTTAGGGATCATTCGAGAGCTTTTTTCTCGTTCATATGAGATGAACGTACTGGTTTTCAATTACCCGAGACCGAATTTGAGCAGAGACCTTTTATCAAATATGAACTTTATATCACGAAATAAAGTTGGCATCCAGTTTGAGGTATTTTCTGAGTTTGAACTAGATTTAGAAGATGAACTACGCATGTCATCAAAATAAAATAAAAAAACGAGCGCTGTGTCACAATGAAGTTCTTTTAAAGCAATTCACTGCTATAGACATGTAATAAAATGTATCAATTGGGAGAAAATACCTGAATAATTTCCCCTCAGTAGAGTTCGTTTTTGTGAAAAGATTATATGAGTGTTAATTGAAATTTCTAAGTATAGTTACTTTTAGAAACCTCGAGTTGAAAACTCAAAGAAAATTACTTGCGTAGAAACTTAGCAAATATTATAAAGGAAATAACATTTTCCTATGGCAGAGACACGCCACCTCTACCCTGCGTACAACTCATCCCCAGACCGTTAGAGATTCTGAAGGCGGGCGAGATTGTCAGCCTCCATCACGACATCATTTCACGGGTTGCTCGTCTCCAAATCTTCTCCGTCATCTCCCGGCACCAGCATCGACCAAGCTGTGTGTCTTCGTCGTGATACTTCTACGCAGAACTTGTCAGAGCAATGCTTGCCAAAATCAGCTCCTAATAACCAAATCCGGCGAACGGTGCATTTTAGGGGTTATGACACTTATAGCTATGCCTTCGAAATCGTTCGATACGAAACGGAGGTTACGTGTGCCCCAAATGTTTAAAGGAAAAAACAATCTTAGCGAAGATCACGCTGCACGGCACAGACGGGCTTCTTCCCCCTCTTGCTTTGCATCTCTTGTGCTGCACGCAGCTCTGTCGCTGACAGTGATGAGGTGTCGCGGGCGTCGCTTCGGGACGCAAGCACGGCTTCAGACACAGCGACGTGTCGTGAAATTGGTGGTTCTTGACCTTTCTATCTTGTGACCCAACCTCAGATATGGTCTCGGCCCTCCAAGACGAGAATTTCAGACCTCGTCTCACAGACATTGAAGTGGAGCAAAAATTCTCAAGTTAGTCGGGTATATTGACCGCTCACGGATGTGACTCATATTTTGATGAATTTTACATTGCATCGTTGACACAGCAATTGAAGTTGAATTATTTTATTGTAAAATAGATTGTTTGTTGGCATATATCGTATACTGATAGTGAAACTAGGAATTTTTGCACTTCTCTGTTCGCATGCATGTTAATGTTCTCACAAAATTTTACTTTAGAAACTCAACAGAATAATTCATTGAGAACTAACACTACCAACTCAAAACTTCGAAATGGTGCGATAGATGTTTCCATCTAAAAACTAATGATTTTAGCAAATTATACGTTACTTGGGCTACCGACTCACTTAAAAATAAAGCTGACGGGAATAGCAGCCGCTAATACGAGGTCAATGTGTGGTGAGTGTTGTTGCGCAGACATTTCTTGAGCTCAAAATTTCACTTACGGTGTACACAATGTGCAGATTAAAGCTTTTCTGTGGTAACTGAAGAGTAACGTGATAATTCTGCATATTTTGAAGAGTGCTCTCAAAAATAAGCGGCCGTGCCCGTACACCAGTACCAGATTATAGACCCGAGCCAAATTACCTTAGCATGGAAACACGTCTGAGAAACTTAGATAGAGCTGAATCGACTTCAAGGCCCAAAACTTCCATTGCTACTAACTTTCTCCATTTTAACTTAAATATTTAAGTTAATTATTAAATTTCGTCTGCAAATTGATTTCAAATTACGGCCGAGCCAAAAAAAATGATACTGTGGGATGGAAATTTCTTTTACTCTACATCCTATTGTTACTCATTGCGCATATTTTGTTGAGCTTCATCAGGTAGCTCCAGCTCTGTTATTCCAAAATAACATGGAAATTTTCGTAAACGTTGAAAAATTGTAGTTGCGACGCGCAAAAGATGTGTTTCACGGTTTTTTTCATGGTCACGAACATCTTCCATGTCTACAGGTAAACACTATACAGTTGGGTGAAACAAATTTTTAGACCAAAATACGTTTTATTTCAGATATCATTTTTATTGAATGTTGAAAACTATTAATGATACATAAAGTAAACGAATCTCACAAAAATCAAAACTAACGATCGTAAATGGAGTCTATGTCTCATGAACAGAATTCGTAAACAATGCCCCAATTATGTAGAGAGAAAATGTCTTAAAAAGGCACGTTGTAAAAATATATTTGAATTTTACTGACACAACCTACGCTTCTGATTACGGCTCTTAAGCACTTCCTGAAAGCTCTTACAAAATCCTGGCAAGATTTGAATAAAATCTTAGCTCATTCTTCTTTGGTGAACACCATCAATTCTTTAAGGATACGAAACAGAACTCATTTAATTTAATCAGATACACATGCTAACTGATTTTTTCCTTGTTCTTGTTTCATTTTACTGTGTGTATACAGTGATGTTTCATTAACATGGATTACATGGATTTCGCCCGTATTACAATATGTATATTTATTACGTGTTACCACAAGTCAAATAATTCGATCAAAAGAATGTGTTCGTAGTAAACGCCGTATTTATATGGGTCTGGTTTTTCTGCTTTGTAGTTTCCTTATGAAATTATTACAAAAATAATATCGCTGTTGAGATAAGCTTGCCAGAAATTGAAGCAATCTGATAAATAATTCACCACTTATTATTGCTGAAAACATCAACTGGACTCCGGAGGAACCAGCCATGCATCATCGTCCATTTAATGTTACTTCTTTGCATAAAAAATTCATTCAAGGACGATGCAATGAATATTTATACTGCTTATCTCTGTACAAATATATTTGTGGTGATTGTATATATTCAAATATACGTGTAATTTATCTATTTGTGTAAGGTGCAACGAGCTGTGAAAAAATTTCCTCAAAATTGCGACATGGAAGAAACAGTCATTATAATATGGTGCATGACCTCGATCGTAATCTGTGCAAATTTTTGTGATGTTGCGAGGACATAACATGTGTAACTTTGGCTTCTGAGTGTCATTTGCATGAATCTTCAGTATTCCAGAAACCATATTAGTTCCTTAACTTCACATTTGAACCATAGAATAAATACTTTATTAGAAGCCCATCAAGTGGACTGGAATACATGGTCTTTGACGTCACTTCCCGTGGACTTGATCAAGCTCCCCCTGAAGGCATTCGCTTCACTCCCTTATCCCTTTCTATTCAAATCTTTACATTATTTACCTAATCGCCTTATGAGGTGAAAACCAATATGAAGCTGAACCGATCTCGATTTGCAAGAGACTTTTTTGCAATTATCAGCTGATTCAATTGTTAACGAAGCAAACATAAAATCAGAGCTTTGTGGCAGAATTGATTTGTTTTTAATTTGAAATCGAATCGTTTTTCTTGCCATCACCCTGCATTTTCATGTGAGAAAAAAATTAAAATTAATTATATGTTAATTACATCATGTTACATATTTAAAGGTCTTCCCATAATACATTGTGCCAACCAAAATCAACTGGATGAACAGCAACAAAAATATAGCAGAATAAGTTAAATGAGCCACTGCATCTACGAAAGTAAAATAAGAACGCGCGCAAAAAGGAGATAAAAAACACGAATTACAACACCTTGGTGTAGCAATAATAATGTGTCTTAACCCTACCTGACCGCTGTACCGAGTTTCGGTATACTACGAACTTACCGCCATACTGTTGTCCCTAATATTTATCACTTTGCTTAGAACGTCAATAAATGCATCATAAACTAAAAATAACACACTAATGGTTGTCAAACCTCATGGTTAGCCGTTGCGAATGCCTGCACCCATGTATCAGAATTACCTTCGTGTGATTTAACGTTTAACAGTTTTTAAAGGTTCAGTGTCTCATGTCTGGTAGGGTTGAGGCAAACTCTTTCGACAGAGACCAACGAAGATGAAAATGAATTGTTAGCACCCGTCAGAGGGTGCAGAATACTATTTAGATACATTAATTATAATACGAATTTCACAGAGCAGTGTGGTATACATGCTAGGTCCGCAAGTACGAAAATTTTGTTATAGATCTTAAGGTTAAACTCCTGGAGATGTAATGTTCTCAAGAACTTATTCTTGATAAAAGGAAATCGAACAATCTTGTGAAACCCGATGGAAAGTCATCGTGTAGTTAAAATGGTTCCTCCCAAGCGGTGAGGTTAGTGAACAGCGCACAAATGGGAAGCCTAATGGCCGGACTAAATGCATCCAGAAATGTAACCTATAAATGGTGAGATAGGAAGGATTTAAACTAAGATTTTGCGATATTGAATTTAATTTGTAATTTCTCTCATTGACAAGATACCTAATTGAAATATTTTTCATCCCTAATGATGAAATCCACACCGTAACCATTATGTGCTACACAACCTCCAAATGCTTTCGAAAAAGTGATAAAGATTTATAAATGAGTAAGAAGAAGGGTTAATTTCTTGTTATAGCAGAGTCGGGATGTAGTCTAGCGTTTTAGGTAGCAGCATTCGGTATATTTTCGAAGCAGTGAAAATAGTGTTAGAGCAGACACGAAAATCCGACTTCTAACACCGCAATTCTGTAATTAAGTGGTGAAGTTTTAGTATAAGGGAGACAATATTCTATTGTAAACTTTTCCCTCACTTCTATCTATGACAGTTAGAACTGACAATAATTTAGAACAGAAGATGCGGAGTAGAACTGAAGCGTAGCAGGATATCAACACGGAGGCAAATGCAGTGTTCACGCCAAGTGTTCATCAAATCCCTACTCATTCTGCTACACTTATGTTACTCAAATACTTGTTGCTGGTATTACATATATGTAACTTCTTGTATTATTTCTGTTTACGCTAAGCATTATCAATCATGTGTTTGGGATCATTTTGAGCCTCGAGTAATTTTATAGCTGAAAATTAATGTACGTTATGTGAGCAGTCTCCAGTTTTACAACTTTGAATTGAACTATAGATCCTGTGAGTTTTCACTCGTGCTGATGACTCATACATCAGTTAATATGAACACTAAATAATGCCAGCAAGACCTTTTTTCCTAGAGCAAAATGCTCTTGAATTTCTCAATAAAATCTTCACAGCCAAGTATTGAAGGCTAGAAGATTGATGCATTCTCAGCAAAACCTTACGCGTCATCTTCAGAAGAGAAAATAAATCCAAAACAGTGATTGTCTCCGGCTTATCCGCTGGGTTCAAGCTGTGCTTTTAATTGAATCTTGTCGGCCTTCTTGACATGCAAGAAGTTCGCTTCCATGCATGTTTGCATGTCGCTTAACTGCTTTCTAATTTTGCCGTCTCTTATTGCTTGTTGGAGCTCTAACTGAGCATTTTGCTCTACTGACTATCCTCTCATGTCCCGTTTTATCGCACCGCCCACCACGTTAACATTTCTTGCGTGACGTAAACGAAATTTTTTCTTGCACCTAGACTAACATGATGGGCTTAGCTAATATTATATTTTATAGGTGAGCTGCAGAATTTGTTAATAGCCACATTGAAACCCCGAACAAGTTCTCAGAAAAATCTTCTCAGCAAGTTTCATTTAAATAATTCTTCTTGTTGATAGAGCGGGTGTTTTGAAAAACGGAAAAAGTCAAAGTCTAAGATTGTAATAGTTCATTTCTTCATGTGCAAAAACTTTGAAACTATTTTCTTTTCACATCACAAGAGTACTGAACGAGAAGTAAAAATCTCGTGTGCTGTGCATTGAAAAGTAGAAACCTTGTCAGCGATATTTCTTCCTCCATGTTTTGGGCCCCCTTCATTTCATGAACCACAATGACACAGCCGAACAAAAGACCTGAGAAGTCAGACCGGGTCCAGGAGGCGGCTGCTCAGCTGTTCTCGTATTAGGTTGCAGGAGGAGGGAGACTTCATCAAAGGCTGTACCGCTCTAGTCCAATACCGGCCTTGTGCCTAAAATAATTGTCTCTAACCAAAATTTGAGACTCTTTGAATATGAGAGCGTAAATGGGCGTGACTTGAATCTTTCCAATTGATGCCAATAGGGATTAAAGATTTCTAGAGCTACATCTTTCGAATTTATTCCCTGGCTTTGGGTCTCAGGCCAAGTTTGGTTCTGCAAATTTTTGTTGAGATGCTTATTTTGGTGATCTTTGCATCGTAAATCTGGAGCTTGTCCCTGGGTCGACTATAATGCAGTCATGTTAACTGATCTCTAGAGTGTAGGGTAGCTTAGATAGCTGTCCGAGGATAGTTTTGAGTTTTCCTAAAGGAACATTAGTCATCACCAACAATGTGATGAGATAAGGAAATTAATTTGTGAAAAAATAATTTAAAAATCGAGGATTGTGCAAACAGGTATCTTTAAATGAACATTTTTGTATCATAATAATACACTTTCAAAAATAGACAAGTATAGTGGCAAACCTTCAACATGAAAATATTGTACTAAATGAGAAAGAACACATTTTAAAAATAAACGAGAATTTGTAACATGCGTCACTTACAAAACGAGTAAAATTTCTGCAGAATCTAACTACGTGGGAAAATAATCCCCTTTCGTTTCTACACTTCAATTAGGTTATTGCATTACTTATTTTATAGAGCTAAAGTCGAACTTCGCATGACATACTGGCCGTGTGCATCTCTTGACATAGAAGAGTTTGTATTTCAATTTCAGAGATTCCGTATACTATGCCAGCTCTACCCATGAGTTTTTTTAAGTGAGTGTACCCTATTGAACTTACCAGGATTTTGAAATCAATTAAGATATTTTCCAGGCTTTACCTTGCTTACAGTTTTCATAGAATAGGAATAAGGTAAATAAGCCTTGCTTAACTATTAACGTGCAAGATGATCAGACTTTAAGTTTGTGATCTGTTTTAAATTATTCACAGGTACAACAAATTATACAAAGTGAATGCTCTGAGATGCAAAAGACATTTTTAAACATTACTTCAAATTTTGTGAACTTATTCCGAAAACAGTCTCAACGGCCAGAAAGTTCTCAAAAGTTATGTATGACTTATTCAATTAATTAAAGGTGCCCAGGAAATTTCTTTTTCAAAGGAAGGACGCAAAAATTCTAAAAAGTTATTTTTTGAGCCTTAGCTGGTCATCGCAGGCTTGAGCAGGAACGTTGCGTCGATATGACGATGCAACGGCAGTACAGACGGTGACGAATTGGAATCGGGCGGGAGCAACCCTAGACTTTAGTTCCCCAAGCGAAGCGTAATTCTCGCCACTGTGCTCTGATAAAAGGCCTGAGATTGCTCTGATATCGAAATGAAGGACTGCGAGGGGAGAGCTCTTCAAAGGAGAGGCATTTGTTCTCGGTTGCCAACGAAGGGAGTCTCACGTTCCGATACAATGAAACACAACCTGGCAATATCGGGTCTTGCTAATATGTGATGAAAAACGATAAGTTCAAACGCCCAGCACTCGCTACATTGGCATTGTGGGAAGCGAGAATACAAATGAGCGCTCATTGAGATATGAGCATCATTTGGAATATTTTTAAAGCATTCAGGCGACCAACAAGTTGTCATCTGACTTCCATCTATCATCTTTAGCGTGTGCTGCAGCTGTACTACGTATGCCCGCTAAAATTTGCTTACATTTTTTGAGTATATCTTGAAATGATTAAAATTTAAAGAATGTATTCTTTGCTACTTAATTTGAGGAAGTAATGAAAGGAAATGTATAAATTACAATTCACAGGGCAGATCTTTCCGAATGGAATTTGGTCAAACTAGTAGAAAAGGCAAGAACTTGATTCTGAATTGATTTGGGAAGATGGGGAAAATATGTGCTGCAGTTTCACCAAAATCTTGTCAGATAGAAAAAATTACCACTTGATGTCTAGAGTCTGCACACACTTAGCGTCCGATTTTGCAAAATGCATTGCAAAATGAAACTATGATGTAGACACTGTTATGAATGCAACACACAGCGATTTCAAACTATCTCAATATTTTTATCGTGCGATAATATAAGGAGCATAGATAGTTTTGACATTTACCTTTTTTTGTAATTATTCTTTTATTGAACGTGACAAAACTTGATTTAACTTTTTCCTTCACGAACGCTCACAAATATTTCGAAAGAATTACTGTGTTTCACTGCAAGTTTAATAATAGGTTGCTTAATTTTATGTGAACCCTCATAAATACGTTGATCAGGAATGCATGACAGAAGAGGTAGAAGGAATTTAACGAAGTTTAAAGTCTCATCTCAGTATAGGTCTCAAAGGTCGCTCAATCCTGCGATGAAGGAAATCGGAAGAGCTATTGCAGTCTCTACTGTGTCATTTTTACTTTTATGGACCATAAAATGCTACCGCCTTGCATGTTTGTCCCTTACTAAGGAAGAATTCCTCAATTTTCTAAATGGCTTTCTGAATTTCGAATATTTCTATACAACATCTCGGCTCGAGAAGCAACAGGAAACGGCTGGCGGCTCCGAAGCGTGAAGAAATATACAGTACGGGAAGGAAGCCCTTTAGATGTCTTCTATCGCACTCGACCGCCATGCCGCAGCATTTTATTATCCATGCCTTTTAGATATTTAATTTTCGAGGGCGTTAAACCTTAATTGTGCGACGGGTTATGAGGCCATAAAATTGATACGGGATGGTCCTTGCTGGTCCTTTTCAATGAGGCCTCAGAGGGCCTTCTGAGTGAGAGAGCGCTTGTCACACGGTCGCCGCCGCACGATGCCGCCTCGCACGCTCTCGTCACGAACTGCTCCTCTGTGCTAGCGTGAATACACATTGTAAGTTTCATGTCCCTCGCTTGCACTGGAAGAGACGGTCGATCTGAATGCAGCTAACTTTACTCTACAATATCATCATGGAGAGCATAGTATGTTGTTGGAGTTTATTTACATGAGTATGATGGCAGATCGACGTATGACACATTAGAGTATTCTCGAATGTGACATCAAATGTGGATGGTGGCAAGAATGTTATCTAATTTTTTCTTCTGCGTAAATTCTGATGCCGCCAGAAGTTCGCCGGCTCATAGGCTGCGCGGACGCCTTTTTAAAGTGCTATTTATTCAAGAAGAAATTTCTTCTGCCAATGACTGCTATTGATTTACTCGTTCGCTAGCAAGACTCAATATGTGCATTTGAATTTGATTGCAAGCACTCAACTAAGAAAAAATTCCAAGCCTTGCACAAGTAAACGTGCTCACAGAACTGCAAGTTAACGGTATGCTAGGGAAAAACTGGATGATGAAAGAAATTGCAAAAATGTTTTGAAGTACAGTAGGTTATACAGTAAATTTAAACAATAATTCTTGATCACATTATATTCAGAGCTAAAACTCTGTTTGAGTGACGAGATATGTTGTTTAAAATTTTCATTGAGCTCTTAGAAGAACTACTAGTCAGTGTAAATTAGATTAAATTTTAAACAAGGAGGACGTCGATTCATTATATGAGAAATCAGTTTGATCGATCACCGTGGCCTAGTAAATAAGGAAGCTCTTCACTTACGTGAAAGGTCGTTGGTTCCATGCCAGGCAATCTCGGTTTTTCTCTCCGTTAGGAAAAGTGATAATCCTCCACTCAACTCAGGGAACTAAAATCGGTACTGGCTTGACCTGGAGTAACCGCAACAATTATTGTGTCATGACGTTAGTTAAAGCTTTTCAAAAATCAAAGCAGAATGTTTGACAAAAGTATCTGCACGCAAGAGATTTTACCTTTATTATTAAGCTATTAGTCAGCCAATATATGCGAATTTCTTTCAAATTATTAAACTATAATGGTACCTAATAAAACATTTAAACATTTTTGTTCTCAATTATAGGGATTCACCAGCAACAAATCAAGCACGGTACATGACAAAATATTAAACCAAGCAATTTCATTTCAAAATTGAGTTCAACGCCATTATTCTTCATTACTGCTCGGAGATAGCTTCCTATACGCTTCCGCAGATTTTGGCAGTTCAATTTTTGGGTGATAAAATTTACTTATCAATGCACAGTGTATTCAATCGCTCAAACTTTTTCAAACTTCTTTGCTTGATTTCATTCCTGAGAGGATCCCGAAGAATTTCAATCATATTGAAGTGTAGCGATTGGCTTGACCACTAAAGAACATTGATTTCGTCCATGTTATACCATTCCTTGACACAACTTGACGTATGTTTAGGATCGTTGTCCGGTTTAAAACGTCCACTTGCGATTTTTTAATGAACACTTTGATTTCGCAATGAGATTCTTTTTTAAAATGTGACGGTACATGATATCATTCATCGTTCCTTCAACAATGTGTGAGCACCAATGCCATGTCATAGAGACGAAGCAGTCCCAAATCATCATGCTACTACCTCACATGTGCTTCATACTTGGCGCGGTATTTTTGGGTTCACTTTCGTCCTCCAAGCATGACGGCTGCATCACATCCTAACATTTCCATTCAATTTCATCTGAACAAAGGACAGTATTCCAAAATTTTTTACTTGCGTCCAAATTTTCTTTTGCGAATTATAAAAGACTTGCGGTATGCTTTCTCGTTAGCAGGGGAGTTTTACGAGGAGAGGCCTAGAACTACTTATGATTGTTACTTACTTTTATACAAGAGACTTTAAAATCAATTTGTAACTCGGTTTGAGTTATCATTGGCCTTTTTTTAACACTAACTCAGCGTGTTTCGACGTGCACGACAACGGACCGACAGTGCAGTACTAATCCTCGGAAAGTTAGTGGTTGCGTTGCATTCTTAAAATTAACGAATCATCAGCCTTAGGTAAAACATAGTACATTTAATTGGACAGAAATCTTTCTGTGCGATAGTCTTCCCGAATGAAGTTTAACGATATTCCTCCGAGGAGTTTGCTCTATTCTTGACTTAGGTGTGACTTGTTTACTTTAGGTATGATTTGTTTTATGCGACCTTCTACAATGGTGGCGTATTTTTGACTGAGCATTTAATTTTTCATCGAACCTGTTGGATTACTGTTCTACAAACGTCTATAATGTATGATAAAAGACTTATTGAATTCCATGGTCTCCTTGAAAATTGATCATTATTATTTGCAAGTCATTCTGCGGAGTTAATGGACCCCTTATGTCATGTAATGTGCAAGTTTTTCTTGTACACGAATTTGCATGACCAAAAAGCCTAATATTCTTTTTTAAATCTTGGGTATAATTTTTAAAATCGTGGCTATTTACAGATTTGTTTAAATTTTTGCCTATACCAAAAGTTCAATGAGAGTTGAACATAATATGCTTGAAACTTCTGCCCTCTCAGTGCACGAGAGGAGGGGTATCGACTAGATTGGAATGGACAGTATGATAGAAGTTCGGTGAGAACTAGTATAGCCAATTGCGAAGATTCTCAGCTCTATCATTAATTTCATTTCATTTCTCGTTTTTTTTCTTTGTAGAATCCATGTACTATGTATAATTCTCATTGGAACTAAAAATTTTACTTCTCTTGCAGATGGGAGGTTTATCATATGCCCTCGTAAGACCCGCAGCCTGAGCTACGCAGACCCAACATGCTTAAACTCCCAGGTTCTGGCACCACGATAAATCGAGAAAATTTAGATATGAATGAAAATTTACATTCTTCAAAGTTAAGCCATTGACGCTTCATGTAAAACTATCTTACAGTCGTGTAAACTGCTTCAAAGGTGATCAAATAATGATATAACTGTGCGTGGTGCTAAACTTTCTAAACTGAAGTGCTTTAAATAAAATTTGTATTCGTTTTCGTAACACCAAACAGTTTTGAAAAAACGAGTACCAATTAACGTTTGGAATCGCTAATTATTACAGTTAATTAGTGGTGATAATAAGTAAATGTTTTTAATCAATTTTTGTAATTGACATGCGCGTTCCCATCGCAATCCACCGCCTCTGTGTTTTACTTGTGAATTTGAGTTTAGTTTGTGCCATTCTTTATAGGTGATCATGCACATCACACTACATAAAGTGCGATGCGAAAATGACTTGATCGCATGTCGTTCATTACTCTGTGCTGCGTCGGTACATTATGCTGATCGCAATAACTCGCTTTCACAATTGCCGTTCATTAACATTGTAATTGAATGGTCGGAGGCCGATTATCTAACTCCTGTTCGCGGAAATGAAACTGCCTTGGTCGAGTTGTTCCCTGAAACGTATTTGGGCGCACAATTTTTGAGAATTCAAACTTTGAAGTATAGAAAATGTGAATTTTAATTGTATCTTAATTTTTATAAGCATAAAAGTTTCATTTAATTTTTTAGCATCATGATTATAAAGCAAGGAGCCACAAGTATTTCTATTGAGATCACGTGTTAGTGGCTTGTGTAAGTCTAATTCACATAGTTGGAGTCAGTGAGTAAATGTAACAAATGAAAACGGTTAAAATTGTTTTTTGTGTGTTTCTGCACGGCACGTTAGCATTGAATGCATGAGTAAAGTTTTTTTGTGATGACAAGAAAAGAAAAATCATTGTACGCTAGGCCATAGTTTTTGGATGGTAATCATAGCATTTTGCACTCTGGTGATGTGAGGTATTGAATCCTAGATTTAAAATTGGAGTACAATGTTGCGCAATGATGGGTCAGTAAAAATTTAAATGCGTTTAGTGAATAAGCTGTTGATAATTATTGTCATAACGTAGCTGAAAGTATTTGACGGATCTGTTTCTGCTATGGGAAAAATTACCTCCTTGCCTGAAAACAAATTAAATGTGAATTTCCATAATGCCCACTTACCGCCACGATATCAGATATTAATGCTTAAAGTTAAATCGTGAACGACCATGGACAATATTCATGCAAAAGGAATGGCTATCCCGTAGTGTTTATGCCAAAAAAGACTTCACGGCCAGATGGTTTCTGATAAATACTGACAGCCTGGAAGGAATTCAGGTACAAGGTTTACAAAATCTGCTCTTGAGTCCTTACACTCTTCGGCGATAATGTTAAAAACCTTTGTTATCTGTTAACGCTAGTAAAACCATCGGTCACGCGGTGGTCAGGGTTTATGGGACCCTAATTCGGGCGGTGGTAAGAGCTCTTCAGGCAGAGGAGGCAGTCATTATCAGGAGGTTAAAATCACTAACCTAAGCAAGCGATCGCCTCCGTTTCTAAGTCTTTTTAACCAACATTGGAAGTTCTTGGCAGTACGATAGAGTGGCGCATGTTCCTTCACGTGAGAACAAAGTCCACGCCACCATTGAGAGATTGGACGAAGAATGATAACTCTCATTTTCATTAGAAATATTCGAGGTAACTAAGGCTCTGATGGAAACACAGTTTGTATTTAGAAAGTAAAGTCGTCTAAGTACAAAGATAATACTCTGAAGAAAAATTTTTTGATTGTTGTCTTAATTCAGAACATTTTTATTCATTTAATGTCTATTCACCTCTCCAGCCCTTTACGTAGGCTTGAGATGCTTAAGGAAAAAATTCAATCATAGTGCTTCCTAACAATCAGGGTCGCAAAAGAAACTTCGGGGTCGAGAAGATCTGAACTACAACTCCATGGTAACAAAATGATATTTAAAAGTAAGTTAACTTAGAGTCGGACACTGAGATATTTGGTGAAATTTTTGTTGGAACATTCGCGAAACCTTGTTTTGCGTAACGAATATCATTTAATTGGAAACTCCACTTAATTCCAGTGATGTACAATACTGCCTGTAACAAATGGGACGAATTTACATCTTATTTATTTGCACACTTACTGAGTCATTTTGACACCGTTCGTTTACGAATTACTCTAGGTTAGAACTCTACTCTAGGTTGGAACTTCACACACAAAATAAAATTATATTAAATTTTCAATGACGCGACAAGGACACTGCAAGCCTCACCTATGGCACTAAATTTCTTTGCTTATCAAGCATCGACAAGAAATGACTCATCTTAGAACAATTTCATACATAATTCACGGAGCTGATTCTTTTATTCTCATAACTTTTTCCTTAATAAATGAAATTTTTCGCCCCAAAAAGTTAAACAAGCGGTGCGATGAGGGTTGCATAAAAACAGGCCTTCGTTGAAAAATTGCATAAGAAAGAATTACGTGTATTCCACTTTACGAATTTTGCAAAAACTATTCATTTTCTTTTGATATCTCTTAATGGGTGGCTCTAATTCAAAGAAATCGCAATTTGCATTCTCTCTTTTTTTCCGTTCTGCAGAACGTGACAGAACTTTTGAGTGTTCCGAAAGGTGCAATATTGCCAGCAGCATGTGAGAACAAGGGTTCATGACATCAGTTGCATTTTTCCACTCTAAAATGTTCTACGTATGCTGCAACTTCCATGGTTGTTACAAATTGCTTAAGAAATGTTAGGCAATAAATTTCTACTAATAGTTTCTCAAAAGCTTACTTAATCTGATGCAAATTTACGCTTGAAAATTAGACCCTTGACGGAAACTTCTTCCTTCAATTCCAGTGAATGAAGAAGTGGAATGAACTTAGCAATTAAGTGTAGTGCTTTAATGACAGCTCTCACGCACGATCATTTATCGGTTCTAAAATTGAAACAAAAAGACGGTAGTTAATGATTGCTCAAGATAAGAGATATTGCCCAGAGAGACACAATCCGGTATCTCTGCAGTAACAAATAATCTTCAATTCCTTAGACTTATAACTAATTATGGTCTTCCTTCAAGGGCGATAACATGGACCAGGATCCGTCTTTTACCAGTTTCAAATTTTTACCCCAACTTGTTTTTCCAAAGTTCATTTTTTCTGGCGGTCAGTCCCCTCGTTCAAATTTTGTTGATGACCTGATGCGAGCCCGTGCCAGTGTGTTAAAGAAAATTAGGGCGACGAAGGTTTAAAGTGACGATCATCTGCTATCAAAATGACTTCAGACGTGGCTTAATTAGTCTCGCAAGTGTCGAGGTTTCGACTGGAACCTAAAATGATTATTTGGAAACAGTAAGTTATTTTTGACTTACATGGACTATGCTGACAATTTCTATTCGACAAATTCAGATGAAAAAGAAAATTAGACAGGATTAACATCAGTGTAATTGACAATACTGAATTATATGACCAATCATTATTAATTATGAGATTTATTTTATACTGAATGTAGAATAAATGACGGTTGGAATATCATCCCAGGATTTCTCGGGATTTAGAATAATCTGTTTGCAATGAGAGTTTGATGGTTCTGGGAATAAGATTAACTCGGAGTGTGGGAGTATAAGTTTCAAAATAACTTTGAAAGAAAAATAGAGTTTCTAGAGTGCTTGAACCACTTAAAATTGTATAGTGCTCGTGACACTTCTATTATTAGAGTCCATGCAACTCAAACCTATGCAATAATCTCAAAATGTTTTGTTTTCTTTAATCTAACATCTCACTGAATACCACGTAGCGCAGCCAACCTGCTTGTCTATTCCTTGAAAATTGAAAAAATAATCGCAAATGCAACTGTAAAGAGTTTTTCAGCCTGAGGTACTCGTTCGTGTGAATCATGTTAGATATATATTGTGAATGCATCAAGGACGAGCAGTCTTTATCCATCTTTTCTTCACTGACTTTTCAATGATTGTGCAAACATTAGGGGCGCACCTTATGATCACATTTAGTATCCAAGTTCAATCTGATGGACTCGTGCTTGTTTTTTGAGTTGAAGTGCTCGTGTACACGTCATCAGAGAGCTAAATTCAAATCTGAGATGCATATAATAATACACTTGAAGAACAAACGCTCGGGTGGCATAAGGAGATTGCGGCAGGTGTACTCTGCCACGTAGGAATGAGATGTTCTATTTTGGCTGCACATCATCGACAGATCATGCTTGGAGCTGCTTGGATTAGGAGTAGAATGGTCGCAACTGTTCATGGCAGCTCACACATTCCAAAAGAATTAAGACGACTCTGAAGCGTGGGGTTTCGTAGATTATTCTGTCTAGTATCTAACATAAATTAAAAAGAATTGTAAAATCACTAACTCTTGAGCTTCTGTAGGTAAAATGAGATCCTAAAAAATTTACCCAGCTTTTGAAATTTTTTGCAGCATTCACCAGCTCTTCAGAAAATTTGTCCCCCATTTGCATTTTCCTTTTGCCCCAAATTTTCTCCAGAACAAGTATCACTGAAATTGTGTGTCGATAAACAGATGCTACGCACTGTATTAGTATAAGCTGCACTGACTGACGTCCAATTAGCTGTTGATAATTCAGGACACGCGGGATGCAGGATGAGGACGAACAATTCGAAGTTCTAAAACTCGGTCCCGGGCCCCGGCTCTAGAGAGCAGGTTTACAACCGAGCTCTCAAGGCGGGCGCATTGCGGGAGCATTAATGAGTTCTTAATGAGGCAACGCTTTTAAGTTTAGGTAATCGCATTGTAAAAATTATCCCATCCGTAATTATCTACTTAACTTGAGGTACCAGGGCTCTCCTCTTGTATGGAGGTTGTCCACGATATCTAGAGCGACCATTTTGCAGGCCTCTTTTTCCTAGAAAAAAGAAAGAGCAATTTCAATTTCTTCCTAAAACAAAGAAAGATGTTTTTCAAAGTTTTTACTGTCTTTTCATTAGTGTCTTTTCATGATGAAAAAATCCAGTACGTATAACACTACCGTGTTTCGAAAGAACTCAATTGGGAATTTAATAGAGCAATTAACGTATGAGAGGCAATATACGTCACGGACAGAAGGCAACGAATTGGAAAACAACAACGAAAAAATTTTGCTCAGCCTCCTTACCTTAAAACTATTATTATTATTATCATTCCTTACTATGTCCATTCCAGTTTTATTTATCTTGTTTCTAAACTATGAAGTGAAGTATTGTAGGATTTATCGTATACAGTAATGAGCTCGGCAATATGAGCATTGCATACCGATAATGTCTTAAGAACCGTGATTTATCACGGGATGTTGAAATAACCGCAACTATGTTTGTGAAGCGTTCCATATTGAGTTCACTGTCGATTGTGTGATTGTTTCTGTGGAATTCGACTTCTTCTGAAGAGAAAAATTAAGCGAGCATTGAGTTCACGGCAGACTAGATGGAGCTATTTTATCGAACTGAAACCCGGCAGATGATCCTCAAAATTGAGAAATGTCCAGTAATTTATACTGACGCCAGTTAGCGGCATTTTCACCATAAAACAAGCGGCGCACTTGTAAGAGATCTTGGTGCCACTATGACTGAAGTGAGGAGGGCAAGCAGGATGAAGAGCCTCGATAATGCCAACACATTTTATTTATTTATAATAAGACACCAGAACTAGAACTCAAAGCACATACAGTACATAATAAATACTTTCTTTCACTGGACCGTCAGCTCATCACTGGTTCTCTCTTTTCAGACGAAGACAGAGGGAATTTCAGACAGAGGAAATAAAGCAAATATAATTAGAATAAATTTAGGGCTCAGAATCATAAGCCGATTGGTAACTTATATTTCTTGAACTCATATTCCTCGAATAATGACTACTGTAATCGAATCTTACACGACGTAATCGAATTTGTAATCGAGTATTAGAAATAATCTTGAAATTATCAAGGTACTTATCCAGGCGTTTCCGATGAATTTGTCCGTGAAGAACTGTTCAAGGAAGATAATTATTTATTTTGTACAATGGATAACAGATATTGAACAACAAAAATTCCAAGCACTACAAACGCAAACTTTTTTCCGTAGCAAAAATTTTGACGATAAAGAATAACATGAAGGCACAATGAACTAAGCTCCGTCAAAATCTATTTTTGCCTTTTATGCAACTACATACGCCGGAGGAAAAATGTATACTCCTTTATATATAGCTTTTTCCGAAGCAGAGTAAAGAAATAAAGGAAATTGTTCTTTTCTCAATGATGACGTTGAAAAAAACATAGCATCTGAGGCTGAAACTTACATTCACGTAGCATCCAAATTTCGACAATAATTGTGCATACATGTGCAACAACTGTCTTTTCATACTAAAACGGCAGCACTCTTTGCAGTTCTCTTTGCCTTTTGGTAAGAGGCGATATCTGTGAGTGTGATTATAGCCTTTCTTCCTTTCTTGTTCCCCTTGCAAAGGTGCAGAGGATGGAAGTGATGATGGTCAGCGGACACACGTATGGTCGCATACATTACAGCTGTTCGCTGAATCCCGTTGCCCTGCAATCCCCTCAGGGCCTTTTAGTTTTGAGTGTTAGACAGCATTTCACTCAGATTGTTATCCAAGAAAGGAACACTTGGCTACTTCCTCCTCTCATGTTTTATTCTAATTCACACTACTTTTTTCTTTGAAGCATTCTTCTCACAACGTATTTCAAACTCTTGCTAGGAATAGCGTTGAGAAAAAATTACGGGACAAAGGAGTCACATACTGAAGTGCAGTTTTAATAGGTAATCTTTTCTTGGATCCATTGTGAAAAATTGATAGTCTACTCTTTGCAAATGCAATTCGTAGCACGCAGGGAGTCGTTGATCTCAGAGATTACTGAGAAAGGTGTTTTGAGCTGTCATTTTACTTCGTAACAATGCGTGATAAATATGTCCTTGCCTCTGCAATGTAATGGCGAATAGAGTGCTCTGTGAGGACTCAGAATAATTTTCTTTTAACGCTATAAATATCAAGTGTACATCGACCGCAGCCGTCTCACCTATAAGAGGACAAGGAAGTTTGCCATCGTATACAACTGAAACAAACGTACGTTACATCCGTAACCGGTGGATCGATTTTGTGTACGTGCATTTGTTCTAAGTAGATCGAGTACATCTGTAGAAAGACTGATACTGAGAAGTTTCTTCGAAGAAACTAATAACTAAAATTGTTTGATGATATGCAGACTTTTTGAATGACTAATAGCAGTATTGAAGAGAATTAAATAAAATGTTTCAGGGTTAGTCAATCTTGATGTACCGTCATTCTCGATAAGCAGAGAAATTTAGTTAGCTGATGAAGATTAGAACAAATTAGTCATCAGCGTTATTGACGAAGAAAGTCACAATGCAAGGTTATACACTCGTTACTGCTCATTCGTAGCTCCTTCATCAATGGTTATTTCAATTATACTGTGTTTGTCGTAAACAAGAAATTGCTTGCATCATTGAATGATGAAAAGCTTTGTTCACATCATGCGTGTGGGTGCTACGTATTATAGGGCAAATTATAAGCCCTTTTTCTTGAGGAACATCTGATCTTAACAGGCAGTGAAAATTCCTTACAGTACATACATTGAATGAAAATCACAAGTCTATAACTTCCAAAATGCAAAGTTTTTGCCCAGAAATATTTTTCCACAACCAAATTTTCCACTAAAATTACTGATGAAAACTAGTAATCACTTTTCAATTTAAAAATTCAGTTCCGCGCTTGAAATGCAGTTTAAAACTGACGAATGGAATATTTTTTCGGCAATATAACATATGCCGGTCTGAAATTCAAAAAGAATCAAATACATATCGGATCGAAGCCCTCTTACAAGGTGATCATATTTATAAATTTTTGTAACCTTGATTCTCAGGAACGGCATTCATTAAAACAGTATTAGTTACATTCTGTCATAATATGCTAATTTAAAGTCAATTATGAGTTACTTTTGTCTTATAATTAGTAGAATAAATTACTTTTTGTTATAATGATTACTCATAACATTACCAATATACCATATGCGGACATATTTATTTCAGCACAATAGGGAAAATAGGCCGTTCAGAAACGAACGCAATTGTTCTACGGCTGAAAGAAATTGAACTCCTACACATAATTTTGTCTGTGATTTTGAAAACGTTATCTGGACTCGTATTCAATTTAACGTGAAGTCAAGTATTATTTGATTTTACCATTCAAAAAATCAGGTAATTATCGTCTCGACACGTTTTTAAAACCAAGCAGGGCTCATGTTCGGTTCATATGGAACAAAACTACAAAAATCTTTGCACCGAACAGAAGGATCACGGCTGGAAAATACATACCAACGCAGGAAAAAACACAAACAATAATTAGTCTGTTTCTTTAATAAACTCTATCTTTCCATTTTTATTTTGAAAAAAATGAAAATTCATTAGTGTTGTAGAACTATTTACAAATTTCTCAAAAAATCGCTATATTCTTTCCATCAAACCTATTCCTATCTGAAAGTTAAGCTTTCTACGACAACCGAAACAAAGGTTCAATACTGGCTGTTTCACGGTTAAATACCTAGCAGTGCAGAACGTCCTGTGTAATAGATATTCTTTTAATAACTAGCTGCCGCAGTATGCCTCCGAGTTCAAAGGAGTGCATGCCTTCCAAAGTATTCATGGGAATTATTGAAGTTCAAAGATCGCTTTTAAATTGGCCTAAAAGATTGTGGAATAGAATTTAGGAAGTGTACATTAAATTTAGAGAGTACAGAGTGATGAATCGAACGCCATAGATTCATAAACCTCCTAGCTTTAAACAATTCATATCATATTGTTCATGATACGACTTCGAATGGTCGGCTAAAAATTATTTCTGTATGAGAAAAATATGTGAAACATAATACCCAGCATAGTGCCCAAAGCATTTCCAACGTCTCGAATCGCTCGATATAAGAAATTAAGCTTTGCGTCTGTTGTAATTGCTCAAGTAATTCTGCTTTCCGTGAATTTTACGAGGCAGAGTTGGCTCATCTTGAGAGGCCTGTTGAGTACGAAATATACAAACATATATACATACAAATATACATGCACTTGGACTACACGTTTTTGTTTTTGCAGAGTTTCGTCACATCGCACTCTGCTTTAGAAGTGATTACTTGCATATGCGGTACATTACATTCGTGTAAGAGGAGCACCACTGCTAGCAATAGTGTGAGCACTCAGCAGCGCGCGATGCTGGTTTGAATTATGCGGCCTTGAGTTCCTTTTAGTGTATTCTTTTGAGCAGCACTCGGTCAGTTTGCACGCCGCTCTTGACACTCCTAAAGGGAGCGCCTACGAAGCACACTACATGTATCAATGTAGCTCTGTCTGCGGGGAAAATAACACACTGAATGGTCATGTCCAGGGCACTCGTTTTTTACGAGATCCATAATTTCTTTAGGTGTTGAACTTTCTTACTTGAATTATAGAATGTGAGAAAGTGCAAGATTATGTTGAAGGCATATTTTCGTTCGCGGAACGAATCCTTTCATGTTAAGATAAACAAACGTTAGTTTCAAAAATCTCCGAAGGACGTTACTTCAAAAGGTATGTCAGAGGACGATTGCAGAAGTTTTGACCTACCCTGTTGTCTGATACTGAATGGTAAATCATTATTACATAAGCGACCCTTTCTTCACTGACTATCTTTTGAATTTGCAGCACGCTCATTGATTTTCAGTTATTCTTGTCTTTCGATGACACAAATGCACACACGAAGTCTTAACATCCTAAACGGGTCTGAGCTCAACTTATGGGAGTGCTCGCTGTGCAGCCGCTGTCCATGCGCCCGTAAATTGTACTGAGGTGCGGAGATCTGTCTCAAATTATCCTTCTCTTCCACGCCTTAAAAACGCGTTTGTTCGTTTGATTTTAATGCATTATAGGCTGAAAATTTTATGTTATGGTGAACTTAACTATGTTTGATCATTTTACTGATCCTGTAGAGCTTCATGGAATAACTTTTGGGGTAGGTGGTAGCGAAATATTTCCATCGAACAAAATTTGCGTTTTATATCTTGCGGTTGTACGAGTGAAACTGTGTAGTGCTGTTCCATAATAAATTCACCGCTTTTCATTATTTCCCTAAAAAGAGTTATCATTTTCGTCCTTTACCTTTGTGTCTTTGACTGAATATGAAAACTGAATGTGATAAAACCATTTGTGATGAGCTGAAATGAGTTGCACATTCTGTTATTTCTGGATTGGCCAAATTGAAGTGCGTACACTTGACGGCTTCTGTTCGAAATTTACATAATTGAATTCAAAATTATATTTTGCCATAACCATAGGCACACCTCTTAACTGTGTTAAAATAGTTTCAGTTTCTTGAAACATGAGAAAAAGCGCTAAAATGTTTGTGACCTTAAGAAAAAAAAACTATTGTCCGAAAAGTCCTATTAACTATTGATCAAAATTCGGGTAGATGCCTGTTCGAATGGGAGGAAGTACGAATTAATGAGATAACGAATTAAATTAATGGCGGCTGAGCAATGTTACCTGACTATTCACGCGTCATAAATATATTTTACCGCTTAGAAATACAAATCAATGTTCTTAGCTTGTTTGAAATGAGCTAGAATGATTGAGTCATAGCTGAAGCGAAAGCTTTGTCAAGAATCGAGACAGAGTCATATGGAACATGTGATGATAGGTTGCAAAGAGCATGAGTCTGAATGTTCTATTCTACAACTTGATTTTTTTAACCTATGGCTCTTGAAATGAGCTGCAATTCCTAAAAACCGACCAGCCCGCGTTGCGCATGTCATAGAATGAACAAAAATGAGCACCTGCTAAGGCTCTGTGGAGACAGGGTGATCAGATGCATTTCAGTACGCAAGTCACACTGCTAACTGCTGACATTTTCGAGACACTGTCAACAACATGTCAGGTGTAAAACTCTGAATGGTAATTTTTAAATGTCTTAGATTAAAAAAGTTAAATCAATATAAGTTCTAACATTTAACGCATTCGCTCATTTTGCTGACGGCAGACTCAGTTAAAGCATTTAAGAAACATATTCATGCAGGGTACATATACAGAAATGAAAGTGATAAGTGCCACAGCACTATTTGAAGCGTTCTTTGATAACCCGAGCCGAGCGTAGTCAATGGAGAAGAAAAATTTCCCTTTGAGAGGAAACATTTTGATTATTTGAGTTCATGTCAATATTATAAAAGAAGAATCAAAATTTTAGTGAAAAATCTTCCAGCCTCAGTTCTGGCTTTATAAAGAGAATGAGTTTTTTAAGAATGAAATCATCCCATCTGAGTTCAGTCCCTCTCAACTTGACCAAAGTTGCGTACACAAAGAGATTTGTTCCAGTTTCGTTTGCGATAAAAATGTGGTCATTTAAAAAAAAAAGAGAGGAAAAAATTAATTTTCCATATTTTTACGCTCTTAGGATGTTAATTTTTCACTACGATAATACAGAGATTTTTAATAATAATTTATGCCCCAGAAGTAAATTTGTTGCAGACCAAAACATATCTTCCATCTTGGCTCAATACGATTGAAGAGTCAGGCATACTTACCCGTAAGAATGAGTATAACAAAGGCAACGTTTGAAATGCAGTAGATGCTAATAGTTGCCTTATGTTATTTTTTTTTTGAGTTTATTTTTGAAAAAATCATTGTAAATGTTTTCAATCAGCTAGGGGTGAACATACGTACACTAGTGATTATCCTCAAAAAGCTAGTATCTCATATAAGGTGGGCCAAAAATCTCATTTCCATTTCGCACATTTATTATGCAAAACTATACAAGATACAAAATTCAATTAAGGGCAAAAGAAAATGGAATATTGGAAGTTTTGAAGTAAAAGTAATTTTATTGGATTATCATCAATTATTATCCAAGCCCAAATGAACTCTTTGTTGGATATTTTGCATCATACTTCTCAGAATATCATGTGAAATAACACGAATTTATTAGATCATGTTCTGTTCAGTTATTGAAGAGTACATAAAATGTTTACAAAGATATTATCCTTTAAATGACCTCAAATAAAAAACTGGAACATTTAAATCAGTCGGCGATCAAGGTGGCCAAGAAATATCCTCCAAAGGGTAAAATTTCTGTTCGTTTCTGATAGTTTATAATTTGCAACTTAGGTACAAGCTGAATATTAAACAAAAATAACTTGCAATCCTGTTTTAGTATACGCTGTAGTGGCGTGCGAGATAACCCCTGTTGGGCTCTATGTTTTCTCGTGAAGGTGGCACCATTTTCAGTAACATTAAAAGACTCACTCACTGAACAGTTTTTCAGCGCGCGGAATGCCTTTGATCTTCCGGATCGACCTTTATCAGTATCTGATCCCGTGCATCTGAATTTTGGTTCCAAAGCAAGAGATCTGGGTTTACTTGGACTCATGTTAAATCTTCTCATTAAACTGCCTCTCACTCCAACTTAAGTTCCAGTCTTTTGAAAAACCTGCCACTATTTTTGCTGCTCCCTCTCTCTCTCTCACACTCTCTTTTTCTCTCCCTCACTCTCTCTCTCTGTCTTCTACTGTGTAAATGGATTTTTTTAGAAGTTTCAAAGTATGGTATTGTTGAATGTATGTCTTACTATGGCCTGTTTGTATCATAACTATAAAAGATCCTAAAATTCCTCTTTCATTTGCTCTTTGCTAGTGCTTTGTAACCTACAAAGCTTTTGCGTAATAAATGTTGAAAATGGTAGAAGGACTTTTGAGCCACCCTGCTTAAATAGGCTCGTATATCATCAAAACTAAACTCGTCCTGAAGGAAACTTAACTTGTAGATAACATGAGTTAACTGCCCTCAGAGAAACTTGAACGCACGTGAATGTGGCAAATTTAGGTGCACCAACATTCAGAGAAATCTTGTTCACATATTTTTTAGCAACATAATCAAGTTATTTGGAAAGTGAATCACATTTTCACATTTCATGTGAGAAAAAAGATTCGATTAAAATGAGCAGTCTTTGCAATTTTTGAATGAAGTACGATTCTCTTCAGAAACCTTTACATAAGTGCTGTTTCCCCTTCAAATTTTCAGACATTGTCAGTCAATAAGTGCATTCACAGACATGATTTGAAAAAGTGAAACATGTATGTGAAACAGTGCTGATTTGTTTCAAGTGTGCCATGGTCGACAAACTTATGTTTGTCTTTTGTCCCAAGAGATACAAAAATGTGTCAAAATGCACTGATTGATGATGTATGTTGATAACACACTTTTTTGTGGGTCGGTTTTGTGACAAGTTGACACGCGAAAGCGCTGTTTTTAAGACAAAACTTTTCTCAGTGTAAAATTAACTGTTTTAATCGAGTAATAAGGGAACACGTATTCTATAAGAAGTTGCAGCTATGTTTTTCGTTTTTTTAATACAATACGCAATAAATTTGAACGATCATTCAAAATTAGTAAGGAATATAAATGAAATGCATCCTAAATTCTGTCTCGTGCTTATTTTACTCATTTTAATTTATTACATTTTCGTAGCATTGAAGCCTTTTTACTTTGAATGCCCAAAAATTCGCAACACCAATCCTCGTTGTATCGTATCCTGCGTTCTGTGAAAGTCAGAAAAATCGTCTAGAAACGCTCCATTCCCTGGTGCACCACCAAATCTCCAATGAGGAGCTCTGCAGTAATCCTCTCCAAAACCACTGAATCGAAAAGGATCTTGAAGAATAGATGAACTCTGAAAAATCGATAGACACGAGCATGAGCACCTGGCGCGGCTTAGTCTGTTGAAGCCTCGCCGGTAATGTTTGGCTGCTCGCAAGAGATCACCGGCTCTGCGGAAAAGTCAAGAGGGGAAGTTTAATAGGGAATAGTACAATGCTGAATGTTATAAACGGAAAGAGTTGCCATATATGAATGTGGTTGGAATCCCTAGGAACATTGCTGCCTCAAGAAAATTGAACTTCGATTAGGATATTTGGGTATTCAGGTCTAAGAGATAGGCTATAAAGGTGCTGCCCGAATGTGTGTTGCGTAATGTACCTGAGTTAGCTCATAACTTTTTTATCGTAGTTGATTTCTTTCAACTGACTGACAATCCTTGTAAAAATTCGAAAAAACACTTAGGAACCAGTTTGCACGGTTTCTTTCGCACTTTAAAGCTAGGAAAGAAATTTATAAATCACACCAAAATTCCCCAAATTTACTGACATATTATTTGCCATCCATCTGGATTTCTTTACACGGTCTTGACCTTGTTCATTCTTGAACTAGCGTTTTGTCAAAGTCTCGCAGCAAATGTTTAAATAAAATACATGTGAGAGATAATATAGTCTTGCCATTTATCAGAAGGAAATGCATCATTAGGACACAATACGTAATCGAAGAGTTTCGCGTCAAGGTTGATCGTCATCAACTTCACCAGAAAATTTATTTAAAATAAATTTCATGAAACACAATGAAAACTTTTGTATTGAACAAATCTAAAAACAAAGAGAAGATCGGAACACGAGTGTAAGAGGAGAACAAAAAGGTTTCTGACTGATGTTTAGGAAAACATCTTATCGGTTCGTTTCTACAGGATCATTATGCAATCAAACAAATCCAACCTATCTTTTAATCAAGCTGCTGTTGATTTTTTCTCAAAAGAGGAAGAAAATTCTTCATTTAGTTAAAACATTCTTCTCAGGACGTAATGAACTGTAGAAAACATGTTTTTTTCTCAGGACTTCTTCTCGCATAATAATCTCTCCTATTGCAATCAACATTGCAATTGACTAATCTGCCATTAACTGGCGACGATGCCGATTTCGTTTGGAAACCTTGCACTACCCGCACTTCTATCATCGTCACTGTTTCTCTCAGTGAGCTGTGTAACGAACACATTAATTCAGCCGCAGGCCATAACCAACCATTGATTGCCTATGAGCACAATGAAACTCTAGTAAATCGTGCTCCACCATTTAATTTGCGATGATGTATCACTCTAAAGCTGAAGCCTCAACCCACAAAGCGAATACATTCAGGCGAGCATTGAGGCATTTCTAATTCTATAGTCGCTCTGACATACCTCCTGCATTGCAAGGGAGCTTTCACCGGGTCAATTTCACTAACAAAATTCAGTCACTTCTAGTCCGTGAGTTGCTTGAAATTTACTTAGCCCTGCTGTAAAATTTTCATAGCGAAGAGCTGCAACCTAAATTTTTAGTGAATTTCACAGCACTCACATTTTATTTAAATTAGTGTGAAAGGTTTGAATTTTTTACGCTCACATTTTAACCAAACTAATCATTATCAAGGGCTGCTAGCCAACCATTCAAGTTATCACTCTATTGGAGCTGCCGTATGTGCATCAGCTGCCAGGTATTAAAATCACATACCACTGAATTTTTAAATCCAGCAAGATGTAACTTAAGCGCTCAAACAAAGTTATCTCTGAATTGTGTTATCAGAATTATTTGAATTACAGTACTCCTGTATTTTGCAGGAGTTGAACGAGTAGCTTGATTTTCAAACGTAGTGTTACTGAAGATCACTTTTATGACCGAGTTTTTCCGTCAGTTTGCCCGCTTTAAACTGGAGCCTGGGAACTTTACGATATTCAGTGGCCCATGTACAATCCGAAAGCCAGATATTGCCTATTTTAATCGTGGAAGACGCAAATTGTTGCATGTCAGGTCATCCTCGAATCTCTTTCCAGGAGAGCACCGCTGCACCATCTGATGGTGAGCAAAACGCGCAAAAAGAATTTAACTCTGTCTTCGTTGCTAGAGTAACAGCAAAAACTTCGCTGCGACTTCCAGTTTTCAATCAACGTCTCAAAAGAATCCAATCAGACACCAGTGAATCCTAAGAAGAATCTCCAAGATCGCCTGTGAAGCGCTCAATTCACATCCAAATCATTCGGTCCATATTAAAATCTCATCAGCCTCAGAACTTGTGAGAAACGGTGACGGCGAGCTTCATTAAATCGGATGAATGGCAGAACTGTCTCGATTAAAGCTAGATTCTTTTTGCTTCAGGATTTGTTCTGATTTTTTGGTGGAGCAAAATTCATGGAAATTTGAGTTAAATGCCACCGTGGTGGCAATGATCATCACCTAACTTGTGTTGAGGAATTAATTTTCACTCAAAATTTTTCGATAATTTCATTTAACTGCAGCTGACTTCGCTGGAACAACTTGTCACTTGAGCTCGCCTCATCGCTTCGTCTCTGCACCGGCCTCTGACCATACTGGACAGTTGGCAATAATAATTTAATTCTCTGAATTTAAAGTTCCTAACTCGATAATATTTTGTTGAGAAACATTGATTCATATTGACTTATTTACTGTGACATGAATTTATCAGGTTGAAAACATAGTTCTGCAGTTCTGTTTTCATTGATAAAATTTACTAGTTAGGATCAGCATTAATGTTACTGCAATTTATTTTGAAAATTCAATGAATTTTAGGCACAATTCTCAGAATTATTATTATTTTAATTGAATGCTAAAGAAATCTGAATAAAAAATTTGAAGAAATGCGTTCCAGCAACTTCTGAAGAAGTTAGTGTTACTCGTTTCAATTTCTAATACATTCCGTTAGTTAGGTAGACGCAAAATAACACAGCAGCAGTTTCTCGTACAATTCTTGAAGATAAGCTACAACCATTTCTAGGAATAAGGATTATTTTCATTCAAGCATGCTGTTGATATACGTTGCCATGACATAAAAGTAGTTTATGCAGTAAAGCTCGTGTAACTAACACTGATGGACTGTGCAAAATAAGGAAAAGCAATAAAGCACACTGTCTAAAATAGGTAACTACAAAGATCAATACACCAATTTCAATCCAAGTAAATTCTCCAAGGCGAACCATGTGACGCAAGTGAAACTTCTCCTACACAAATGAGCTTAGTAACAGTCCTTATTGCTGCTCTGAAAGCAGTCGATTAGCTGGAAAACCCGAAAACTTGACTGAAGGAGCTAGATTTGGAGCGTTTTCTTGAGAACAATAATTGTGCCTGTCTCAATATACAATGAAATTGTAGTGGTATCATGGCGAAGTAAATATGCACGAAAACTGATTAGAAGTAAATTTTTCTTTGATATCCATCATAAATAAAGAAATCCTGAAATTGATGGAAACCAAAAATGTTTAGAGTCGGTTACGATCGACTTAGGTTTGCCTTCGTGTGTAACTGCGCAGCAGATTACAGGACTGGGTGATGGCTTACGGACACTCTTTGCCTGCTTTTCCGTTGACCACGTAAACGACCAAAAAATCATTCAAAGTTTTGCAAGACAGCACGTCGACCCAAGTTTTGGCTGTAATGTCAGCCTTTCAGAAAAGATTTGAGCTGTGGCACGGAAAACAAAAGACGATCGGCAAGACACAATGCGTAATATTTCTGACCGGGCCTGGGCATTACGTAGGAAACGATCGTGTGATGCAGTTGGTGATATTGCACGACCAGCGATGACTTGGGCGTTCGACGCCAGATCACTTTTTGGGTCAAATGTTTGGTACTTTAGATTTTCGGTTCCGTTAACCTCTGGTATTTGCTGTTTGTTTCTTTTCCTAATCATAATAGTAATGTTGAAATCTAAAATAAAATTAATTTATAGAAAAATATTTAAGCCGTTTTAGGCAGTCGCAGTCATTGATGGTGGCTTTCTAAAAGAAATCCCACGATGAATAATAAGGGAAGAAAAATGGTTATTTTAACTTTTGGAGGATTCTTGTGATAGAATTTGCAAACTTCAGCTAAATAGTGGACCAAGGCTGAAATCATTCAACATGTATTGCGGAAAATTTAGTGTTTGAAATAATCTAAAACCGATTCGTTGCGATGTCTTTTAGCGCCACAAGTGGTGTTTCGTAAGAAATGAACTCTTAGCTTTGAACGGGTGATGGAAGTGTTGTCTTATGAACTTACTGGAGGAAAACCTCTACATATAATTAAAATTCTTCATACGGTTATTGTAACATCATTACAAAATTTCACATATCAGTCGTCATGCATACTAAATCTAAATATGGCGGTGCGTATAATGATTTTTTTTCCTGCGTCTGGAAGCAATCTGCAACTATGCCTTGTCGAGGAATTATTATTATCGAAATAGTGGAAAAGCAATCAACGTTTCTCCACTGCTCATACTTGCCCATTCGGTTGGCAACTATCAATGAAGAGAATATTTCGATGGACGCCAAAGTCTCTTTTTCGCTCCACACGGTCATGGTTTTTGTGTTTCCAGTCTCCCCCACGGCCGCTCCTCCTCTCGTTTCATAGACCAGTCGCAGCAGCACTCTGGCAGCGTGTCTGTAGGTGCGGTCAGACTGTAGCGCATTGTAGCAATGTAAATGACCACAAAGTCTTCAATGCTACAGATCTCTTTCCGATCAATTAAACTCAAAACGAAAGTGATGAGTCAGTAATTTTTTTGAAAAACATTTATTTGAACGTTTTTAGGTAAGCTCAGCTATTTCGAGTAAAATTCTCTGAAAGTAAAACCTAAGTCTTAACGTACTCTATGGCCACGGCTGAGTTTAGGGTTGGCAAAAACAACACTCAATGGTTGCTAGTGCTTCTTTAGTACGAAAAGCTTTGTCATGCTTTGATTGATTTAAATGTTGTAGACAGAAATTTGAGATAGAATAGTATGATTAATATGTATAGATGATTTTTCTGGTTCTTATGAAAAAGGGGACCAGGGTAATTCATGATAAATTTGAAATTCATCAACATGAGGGATGGTTTCAAACAGCAAGGGTATACTCGTCCTTCACGATCTAAGGTAATATGTACTCTAGTGTTTGCAGTTCACGTAGAAATTAAATAAAATAATATGGCCAATTATTGGTAAAAAAATGCTAAAACTGGCCTTCATACTGTGCATTTTGAGCACATGTGATGAGCAATTCGGGGTGGACGAGACAAGGCAAGTGGGCGTGTGGATCACAAGACTGCGAATTTCATCTGCTGATCTCGTGGGTGCCTTCCCTACCAGGTGATGGTGTCTGTCTTTTGGACGAATATTAGCGGTGATGATCATGTTAGGCCACTTACATGTGCAGAAACGCAATGTACGAGTACATTCAAGGTCCATGTTTTCTTCACTCAAGCTAATTTCCCTTTTGAGAGTACTTCTATCCAGACTAGCACGTGAAAATGACCTTAGAGTACTTAATAGTAATAGAAATTGAAATGGGTGGTCTTCATGTTCTTGAAGTTGTCAACCTTCTATGTGAGATTTCAAGAAAAATTAAGGATTGCAAACATTTTCCTTCTACTGACGTTCAGTTTTTCTCCGGCGTGAAAAATTTGGATTTATTTATGGTTCCCAACTCTTGATGAAAACCATCCCGCGTTAGTGCTCTACCATTTACAAGGATCGGTTGTGAAGCTTTAAATGTTAGAAAAATGCAACTTCGTTATAAACTTGTAAATTAGTTCTCCTTATACACGTAGAAAATGTAAAATTTAATTGTTTGTGAACGGTTTGAATTCATGTATGCAAGCTTGATCAGCCTGGGTGCTTAATTAATGACTGACGAAATGAAAAAATAATTTCGTGTACCTAGAAAGGCCTAGCGAGTTTAAAATTCTTTCTTTGGTTGTGTATCAGATGTACTGAGAGTCATAATTCACCTTTCTATCAAATATCACGTTACTCATATCGATGGAAAATAATCATTGCTGGAAAAACGACTGTAAAATTTTTTTTCGAAAAAACCTTACACGAAAAACGGCAAACCCAGTCCAAAATCACTGATTATCGTGTGTTCTATAAAAATAATTGACCAGGCACTCTCATTTGGTCGGATCTAAGATCGTCAAGCCTCGGTTGTTGAGGTAGTCTGCTGGTGCGCCGACATCCCGTCTGCTGAGCGGCACAGGGGAGCTGAGACTGGCAGCTGAGGCGGAAGTGTCTTTTTCGAGTGTCATGGAAAATACTAATAAAATTTTGCTTGCGTACTCTGAAGAAAAATTTTTTCGCCCAGATAAATGGTAAATAAAGTGGTATGGACTCAAAATCAACATGAATGCGTGTGTTTGGTTTTTAAAGCCTTGAAAACAAATTAAATGGAACGATACATTACATATACATGGTGTTCTCGCACAATTCTTGCTTAGACTCTTCAAAATTAGTCTTTAATAATGCGGCCTCTAGGTCTTTTAATGCTGACTTACATTTCCTTCCTTTCGTAGGTTACTGTAGAATTAGCTTTTTTGAGGACAAAAATTGATCTGTGAGTGTATGCTCTTGAGGAGATGAAATCAATGCAATCAATCAAAATGATTGTGAGTGACATCTGGTAGAATATAATAAAAAAATGAACATGACGCTTTGGAGCAAAGGTTTATTTTCTTCAATTGCAAAATGTTTTCAGCAGAGAGTTCGCTTTTCAAGAAGTTTGCTTTTGAGTAAGTTCGCTTCTCAGTAAGTTCGAACTTCATGAAGGTGTCTCCTCAGAGCTGTACGAGCTCGTACAAGGCATGCACTATGATAACTATGGCTGGCACAGTCTGGCAGATCAAAAGTGAGCAAACTCCTGTAAGAATTTGGCTGCAGCAAAGAAACTTTTACTATGGTGAATTTTTTCTACGTTCTCTCTAATGGTGTATTGGAAGATCCTGATAATTTCTTAATAAGTAATTTTCTAAGCCTCACCGTTGTTACAATTTCTTCAGACCAAACTTTTAAATTAGTCTGTGTAATATATGTCAGGACTAAATAAAAAAAAATATTCTCTAAAGAAGAATGGTAATAATTTCATGGAATTTCGCTATTTATACTGAGAAACTTATGAAGCTTTTGATGCAGAAGCCTTTTTAGTCTTTCACTATCCGGTCCCCAGTGTCATGCTTCTTTGTCATCATTTTTCAAACAGAAGCTTGTGTTTACGTTCTGGGACGAAACATTAATCGCTGATGGCGTCTAACTTGACCACGGTTATGGCCTCGGACGGGCCCCATTTCCAAATGGCTTCGGCCTCAGCTTGTGATGGTCTTGAGTTGAAAGGAAGCACTCAAACTGAACTTCTTATGGCCTTGCGTGAATATTATTACTACCCTTTTATTCCTATGTTAGTCACGTGAGTTGAAAATGGTACAGGTGCATTGAAGGGAGTTACTTCGAGGCATCTGCTTGAAATTCTACTGGCAACGAATTCACTCAGAACTTGATCGCTCACTTATCTGGGCACTCACTAAAAGTCGCTAACCCCTCAGCGCAATTACATAAATCGATGTATGAATTCATTCATTCAAAATGAACTGACGACGCTCTTTAAAAGAAATCTGAAACGTCGTGCAGAAACAACGTTGGCCGTTGTAATGATCGAGAGATCGCTGTGTAGAGCTTTCCAAGCCTAATTGAGGTATCATACATGCCGAAGAGATGATAGTCATTCCAGTCGACCGCAGTACTGTGTGCGCTAAAAACTAGTTGAAGTTCCAACTTATTCTCTGTTACATTAATTTTTATTTGCTTAAGAGGTCTTAAATAATGAAATTTTCATCTGTAATGCTGGTCGACCCTGAGAGACTTGCTGAATAAATGCTACTCATTCTAGAAAACTGCAATAATGTTCGGGCGCAGTACACTATCCGATAATTCTGTTTGTTGCGCATTTTCTTTTAATATTAGATGTTGAAATTTTCACTGTTGTAAAAATATTTGTGAAAGAAATCCTTTTGATTAGAAAAATATCCGTAGTGCTCGTAATAGAGGACTCATATGAGTTCTAAACAATGCGCTCACCCTCAAACAAGTTCTGGAAATATCATATATTCCATTGTGTGTGAAGAATCAAAACCCACCATCAGGTTTTGAGCTTAGAGGATAATTTCTACATTGGAGGACCTGTTCCAAGCAGTCAGTTATCTTCGATGAAAGCAAAGTATTCGTGTCCAATGAGCGGGTCATATACAACCACTTTAATCATTTCCCAGGAAACTGTCAGCTGCAGATTTTCAGCTCCAGTCTATATCAAAAGAACAGTTTTAAAAATATAATCGCAATCTTCCATTGCAGGAAACGTTCATTAATTCATTCTCAGGAAACTGCCCATCAGAAATTTATTCAAGCATCTTAATATGGATGTGAACGCTCCCTTTTTGCCTCTAGATTGAAACGAGTCGGGGCTACTCGGAGTAGCATCGGGGAGTCCAGTCTTGCTGATCCCAGCCGCAACTTAAGGGACTCATAAAATGCTAAAGAAGAGCCTCGGTACTGGCCACTGACCTTGCGGGGAGCCTCGCACGAAAAGACCGGCTGCATCGTCGGGGAAATCATGTAAATGTCTTCAAAGTGAGTCTTCGGTTGACATTGAGTGCCTCATCGACCTCTTAAACGACCATTGCTGGGTTAAAAAAAAACAGGTATGACTTGAATTTCCTTCTAGAGTATCTGTCTGGTTAGACCTTGCATTTGGTAGACATCAGCGCGTGCTTATAACTTGGAGCATCTCCTTCACTTCAGCAGATCTATCATTTGTTAAAACATTTTTTTTTTAAGTTAATGTAATTACGATCATTCTTTCCAGGTTAGTGGAACTTAATTTAATAATTCAAATTTTTTGCAATAGCAGTAAATTCAGAATTACTATGAAAATGACCAGCATTATTTTCCGAGAAGTTTTCTTAAGTTTCAAGTACGTTCTATTCATTCCATTCAAGAATACTATTTTGGCCATCAACACAAAGTATCAAGTTACACTCGACCAGAGAAAATGCATTTTTAAAACAAACAGCGCGCTGCTCACTACCATTTCCAACGATCTGCTGACCAAAGTACTGTTGATCTTTCAACTCCATCGATTGGAGAAAACAACGCTCCAAAACGTGGTTTGCAGTTTGTCAGCAATATGTAGGAGACCTTCAAATCTTGTTTGGAGCTGATGGGGTGTGTAGACCGTCAAGATGGCAACCCGGCGGCCCCTAAAGCGGGGCTGCGCTTTCATCTCGCTTGATCCTATAAAAAGGATCAAGACAAGAATGGGACGTTTACATTACGCATCAGAAGAATTAATGCTTCAGGATGTTGTCATCTACAAAGGTTGGTGACATTTTGCCAACGCTGGGCTAACGTTTGTTCGCAGCCATCATGATTAGGTGAATAAACGAAAGTATTTTGAGTCAAAACATCAAATGTATGCCAGAAATGGAGAGAAAACTCTTAAAGGAAGCTTCATCACGCGAAATAATATTATTTCGCATTTGAGATTTGTGAAGCTAATCTTTTCGAACAAAAGTATTGTATGCATTTTTTGACTTGTAAATATGATCGCCAATTTGATATTAATGCCCCATTTTCAAATCTAGTATCTCTATTTGGTAACAGATTTGTGAGAACTCGCAACGCTCTAAAGCGGTTGGAATTGTTCGAAGACAAAATTGAGTCGCGAAATAGGTTTCCTTTTCCGAATTTTACTTTTTTGGCCTCTGCTATTTGCCGAACATCATTTCAGTATTTTATTCTACACTGAACGTTCTTTGGCTTACAGTAGAGAAGACTTTTCAAAGAAAATTTCTCTTCAAGTAGATAAACGGTTTCTGCCACTGTTAATCGACGCAATGGTAAGCCCTGATCTAGTGCCATTAGAGCGTGAGGACAGCCAATAATATAACAGGAAGTTCGTTCACAGGGGAGAGTTTCCGATGTCATTCCCATAACAGCTCTGCACAAAATACGATACGAAACACTAAAATATAACTGCATACAAAGGTGGATATTTCTTGAGCCTGGCTTCTGCTATGTGTGTCTTAAATTTTGGACTTGCATTTGTAGTTTACGTTCGTATTTTAAACGTGCCACTGTGCAGCAGCCTGATGATGAACGCATTGAACATGATTACTATCTAATTTCTACTTAATTCATCAATATTTTCGAATATATAATTTCTTTTCCAAATAATTTAAGTGTGTAAGTTTGTAATTAGTATTGTGAATATTTAGAAATAGTTATTTAAAGAATTAGTTCCTGTTGAGACGGGTTCAATTCAGAGTCTTAAAATGAAAGAAAATGTATTAGAACCGAAATTGAATTGCCTTATGGAACTGGATGCTATTTCTTCTTTTCCAATTTTTGTGGAGCAATTTGTTCCGCTTCAAATACGCAATGGTGAAGTTTGCTATCTATTCACTCATCACATACATTTTTTATAATAATTTTTAATTAAATAAGTCTAGTGTAACGAGTGATTTCAATACTTTTTTTCGCCAAGCCGAAAACTTAGAGTTGTTTCAATTTTATCGTTTTTTCAACAGCACCTCTCATGTTTACTCTGCTGTGCTCACTACTTAGGAAAATATTGATTTCTCTGCATCCTTCGCTTCAATCATTCGTTTTGTTAACAATTTACACATCGATTTAACGGTTGCTCGACGCTCATCCAATCGAGGTTCGCAACATCGGTATGACTAACGCATATTTTTCAAGCTGTAAAATGTCCGCTAAATGTTTTACAGCGTTTCCTCAGTGGCAGTCGAAGTTGAAAAGGTAATGCTTTAGAGCGGGTTTTGCGCTTACTTAGAGATCTTACGAAAACAAAGACAGAGACGCGCTCCAATCGATCCCCGCCAGTCTAACGAATCAGAACTGATCATCTGAAGACCACTCCTTCCTCTGCTCACCCCAAAGTAAAACAACAGTCGTCCCCTAGCAAAGCAAACACGACGAACTGCAAAAATACGCCAGATGGACTGAATCTCATAAGGAAAAAGACAACCATCTATTTGGAGAAACAACTTTGGTCCTGAAGCTTCGTTCGTTGGCCTTTACACAAGAATGGCCACTGGAAGCTTTACTTGCTTTTGTCTGATGGAACTCCACTTGGTCAGGCACAAAAATGAAGCTCAAGAGAAGGGCAGAGCGCACTCCACACAGATGAGAGAACCTTTGCAGTTTATCATTTGAGAATGTCACAAATTTACGTTTTTGCCTCCAAATTGTTTGATTCAAATATTGACATTTAAGGGGACTTCCATGAAGCGAAGGCTATAGTACTGTGACTAACGAGTCACAAATGCTGTAACTGTACTCAAGAGAATTGTCTTACCTGAGTTTGTTGGAAAGAAGTTTTTAGTCTAAAATTCTAGAGTCATAATTCAAAAGTCTTAGAAAAAAAGGAAAGCATAGTCTAACATCAGAATTAAGGTTTCCTGAGGTGTTCTCGAGTGAATTTTCGTATTGCAGTGTGCACGAATGAAGTGAGTTCTGCAGAAAAATTCAAAATTAGTGTGGAGTGGACAAAAACTATACAACTGCAATTTTTCTTCGAAATTCAAACGCTGAGTATAAGGTTGAGAGAAATTATTTCAAGATATAAAGAGAGAAAATCAAGAGAAGACTCATATGAGAGTAACAACTTGAATTTAGTGATTAGAGATTTTAATTTCAAATCATGTTAAAAACAAGACCAATAATTTTCTATCACTGCCGAACTCATTTAGCTGAAGATTTAATGGTTTCTAAGCCGTATTCAAGCTTTGCCTTGGCAGTTTTAAGAGTTGAGACGCTGCTTCAACTCTCTATCTGATACATATGCAAAAATGACCTCTAATTAAGCTGTCAGCTTCCATGCAGACCGTAAAGCCGCATTCATAAACAATTAACTTTCGAAGTGACCGTAAAAACTCGCTCCATCTGTCCTCAATGTTTCCGTCCTGCCTGTCTCAAAACTGGTTTTAAACGTAAAAGAAATTCGTTCTGTGAGCAACAAAGTTGAACAGACAATGGATGTTCGGCGAAAAAATATCTTGGGCTAGCAGTTGAATAAGACATTCCTGAGGAACGTTCTCCCGCCTTCCGATAGTTCTGTCCAAACAGATTACGCCGTCTAAAAAATGGAGCCAAAAATTTCGGCTTCAGTTGTCCTTGAAAAATTCTCGGAATTCAATCGATGGTGTTTGTTGGTTGTGTCGAGATTGCTGAGCGACGCTCGCCTGTCAAGTGAAGGAATCGTCTCGGCCAAATGGGTCGGAAACTGTCTTCTCTCAAATGTGTGCGCAATCTGTAGTTAAATTTCAAGCTGTGGAACATAGGCAGTGATGCTTGAAGCCATTCAGGATTTGTTGGCTGTATATATAATTTTTATTTTCAAATAATCTCCGCCCTGCCTATGTTTCAGAGGAGTTCTTACCTGCAACGAAAAACTAATCTTCCATAAGCGAGGTTATAAAATCATGTGCAACGTCCGTAGCTGTAAGAGGCTTCTGTCATAGGTTTTTAGCACAGTTTCTTGCATTCAATGTGCAATGGGAGGACGGATATCAGCGCTTCAAATAGCCGTGTGTAATGCGTTGAAAACCGGTTGATCATTGCAATCGAAAACACAGAAAAAATATCTCAACCTCTTTGGCGAAGGAATACGTTCGCCGTAACTTATTCTACATCCCACAATCTCAAGTTTCAGCTGTTAAATCTAAAACTTTCTACAAACTGTAGCAGATGTGACTAGAATAATTTGTCGTTGGTTAAATTAGACATTGCATGACAGGCTCGTTGACTGGCAGCTAACGAGGTTGAGACATTCGATCTGTTTCCCTTGAGTCCCGTAAATCAATCTAATTTTTTTCAAATTCCAGTAATATTCTGTGAGTTCATTTTCACTGTTTTAAAAAATGAACATTCTTCGCAGTATGTTTTGCCTCCTGATAAAAAAGTAGGTTGCTTATTGGGAAGTGTTCGAAAAGGCATTCTTTGATTTCATCCTTCACGAAAGTTTTTCTCTAATTATGTTATTTTCTTACACCACCTCTAGTTCTGATAAGTCGATTGCTGTGAAATTGGACTCTGACTCCTACTTCAAAAAACATTCTGACCAAATGATGAGCTCAAATTCTAATTAATAAAGATTATCGAAGCTATGTTATCGAGCTGTTATTGCTCTCGGAAATACTTTACTGCAAGTCCACCTTTTTTTCCCATGAACATCCTCGGATGTACCCCCAATTAGTTCTTTCGGTTGACTTACCAGAACAACCAACGCGAGTTTCAGCAATTTTTTCTCAGTATTATACTTGAATACTGATCAGTCGTCTCGATTTTGCTCGTCGGTCTTGTGTCGAAATTGACTGATTACCTCTGGTTATGACAATGAAGTTTCATGTGTATCTTGCTATTTCTCATCGGTTAGTTTTCTGAAGCTTCTGATGACAACAACGAATATAACTTTTTGAAATATGACTCATGCAAATCTTCTAAGCAAGACAATGATCCTTTTTGTTATGACACATTGGCTTTGTTAATTTTGTTTCGAACTTTTAGAGTGAAATGATGGTTAGTGAAATCTTAACGAGTGTATAGATATGGTTATTGAACGTCAATGCTGTTGAGTTACCAGTAAGTAACGTTTAAAGATGCATCAATTTTAATGAATTTATGATGACAAATAGGTTGTTCTCTCATGACACTTCACTCCAGAGCTCATGTGCAGATCCTTCATATCTGACATTTTTTACTTTTAACCATACGATCATTGTTCATTCTTAGGACGTCCAGTTTGTTAGTTCGAGCTCCTTCTTAATCGTTTATAAGTAAAGGAATATTAAGCAGCTAATTACTACGTAACTCGTTCACGTCAGCGCTCTGCTCATTAGGTTATTTAGGAAACCACTAAAAATGAAGTTCTGATGAATTAATTCTCTTCAGTTCCTCCTCTTGTTTGAAAAACATTCAGAAGCGCATTTGGCCTACGCACTGGTATGAATCACAGCAGTAGTGAGATATGATGCAGCCTGACAGGAAGTGTGGGCGTATACACCCATTTTTCTTCACTCGTCAACCACAGCGCCTGAGCTACTCGACCAGCGAGATCCTGTGAACTGCAGCACCGGTCCACTAAGGACGTGTGGAATATACGAGTAAGACGAGAGGCAAACTGAATGATCTAAATTGCTACTTGTTTCTCATGAGACAGATTTACGTGGTACTAATGATGAGGTAATTTGTTGGGGAAACATGTCGTTTTGCATGATGCTAATGAAAGGCTATCTCAGTTGAGAATACGTTAAATGACTGAATATCTTTTGTTTGGAAGGTCACTGTATTAGCGGATTGCAAGTAGCTTAATTTTGAAGTATGATATGGAATTCTAACGCAGTGCAGTTTATATTCCTCTGATGGGTACTTCAGTGTCAGATCTAGTGTGTACGGGAAGCTGTAAACGTGAACGTTGTTATAGAGCAAAAATATGGTTCACCCGACGTATAAAAATTTTACAATCTAAGATAATAATCATGTCTTCTCTTCGATCAACTGAATGACAGTTGTGCATGCATTACTCCAATTTTACTCGTTAGTCAATTTTTCACGTTTCAATCAAACGACACTTTTTCCGAGCTATGAGCTATGCTGAGCAGATGCTGAAAAAAGAAACGAAAAGCGTTCATGTTTAACTCTCCTGAACATTAGTTCTTTATTTTATTTAGGTTTCATTGCTGAATTTGCTGATGCTTATGTCAGAATAACAAGAAACAAAAAATTGACTTTGAAAGCTCTAAGCTTCATAAACCGGAAGATTATCTGATATGCTACGTGAGAGAAACGCTTCCCACAGTTAGGATTGCTCAGGAATCACTTTTGAGATGCCACATTAACCACCGTGGGCGAGGTCGTGCGTAGATTGTACGACTGCGGTTTTCTGCTAATCGAGTTCTACCTAGGAATAACATTACGCAGCTGATGACACAGTCTGGCGTAGCAGGATGACAACACCATAATTAGATCAGCTGCCGCCGGACATGATGCCGGGCCCTGCAGGATACGAATAATGTGATGCCTGCAGGTCGGCGATAGCGAGATGAATAATCATCACCTTGGCTTTTGAAGCCCAACCACGACGATGTGAGCATTGCTTCAAAAAACTTAGCAAGATACATTCACAGGAAACTCTTCTGAGTAGATGCTGTAATTTTGCCATCGACAGCTTCCTGTATAAGTCTTATCAAATAATGAATGAGTTAATAATTGATATTAATAGCATTCTTCTCGTTGATAAGCTTGTGTGCTCGAAGGAACAATTCTCATGAGGATTGGGCAGCTCTGAAAAAGCACTCAATTCTTAAGAAGTGGAATTAAGAAAGACAACGTATTTTGTCTTCAGGTATGGGAGTCGTCCTTATGGAGTAAAAATTCCGTCATTGAATTCAGTCACTGAAATTGAGTATATGTATACCAGCGTTTCTATGACATTTGGCGGGTGAAAAGAAATCTAGTTTTGGAAACGCTCAATGAATATTAGGGAAGCTGAAATATACTTCTTTTCAATTACTGTCTCTGAAGGTATTCATTGACTTTGACATAAAAGGGATTCGAAAAGCATCTGACTGATGGCAAATTTTCATCCAAGGAGGACTCCGCTCGCCATGTAGGTTTCTTCTACAAAAAATACACAATATACTGAGAAATAAAATAGAAAATGCAGCCGAATGCAGCCATGAAATCAGCGAAAATGTTCAGGTTAGATGTAATGAAAGTTTATTGCAGTGATTCTTAAGCGAAGGAGCTCGTCCTGCAGTGAGGGTGCGAGCGCCTCATGCTGGAGACGAGGTCTGGGGGGCAAATAACAGTTCATTTGAGGCGCTCTCAAATTTCAAGATTCGTTCTCTCTCTAGACGTGATGTGCAGCGGTGGAAGAGAATCAAAATATCTGCATGAGATCTGCAGTTGAACAATCATCAATTGAGTTCATGAACCTCATAGTCAATGGTTTACGAATGACGGTTTTACGGTAGGTCAATTACGGTTTTCATTTCTTGAAAATAATGAAGGATGTACACAAGCATTTCCTCCCTCTCACGCAGATATTTCGAACTGATTTTTACTTCGCTTCGTTGATCCACGAAGCGAGGTGTACACGGCATGTCTCCACTTGTCTTTTCAGTTCGACATTGTCACATAAAGTACGTAGGGAATTCTGTAATTAATATTTTTCAACTGATTTGTAAGCTCACACTCTCGAATCCAATCTATTTTACTAATTTAGAAGGATCGTAAATCTGAGAATGAAAGTACTTTGGCAAGCGTCTCTTCATCGCGCTCGCAGTAGTTGCGCACCTATAGAAAACTTCTTTGGAGTTACGTTTATTCCATGTACTAGACAAAAACGCATTTTACACGAAATGTGTGAATAAAAACATAGCTAACCAAGAATAAATGAAACCGTTCTTAATACGGCATAAAGAGGTTACCTCTTAAATGTGAACGAAAGTATACTTTCTTAAATTCGTTATAATGATTCCTATTTAAATCTATCCAGCAAAGCAGAATGTCATTTACCAATTTTTCGATGAAATTTTTTTTTAGTTGATAAACCAACAATATCCGACACTTATGGGAAGTGTAAACAAGCGCAGAAATTATAAAAAACTGCTACAGCAAAAGACATTTATGACAAAATGCTCAAAATATATTCAGACTGACAGGTTGCTGAAGAAAATTCTAAACATTAGAAGAAGGAAAAATTCATGATTAGACTCTCGTCTACGCATGTTAGGAGTCCTGACTTCATGGTCAGAATCATATTATGGAAATTTGCTGAAATTGCAAACTCTGTTGTTTGCGCCCAAGCAATTCATAAAAAATTTAGAACCAATGAACATTTTTTTAATGATTCTAACAAAATTGAAAGCCTCAATTTGATTTTTTTCAAGGAATGCCAATAATTCCAATTCCTTGCTTAGCTAAATATACAAGTCAAAAAGAACAGGGCGTCATCACGCACTATCTCTCCATAGATTGTGTCAAAATAAAGTGCGGATTTATCAGTAGTTTCAAGGTGAGTGTTTTTCTACAGATCATAATTATACAGTCCGACATATATTCCAGCATACTTGAGAGGTTTGAAACGAGTAACAAGTCGATAGAGCGTCATTAGATCAGATATTTTATGCTATCAAGCTGAAAGGACCGTCGCACGTAACGAGAAAATTATTATTGAATTTCTGTCGCAGCTTTGTTAGCAGATAACTGCAGCTCATAAAAGCATCAATAAAATTTTATGAAGCCTCCTTCCAAACAGACGTTTAATTTATAGATCATTACTTAGAATTTGAATGGGTAACAAGGTGATGGAGGATGAAATAAACCATTGGCTCCAGAGCTTGGACTTTAAGAAACGATGTTTAACAGCACAACGGGATAAAAGATTTCAGCAAAATTGTGGCACATGTGTGGTGTTGTTGTAATGAAAATTCACTCGCTTTCATTGTTGCGACTTCCAGCGAGTGTATCGACGATTGTTCTTAAAAAACAAACAATAGCTTTCACTTCTTTCGCAAGTTTCCTTCGAAGGATGAGTATTTTACGAAATGTCTAAATTTTTACCTATAAAAATTGTCAACATTTAATATGTACTTTGAAATTTATATATCACAGGAGTAACAACGCATAAATCTACGGTTTGAATTTATAAGATAAATAAGCATTTTTTGTATTCTTTTACATTGATATTTCACCACTTTCAGCCGCCTATACATCACAGTATCTGTATTCTATTCTTTTACGCTCAATAAACTGGTACCGGAATTACCACAATATTTACAGAGCAATCAATATTGGACCTTCCAATTGCATTAAAAAGTTAATTTTATATGATGATTCTGCAAGCATTTTCTTCCTAGTTCTCCTGGTGCCATTAAACTAATTCTTCCTGAGGCCATTGAAACTCCGAGTTTTTCAATTGGGTACAAGTAAGAACCTCTCAAAACTGTGCCTAAATTCTTAAAATATTTCTGAACAAATTATCGCAAAAAATTTGAGCGAACAATTATAGTTTGTGAATTGAATGAACAGAAATTTTGAATCTCGTTTTAGACTGCCAAAGTTATTCTTCATTAGTTTGCAGTATAATCAAGTAGAGTTTCCTTAAATTCCAACATCATAGGAAGTCTTGTCTCAGGTGCGATAAAATATCATGAAGCTTGATCAGATGCAAACTGTGTTTTGTACGAACGTGAACTTCTTGGATTGATTTTGATTTTTATTGTGTTGTGATTGTTAGGTTTCCAAACGAGGAACCAATTAGCGATATTGATAAAAAGCGCTAACTTACACAAATAATATGAATGTAACATTTACAGATTACACTGAACAACAAATTTTTTTTACTGGAGGTGTGTAAAATGATTAAGACTAATTTGGGTACGCTGATTTCAAAAATCATAACCGTTTTGCTGTATCACGTCAGGATTTTCAGTTACAGAAATATTC